>CM053626.1:119645301-119682964 GCA_028646595.1 Phalanger gymnotis | reverse complement strand
CTTGGGCGGATGCGCTGCCTCACCAGCACTCCTCCTTCCCCAAGAACCTCCAACCAGGACTGGGCTTAAATCTTCAGCAGGCTCTGCACTCCTGCTCTGATCTGCCACTTAATTCCTCCCACCAGGTGGACCTGGGGCCAGAAGCAACTGCAGCTGAATTTCTAAAGCTGCCCCGCCTCCGTTGCCTCAGGGGTGGAAGCCAAACCGCAAACTCCGTCCCATCCTGCAGCTTTTCCCACTAACCTTCTGTGTAGCTTTTGCTGTTTGTGGGTTGTGAGGTCTGGTACATGCCACAGCTCAGTAATTCAGCATGCTAGGGCACTCTCGGCTCCACTCCTGGTCTCGTCGGTCCGCGGTCTGCCGCACGGAGCCTGCGCGCGCTCAGCTCTGCTTGGCTCAGCTCCGCTCCCCTCAGCTGGGGGCTGGGAGTTCCGTTTGGGACAGACCTTACCCCGAGACCATCCAGGCTGTCCTGGGCTGGAGCCCTGCTTCCCTCTGCCACTTTGTGGGTTCTGCAGTTCTAGAATTGGTTCAGAGCCATTTTTATAGGTTTTTGGAGGGACTTGGTGGGGAGCTCACGCCAGTTACTGCTTTCCAGTCACCATCTTGGCTCCACCCCCCTATTTTTCATTTCTAATCTTATTGGTCAACCTTTGCTCTATTGAAGCCTGTGTTCTCACAGGCTTCAAAGTGCATCATCCTTTGTGGTGCAGTGGATAGTGCCCTGGGGCTGGAATCAAGAAAATCATGGCCTCAGACACACACTAGCTGTGTGACCCTTGGCAAGTCATTTAAATCTGTCTGCCTCAGTTTCCTCATTTGTAAAAAGGAGATAGTAATAGTACCTACCTCCCAGGGCTGTTGGGAGGATCAAATGAGAGGATATTTGTAAAGTGCTTAGCACTATGCTTTGCACACAGTAGGCACTATATAAATGTTGGCTTTTATTATTACTTTTGTCGCTACTACTATTGTTACTCTTATTACTGTCACTGTTACTACTTATCACTTTTACTCCTATCACCCTTAATCATGCCTTTCCTCATGTTCTTCTTAGCTTAAAGGTATTACCTTGGAGTGCTACTTATCCAAATCATCCTCATCTTTCATGATTCCATTTCATTTCCATGAGGCCCTTGAAGATTTTACCAATTACTATAGCCCCCATTGATTCCCAAATAATGTCTAATTTCTGTCATATCATTTAATACAATTTCATAGAATTCTTTGTGGAACACTTCTGCCACGAGTGTTAGTCACATCTAACCAAATACAATGTTGAGGAGGCCTTATCATGCTAATCCGTGTTCTCCACAGCACCTAGAAGAGTGCTGAGTGAGTATATAATACGCGACCGTTTAATATTTGCTTATTGATTACAGCATTAGAGTAAGGGCCATTTATCCAGAATTCAAAGGACATGAATTTGAAAAAGCTAAGCAATGAACATTAAAGTTCATGACCCGTAGGCATTACAAGTTTCCAAAATGTCTTCTGAATTATCTAAAATAGACTGAACTATATTTAATATAGTTTTAGTATTAGGTGAATAATGGAAATTGGCATATCATCTCTATAGTAATTCTCAATTAACCAGAATATTCAATTAGCCAGAGCTTACTGTTCCCCAACCACTACACATATTTATTGAATTAATTAGACTAGAAACATTCAGAAGATAATGAAAGAATACATTTATGACAAAGGAATACTTAACAATTGTAAACATTTTCCATGTCATAGCATATTATGTATTAGCTTGAGGATAGGAAGAATAGTTGCAAAATATATTTCAATTTTGAATGTCATCAACAGCTACCGAATCATACAATATTCAGAAGGAAATCAGTTAATATTGTATTTACCTGAAGTCGTAAAGTCACTGCATCTAGGAGTAGGATGGAGAGGTCCTCAGTTTCTTTATTTGAAAAATGGGGGTTATTATCTATGTCATATTACTTCACGAGTTTGTTAAGGGGAAAGAATTTTGTAAATACTATAGTATTCTATGAATGTGAGTTATTCTCAGTGAGGGGCAGATTGTAGCCAAAAGAGCACTAGGCTTATGCTACTCATGTTAGAAGATCTGAGTTTGAATCTCAGCTCAAAAATTAACTAGCAATGTGATCTTGACCAAGTGAATGGATGAAAAGTATTTATTGAGCTCTTACTGTGTGCCAAGCACTTCACAAAGACCTGAGGATACAGATACAAAAAGGGGTGCTCTCAAGAAACTAACTTTCTAATAGGGGAGACAACACATTTGTAGGAGGGTGGGGAAGGAAAGGTCCCAAGGAATGGGCTTTAATCTAATGCATTAATGTAAGCAAATATCAACTGGCTACCGATGATATACTCAACCCTCTTCACAGTGCTTTGACGAATACAGAAGGATAGTATGGTTGATAGTGAAATCAGTGTTTCTTTTTCCTGGAAGGTGGGAGATACATTTCCCTGTTGTTTCTCTAGGTCTAAGATTAATTATTAACATTATTATTTTTATTTTTTATTTTGAATTTGACAACCATGAACATGTCAGCATTTAAAGAATAGAATAATTTTGCAATTGAAATTATGAACTTATGTTTTTTAAATAAGTATTAAAGTTGGC
Source organism: Phalanger gymnotis (assembly GCA_028646595.1). Lineage (NCBI taxonomy): Eukaryota > Metazoa > Chordata > Mammalia > Diprotodontia > Phalangeridae > Phalanger > Phalanger gymnotis. Next base: position 119,680,353 of record CM053626.1, on the reverse strand, counting down.
CTGATAGTAACATTCGTTAAAGTTACAAAGAATTTTACCTGTTTTTCAATGGCCTATGATTTGCATACACGATTCTCTGTCTTTCTTTTTTAATCTAAGAAAAGAAATTGGGACAATATTTAACTGACAGACTTCTAGAAAAAATAGCCTACACATGTTGCCTTCACTTCTGCATTGTTCAATCCTCAATCCCTTGCAATTTAAGTTTCAGTTACCTTTGTTTTCTGATGCAGGTCTCTCAGATGATTAATGACCTCTTCGTGACTAAACCCATCCTAAAACAGACCATGAAAAACATTTCCTCTTTTTTTCCTCTAATCCTCATTCTCATCATCTTCTCTGCTTCATTTAGCACTGTGGACTATCCCCTCTTTGCTTTCTAAATTCAGTATAATTTTAATAATAAGCACATTCTTTTTGGAAATTGGCATATGATGTAACTCAAAGTATTTCTTTAATCAGAATATCCAGTTGACCAGAGTTTACCATTCCCCAATCATTCTAGACAAATAACCTGCTACATATTTATTGAATTAATCAGAGCAGCAATGTTCTTAAAATAGGAAAAAGATTATATACCTGTAAAACTGGATTAATTCTAAATACACTTAAGTACAAACATTACAAGTCACAGTTGGGATATAAAGAAAATTAGCTGCAGATGCATTTCAACTTTGGATGTCATCTTAAATATAAAGGTTATATCTTCATGATAGGAACAAATCTTTCAAAAGGGATTATTCCTGTAATGAGGGAGAGAGGGAGGGCTTCTGTAACATGGCATTCTCATGGTTTTCTCCCATTAGTCTGACTGTTCCTTTCCTGTCTCCTTTTATTTCCCTGGCTTCAATTTATATTCTCTATACAAACCCTCACACTTGGTTCATTCCTACATATATCACCACCATCACATCCTCTTGACAAAGCTGCATCTCTAACAATAGCTAATATTTATATAATTTCTTAAGTGTTTGCAAAGCACTTTGCAAATATTGTCCCATTTCAACCTTACGGGATAGGTCATATTATTTATCCTCATTTTTACACATGAGAAAACTGAGGCACACAGAGGTTAAATGACTTTCCCATGGTCACACAGCTAGCAAGTGTTTTAGTATAACATCATATAAAACCCCAAAGTTTACCCTTTGGTGTAGTCATTCTTTCCTAGAACCTATAACCCTAAGTACTCAGAAGGGAGAAAAAAAACCTCTTATGTGCATGTATGATTCCTTCTAAAATACAAATGAATGAAAAAAAATTAAGTGATCATACTACATTTTCTGCATAGAGGATGAAATATAGCAGCTCAGCCTATGTATGCTTTTATATTATATTAATTCCTAATCATACCAGTATAGGTGATAGAAATGCTTTTTGTCTCCTTTTTTTAAGTAGCTCATAGGCTGCTTTATTTTGGGAGCCAAGAGTTTTCTCAGTCTATAAAATGAAGAGCTGTAGAAGGTTAAGTAGTGACAGGGTGTAAGTAACATTGGATTTGGAGGCAAAGGACCTTTGTTTAAACCTTAGCTTTGCTTTCACTACTTGTTTGACCCTAGGCTAGTTACTTAATTTTGGGGGGCCTCAGTTTCCTCACCTGCAAAATAAGGAAGTTGGACTAGGCTCCTTCTATCCCCAAATCTATGATCCTGTGATTTCAAAAGTTCTTTCCAGTTCCAAATTTATAATATAGTGGTAAAATGGTTGGATCTGCCATACTGGAGAAAAAAAAATCTATTTTTTATAAAACAAAAATTCTGTATTTGACAAACTTAAAAAATCATTTCTGTGAGAGAATGGCCCTTCTACTTGAGGTATTTGAAGCAATAACTAGAAAAAATATAGTATTTTTTTCCTGATTTGTGATGGGTTCAGTGTAAAAATTGCCAAACTGCTTCTTATTTTTAATCAGTTTTGCTGACAAAAAAGAAAAACAGATAGAAGAGGCTTTCTTTGGAGATATTTCTTTGAAATGTTTGACTTCCTTCATTTCTTTGCCAGTTTTATGTGGTTGCTGTGGTCCTGCTGTGTAACTGCCATCCATGAAAGATTATGTTTTTGCAATAATACTATTCTTATTTGGTGGGGGTTGGGAGAGAAATTAATAAGCAGACCAAAGCAAACTGAAATGAGTAGAGAGAAAAGAAGCAAAATGTGGGCAGTTTCCTTGTAAAAAGAGATCCTAAGTTCATCTCCAAATAATCTAAAATTGCAGAAGTAAGGACTAAAAAGCAGCAGTGTGTTTTAACTTTAGTATCAATGGCAAAACTGATAAGCACATTTTCAATGTGGCTTTAATCCATCTCAAAGTAAATGGGCTGTATACTCTGTGCCCAAATAGACATGGAAAGGATTCAGGCTTCCTTGATGGAAGGAAAAATATCCATTAGTCTACATTCTTTTTGCCATCTAACAGCAGCTAGATTAGATGGGAAGCTATCTGTCTCCTCGAGGATGTATACGAAAGATGTTCAGGTGTATATGGGGGATAAGCTTCTGTGGAATGAGAGGGAATGGTGCTCCAGTTTTAATTCTGAGGGCTTCATTTCTATTTTATTGTTTGTGAGATGGTGGGAACTATTCCAGAGTGTCCTATGATTCATTCTCCCTTTTTCCAACTTTGTCTGGAAAGGAAAGTACCAATAATCGTAGAATCTTAGAATCATATAGGAAGCTAAATATTACCTTAGAGGCCATCAAACTCAATGCTCTCATTTTACAGCTAAGGAAAATGAAGTAAAGAGGATTTTGTGAATTGCCCATTTCAGATAGCCAGTGAGTGTGCGAGACACAATGTGAACTCCAGTATTTGATTGTTGATGGCCATAGACAAAATGGAATAATAGAATAAGGTGGGAAAATTAGGTTGTGTGGGGGTCGAATTTTGGAAGGTCTTTAATACTGGATAAGTATGCGGGGACAATGAGGGATGCTTTTTAAAATATGGAAAAGATGATCAAACAATGGCATATTATTGTTGACTGCTTTACTAAGAGATTGGAGTCAGGAACATCCATGAGGAGGTTATTATAATAATATATTATTTGAGAAGGAACGACATGATTATTGTATTAAGGATATATATGTGAGAGACATTTAGGAGAAAAGAGGAATAAAACAAAGTCTTGTCAATTCTATGTTAATAATATCTATTTTATACATACCTCTTCTGTCCTTTGACTCTGCCATCACCTGGTGCAGGCCCTTATCACTTCACATCTGGATGTAACAACAATGCTACTTGCCACTACTGTGGCTATGTAAGGCCAATAACACCAGCACACACCTGCTAGCACAGGTTCTTTGATCTGCTTTTCTAAGGAAAGCAACTTTAACGGGTTAACAATCTCACTTTAATTATATATATATACACACACACATCATTCACTTAATTCAGGAGGAAAAGCCAGCACCCTGAACTTCAGATAAACACAGACAGAAATGATAAACAGAGTAAATAAAAACAAATCAGCAGACAGGCTTCTAACTGTCCAGCAGTACATACACAGTTACCAGAGAGAGAAGCACCAACATCTGGGTTTTCAAAGCCGGAGGGCTCTTTAACGGCCACCCAGAGTCTCCACACCAACACTCTTCCAATCAGTGAGCCCCAAGCAAAATGCTAACCTCAGAATACACACACACACACACACACACACACACACACACACACACACACACCCCTTCAGGGTCACAGGGCTCCACAACCATGTGACTCAAACCCATGTGACCTTGGCCTTCCTGTGACTTAAACAGGTCATCAAAGATTCCTGATTTAATCACAGACTCTTGATTGAAACAAAGGCAAGACTCAAAGGCACTTGATTGCCTTAGTGTTGAGAAGCACTCCAAAACAAAAAACAGCAAAAACTCCCACCCTGCTTGCCATTACACTGGAATATTACAATAGCCTACTGATTGATCTAGGTACTTCAAATCTCTCCCCACTCCAGTCCATCCTACCTTCAGCTATCAAAATGATCTTCTTAAAGCATAGGTCTGACCATTTCACCCATCCCCTGATTCAATAAACTCCTGTTGCTGTTGTCATTCAGGTGTTTTAGTCATGTCTGACTCTTCATGGCCACATTTGGGGTTTTCTTAGCAAAGATGCTGGAGTGGTTTGCCATTTCCTTCTCCAGCTCATTTTACAGATAAGTAAATTGAGGCGAACAGGGTTAAGTGACTAGCCCAGGGTCACACAGCTAATCAGTGTCTGAGGTCAGGTTTGAGCTTAGGAAGATGAGTCTTCCTGACTCCAGGGTGGGTGCTCTACTCACTGCAACATCCAGCTGCCTCAGTAAACTATAGTGGATTCCTATTACCTCCATACATTCAAACATAACATCCTGGTTAGCATGCAAAACCTTTCATAATCTGGCCCCTTCTTACTTTTCCAAACTTCTTATACTTTACTCTCCCCCATGTACCCTGCCATCTAGTGATACTGGCCTCCTTGCTCTTTCTCACACATGGCAATCCATCTTCTGACTTTGTGCATTTCTACTGGCTGTCTGCCATGCTTTCTCTTCTCCTCCCTCCCTCCTGATCTCCCTGGCTGTCTTCAAGTCTCATTTAAAATGCTACCATCTACAAGGAAATAGGAGAAGGGAATGAAACATACCTTTATTAAATGCTGTCTATGTGCCAAGCACTGTGTAAAATACTTAATGTTATTGATTTGGAAGCCTTTCTATATCGCCCTGAATGATAATGCCTTCCATCTGTTATTATCTCCAATTTATCTTGTACATATCTTGTTTGTACATGGTTGTTTGCATGTTGTAATTGTTTCCTCCATCAGACTATAAGCTCCTTGAGAGCAGGGACTTTTGTTGTTATTATTGGGGCTCTTTTGTTTATTTTTATCCTTTCTTTGTATCCTCTGTGTTTAACACGGCGCTTGGCACATAGTAGATATGTAATTTGATTTGACTGGATATGAATAATGAGGCAGAGGGAAGATTCAAAATAAAGCTTATTGTTTCACCCTGGGTCACTGAGACAGTGGTAGTAGAACTGATAGAAATAGAGCAGTCAGAAGCATCAGCTTCTAAGATGATAAGTTTCCTTTTGGACATGTTGAATTTTAAGGACAGGTAATTCATTTGGAAATGTGAGCCTGAAACTTGGGAGAGAGCTTGTGACTGGAGATATTGATTTGGAAGTCACCAGCACAAAGGGAATATAGCAATTAATGTGTATATGAGTAACTGAGCTAGCAAGGGAAGGAAAGCTAAGTCAGAGGGTAGGTGGGAACAGATAGAACTTTGGAGTATGGGTATAGTTGTGAAATGAGAGAAGGAGAAGGGATCATTGGAAGAAGAAGAAGATTGTCCAGAATGCAGAGAGTAAAGTGTCACAGGAGCTAAAGAAGGAGAAAATTTTGAGGGCGTGATCAACAGTGTCAAAAACAGAGGGGTCAAAGAGGATTACAAGACTGAGAAAATGACATTGTGTTGGTCAAGTGGGAAGTCATTCATGTACATTCAGTCAATATATTTTCCTTACATTATCTAGCAATGCTCACTGTCTTAGGGGAAGAAATGAAGAAAGCAGACAGAGGAGATTTACAAGTTGAGTACTGGAAAAGGTGAAAGGTATGAGGTCTCTAGGTGTTCGCAAACCAGTGTGATTCAGATAAAGTAGGCATGGAATTGGAGCCAGGAATGGATAACGAGCCTTTATATTTTATAGTATTTTACACAGCACTTTTCTCATGACCTCCTGAAGTTGGCAGTGTGTACAGATGGACCTCAAAAAGGTTAAGTATGGTTATACAGCTCAAAAAAAATGTCAAAATCTGTATTCGAACTCAGCTCTCTTCTGGCTCCATGTGTAGCACCATTTTCGCTATTCTAGGCTGCCTTCTAACAGATAGGATTTGAGGGAAATCAAGTTGAGAGCTGGTTCGGTAAAACAGATGGAGTAGGAAATACTTATCACCTGTGTGACCTTGGCTAAGGCACTCGACCTTGCTTGGCCTTAGTCTCTTGGCTTGAATAATTTGGTTAACAGTTTACTACTACTTTAGGGGGTCATCTAGTATATGACTGGAGACTTGAATTTGTTTCTTTATAATTTTGCTGGTCCCGGTTTTACCTCTTGTTGTAGTATAGAATAGCACTGATCTCAGGCTTATTGAGCATTATGCTTCGCACAGCCTAGCTGGCTGGCTTACAGTTTCCCATACGTCCCATCTTTCATCTCTGTGATTTTGCACAAGCTTGCCTGAAATATATTCCCTCTTCACTTTCTCTTCTTGGAATCTTTAATTCCTATCAGAACTCAGTTCAAGTGTCACATTCTACAGGAAGTTTTTGTTGAGCTCCACCTCCTAATTGCTAGCACCCTCACCTACCTCATGAATCACTTCGTATAGGCTTTGGGGTTTTTTTTTTAATCCATCTGCATGCTGTTTCCCCTTACAGAATGTAAGGTCTTTGAGAAGAGGAACTGTTGTGTCTCAACACCTAGCACATAGTAGGAGTTTAATAAATGATCGATGATTAAAAATTGAATTTAGAGTCAGTATAACTTGCACTATTCTCTAGATAGTGAATATAAGAGCACCAATTCCACACATTTTCCCCTCTGATCTCACCCAAAGCAGAGATCTTATTTTGTTGCTCAAAAGTTGCAGTAGTTCTGTCTTTCATTCTTGAAGAGGACCAATGACATCAGGAGGACGATGTCATGGCTTGCAAATGAGTTGGATTTAAGTAAGACAGGGCTGCGCAAAGTCATCAGCCTCGCTCTCCTCTGGAGTCATTCAGAGTCCCGTGACAAGACATGGATCAGGATGACTGTCGATGGCTCCTTGAAGACATTAGGGGCACTAGGTGTTATACTCTTCATTGTCAGGGCTACAGCTCACTGCAAAGTATTGAGATCTCCCCACACTGCCTCGGGTCCCCCAACTAGGGCTGGGACCTTGGCACATGTGTGTTTGCTTGCAAGCCTTTTCCCTCATTTTGAAATTAAATTTCTATTTGATTCCTGACTCTTCTGTCTCTAGCCTGCTCTGTTTGGCTCCAGCCACCCACAGGTTAGAGGCTGGTTTAGCCCAGCTGACACCCTGGGTGCAGAGTTTACCATTACCACTAGGATCAAATACAAACCCATCTATTTGTCATTTAAAGCCCTTCACAATTTCACTCAGTTTCTCACTTCCGTGTCTCAAATTCTTCATCCCTTCATCTTTGCCTCTTCCTGTCTCTCTTCTAACATCAATTCAATTCTCACTTCCCGTATGAGGGCCTTCCTCATCACCCCTGTCGTTATTGCTTTCCCACATTCCTCTAAAATGGCTCTGTATGCTTTTTTAAAAAAATGTATTTGTATACATCTTGTATCTTCCTAGTAAAGTGTGAACTCAGTGAGGGATGGGGTGGTTTCCTTGTTGCCCCAGCACCCTCCCCACCCCACCGCCATCTAATGCCTAGAACAATATATACATAGAAGACACTTTATAAATGCTTATTGATCTGAACAGATCTTTTCAAAACTTCCAGAAAATATCAACTTCTTTTAACATTCATACGTTGCTATATTTCTGTTTACCCATGAATCTTCACTTGCCTTCCTCACTATAGTCAGTGTTCTGGTTGTCAGTCATGCAAGTCATGATATCACCCTCCCGATGTCATTGGTCCTCTTCCAGAATGAAAGAAAGAATTACTGCAACTTTTGAGCATCAAAATAAGATCTCTATTTTGGGTAAGATCAGAGAGAAAATGTGTGAAATTGGTGCTTTCTTATCTTATACTCACTATCTACAGAATAGTACAAGTTATACTGACTCTAAATTCAACTTACAATTGCCGAGCATTTATTAAACTCCTACTATGTGCTAGGTATTGGGACAGAAACAGTTTCTGTCCTCAAAGACAGGAACTTATATTCTTTATATTCTTTAAGGGGAAACAGCATATAGATAGATAAAATAAAACCCCCCCTACTAAGTCATTACTCTCTGGTATCAGAAATCATTTAGGGGATTTAATAAATATTCCAGTTTCACCATACTTCTCTGTGAGTCATTGCTGGCAGTCAGTCACATGAAGATTAGGAACCCCATCCCCTCCAGATTCAAGAAATGGATAATGAAGATCTTTCTAGGATCCACAGCTAGGGAGAATGGGTTTAACAGGATATCAATAAAACTCTTAGGAAGCTAAAAGGATAATTTAGCTATGCCAATCATGGAAGATCTTCTTTCAATGCTAAGGGTGACCAAAGGTAAAAAAAAAAACCAAAACATTCATGAGCAGGAAAAGGGAACTAGTGGGCTTCACCAGTTAGATGGCTTTGTGATAGAATGTGAACTTTCTGAGAGAATGGAATTTTCACATATACATTCATTTATAAAATATATATATGTATATATATATATGTACATATATACATATAGGTAGATATCTATAGAAAGAGACGTAATTTTTTTCTCATTTTTATCTCTACTTCTTCTGTTTTTGTACTTATTTACCTAAGTAAATGATGATTTGAACATAGTCTGGCCATATCTACTTGGCAACAAACAGGTATTTAAGGAAGAAATCATTCAGTGGTTACACTTTTTTATGTTCAAAAGCTCTATTTTTTTCTAAGGTATTTCTTCCAGGTTTCCTTCAAAAAGAGGGCTAAGGTGTGTATGGGGGAGCATGTGTGTGTATGTATATATGTGTGTACATATATACGTTTGTGTATATGTATTTGTGATCTTTGTTATGAGTAAATGCTATTAATATAACTGTAAAAGATTTTAAAGTGGTTTTGTTTATATGTGGCATTATGTGATAGTTTTCCTGTTGATGAGCCAGACTTACATGCCTTACGTAAGCCCTGTTTTGTCATGATGTCTAAGGTTTTAAAGCATTGAATTAGGATGTAGCTAGTTCTGTTAATACCCTGTTCTGTTTTACGTGCTCCCCGTAGCTACAAGTCAGCTATTTTGTATAAGAATATCATTTCTTCATTACTTTAAGGGTGAAAGATTTCATTGGTATAGGTACTCCTTTCACAAACACATATTATATAACCAGTTATAAGATGGTCTTTGTGAATTGCTTTGATCAGCAGAATTCATTACCTGATGGATAAACTTTTGGCGATGAGTCTTTTTATATCTAGGTAGGTTGTGTTCATATTATAGCCCCATAATAAGATATGATTGTTGAGTACTAGAATGGTTACCTTATTGTCTAGCTTTGTAGGGCCTACCAGAGCTTGTATTCCACTGGAATTGCCTTTGAGAACTAAGGCTTAGGTGACCCCATGATTACTCATCAAAGTAGGACTTTAGTGGAGAGTATTTAGTGTTGGAAAGATGTGGGCTTTCCTCTATATGGTGGGGGAAAGCCTTATAATGTCTAATAATTACTTCATTATTTTTTTCCAACCTTACCTTAGAAAAGATGCAGCAAGCTTTGTTCTATCATGCTTTGTTTTGAGAAATTTATTCCTTATTTTAAAAAAAATGACTTGGAAAGATAGAAACAACAGGCTAAGCTTATAGAACAGATGGTTGTTTTGTCTTTAAGTCTTCTGGGAGAAACATTTTGTTCCCCTTTAGGGTTCATTATTAACGGAAACTGTTATGAAGACCTTTAATTTGAGATAGAGGTAAAAACAGATTTTCATTTAATTAATAAGCTCATTTTCCAAACACTAATTTGAAGGTAGCCACATCCAAAATCTTTTTAAAATAATAATACTGATAACTAACATTTATATGGTGATTTAAGTTTCACAAATCACTTTACATGTTAATTCATTTTATGTTCACAACAACCATAAGAGGTAGGTACTATTATTATCCATATTTTACAGAAGAGAAAACTGAGGTTGAGAGAGGTTACTTCACCTAGGGTCAAACAACAAGTAATTACCTGAGGCAGAATCTGAATTCTGGCCTTCCTAAGGACCATCCTGCACTCTCCTCACTATACCAACTAGCAGCCTCAGCGTCCCATGAACATAAGCACAGTTGCTTCATAATCACTAATACATCATCTTCATTTTCTTTACCTTATGTTTAGGGCTTTTTGATTTGTTTTATTTTGGTCTGGATTCTGTGATTTCACTGTTTTAGAGTATTCCATTCACCAACTATCCATAGTTTATAGCCTAAAAGCAAGGGTTCTTAGTCTGAGGTCCACTGACCCAGAGGGCTTCAAGGAGATTTCAGGGAATCTGTGGACTTAAGTGGGAAAAATTACATCTTTATTTCATCAACTTATTTGGTTTCCTTTGTAATTCTATGTATTTAATGCATTGAAAAATGGAATTCTGAAAAGGGGTTCTTAGATTTCACCAGACTGCCGAAGGCCTCCTTGGTAGATGTGCAAGAAAGCTAAGAACCACTGCCTTAAAGCTTGTCTGGGGATACTGAGAGGTTTGGTAACTAAAATGGAAACAATGAAAAAAGTACAAAACAAGCGATATAACAGTTTCCTGAAGGAGAGACTGAATCTGGAAGTGACTGAACCCAAGAAGGACTGAATATGGCGTCTAAATGATCATCTCCATTTGATGACAAATCTTTGTAGTTCACAGTGGGTCTATCAATGTAAAAAGGGGAACATATGTAAGAGCTGTACCAAGAACAGCAGAGATGCAACAAAGATGATGATACTTTATCTGTCAGTCACCCATCCTCATCACAGGTCATGGAGAATTACCCTCCATAACCACTCAGTGTTCCCTGGCTCATCAGCCAGGAGATTCCCCTTCCCTGGAAGCCTGGGGAGGGAAGGGCATAATTATGCATATAATCTTTTTCCCATGAAGAGCTTCTGAGGGACTGATCTCTTTCTTCTCTGGTGGCTGATTAGATACTTTCTCCTTCTCTTTCTAGGGGAAAGAAAGCAAACTCTCTTCCAATGATAGTACTTCTTGGTTCTCCTAGACCTCACTGGGGAGGTTTTATTGTACTGGCAGCAATGTAGAGGGTCCAATAAGTTTCATGTTAGAGAAAGTGATGGGCTACAGTGGGCCTACTTTTTGCCACCTCACATGCCAGTGGTCATTCTTCTGCCACTGGGCTGTGACTGCTGCTGTTAACCAATCTTCTGTCAGCTGCTGCTGAGACCCACATCTCTGCCTGCTATCCCCTGTACCAGGGCAGGACAACTTTCACCACTAGACCTTGAGCCCTTCTGGCCTATATGGGAGCAAGGACAGAGTATTGCTGTAGGCTTGAGCACCACTGCTGTGACTGGAACTTAACTCCACCCCACTATGGCATGTCTGACTGCCTTTCTCTGCAGAAGGTGCCAAATCCTTTGAACTTCTTCATGTGCCAGGAACTTCACCGTCTTGCAAGTTCACATTGGCTCTGGAACTCATCAGTACTGCCTGCTTCAGAGACTTCTCTGAACATTTTGCCTGGCTATCCCCTGGGCTTGGAATACCTTCCCTCTCTGTCTCTGCTGCCTAGATTCCCCTGAATTCCTTCAAGCCTCAGCTGAAGTCCCATCTTCTTCAAGAAGCCTTTCCATTCATTCATAATCTTAATACCTTCTCTCTGACATTATCGCCAATTTATCTTGTATAGATCTTATTTGTACATAGTTGTGTGTATACTGTTTCCCCCATTAGACTGTGAGGTCTTTGAGAGCAGTGATGTTTTCTGACCACCATTCCTATACTGGCTACCCTCTTTTCTCTTTCCTATCTTAACCCCTTGGTGTGAACCAATTTAACCCTATACCATCATCTGCTCTCAAATCCTGTACATTGCTGTGCTATTATCAATTACACCTTGCCAAACCCTAACATTGGATTATTCCTATTATCTGCCTAACTTTGCTTCTATGTACCTGCCAATGGATGGATCTGGAGGAAGTTACAAAATAAAAACAAGAACAATAGCTAACATTTATAGAGCGCTTACTATGTGCCAGGCACTGTGCTAAGTGCTGTTCCAAATATATTATTTCCTGTGATCCTTACAACAACCTTGGAAGGTAGGTGCTGTACAAGTTAAGTGAATTACCCAGGGTCACAGAGCTAGTAAGTCTTTGAGGCTGCATTTGAACAGTGGACTTCTTGACTCCAGGCCTGGTGTTTATCCACTGTGCCACCTAGCTGCCTCCAAAAACTGCGCTGATTAGGTTTAAGAAAAATTTGTCATCTCAATTTGACCTTCAATACAGCAGGGCAATCCCTTTATTCCTCTCTGATTGATATTCTATCCTATTCACCACAGTGAGTGTTACAAATCTCTTCTCTCCTCATACTTCACTTTGGAGTCTGTCCCTTGCCCTCACAGCTGAGGACTTCACCTCATACTTCACCAAAATGATTGAGGCCATACACTGAACATTCCTTTCTCCTTCTAATTTCATATCCCTCTGAAGTGATTTCCACTGCTGTCTCCTTCACTCTAGTCTTTATTGGGAAAGATGGCCCTTGTCTGTGCCAAGACTAACCCCTCTACTTGAATCCCATCTGCTCTGCCTTCTCCAGCAGGTTGCCCCCATTATCAAACCCACTCTCATTTTCAGTTTCTGCCTCTTATCTGTTGGCTTCTTTCTTGCTGCATTTGAACATGCCCATTTCTCTCCGTTCCCCCCAAACTTCTTGCTCGATCTTACCCTACCTGATACCTATCTTCCTATATTCCTCCCTCTCTTCTTTGATAAAGTCCTTGAAAAAATTGTCTATGCTCACTGACTCCATGTTTTCTCCTTTAAATTTACTGCCATGTGATTTCTGACCTCATAATTCAAAAGCTGATCTTGCCAAAGTTAGCAATGATATCTTAATTGCTAAATCTAACGGTCTTTTCTCAATTCTCTTTCTTCACCTTTCTGCTGCGTGACACTGTCGATTGCTTTCCCCCAGTGGACGCTCTTCCCTCCATGCATTTTCGTGACATCACTCTCTTTGTCTTCTTCCTACCATAGGAACACTTTCAGTTTCATTGCAACCTCTTGAATCTCAAGTCTCTGTCCTGGGCTTTCTTCTCTTTTCGCACTGTACTATGTTTCTTCAAAATGGATGGATACTAATCTGTATATATCTTACATGTGTCTATTTATGTGTTGTCTTTCCCAGTGGTATAGGATTTTCTTTAAAGAAAGACTGGTGTGTGTGTGTGTGCATGTGTGTGCGTGTGCACGCACGCACACGGTTGTTTGCCTGTCTTTGAATATCCAGGGCTGAGACTCAGTAAGAGATTAATAAATGTTTGGCAATGGGTTGAGTGATGACTCCCAGCCTAACAGATTACATACCATAGTGCCTTTCTTTGGGTATACTACCTTCTTTAATTAATCTTCTCATTAAGAAAAGGGAAAGAGAAAGAGAATGAAAGAAGAGTTTCTACTCACCAAGTCATTGATTGTCATTTCTGAAATCTTCTGATTTTCAGAGATATGTATGCTCGGCCCAATTTCCTCTTTTAGTCGTTGAGAAAACAGATCCAGAGAAGACAAATGTCTTTTACAAGGTCAGCACAACAAATAAATCACATAGATAAATGTTATTACAATTAGGACCATTTTATGTACTGTATTAGCTACAGAATCCTTATTATGTTGGAAAGTTTCAAAATAGCTAGCAATTAATTTTCTCTTAAATAGCATATCATAGAGGATCTGGAAAGAATAGATAACTTAAAATAAACCTTTTTAGAAGACAATATATTGTTAAAAAGTTATATTTAAGATTGGTTGATAGAAGATATTTTGTATATACATATTGGCATTAAGAAAATATCAAAGGATAAAATTTGAAAATGAATATTGTATATACATATTTTCACTATATTCTTGGCACATTGCTTTCAGAGAGTTGCAATACAAAATTAGTGGGAATTATAGCATTAGAAAACTGGGTTAAATATCACAGGTCTATAGCTAATGATTCATTGTCATCATTCTCATCACTATTAATAATGAGTATCTATATTGCTCATGACAATATATTAGGCAGCTTTCAATTTATATTTTGGGTTAAATATGCTCCCGGAGCTTAAAGAAATGTGTGTGTGTGTGTATGTATGTATGTGTGTGTATATATATATATATATGTATATGCATATATATATATATATATATATATATATATATATATACATATACAATGTTGACAAGCAAGGTTAAAAAGATACAGATGTTCTATTTACTTTCACAATCCATTCCAAACCCACATACACAGATTATTCTTCCTACCCATCCCAATTCCCCTGATTTTCCTGTCAAAGAGAGATGGAGAAACAAATTTATTCAAACATCTGGGTCCTGAGCTTTTGCCAACCCTTGGCAACCTTCATTAATCTTTGAGATTCACACCTCTATTTGCTAAATGGCAGTGACTCACCCATATTTGTACAGCTGGCATAGTTAACTGGAATCTATGGCAGCTGGGTTTTTTTATTTTTTAGTAACTCTTCCTGTTCCTGAAAAGGGGTTCTTAAATGGAAGATTCCTTTAAGTAAAGCATTAGATCTATAAAATTTGGATCTGCAAAATTTCATGTAAAGCATTGGATCCATAAAATTTGGATCTATAAAATTTTATGTAAAGCGTTAGATCTATAAAATTTCATGTGCATTTGTGAGAGGGAGAGTCAAGTTGTTGATAAACGCATGTAGGAACTCCAATTAGAACTTCTTTCCTTTCAAGTTTCGAATGTGAGGTTAGTCATTTTGGGTCTATTTAAATCAATCCTGTTTGCATCAACAAACATTTATTTCACACATTATTTGCAAGGCTTTGAAATCCGGGGACAAATAATACAAACAGAGGTACAATCAGGAGCTTGGCTCACTGTCTCAAATAATTTTTAAATTTTCAATGTGAATATTTATAACCAACAAATCATCAAATGCTCCAAATCAGGGCTTGATTATTGTTTTGTTTATTGTCCACACCAGGGATCACCAACCCAGATTTAGAGTCCCAGATCCAGTCCAGCCCCCTCATTTTACATATAAACAAAGTAAGCCCCAGAGAAGGGTGGTGAGTCTTCACACAGTTAATGAGAACAGCTTGGATTTGAACCTACATCCTCTCAATTAGATCATGCTGATGGAGAATATCATATCCTAGGTTGGAGTTAATCATGATGAAGATGAAGAGAATTGGATGGATTTTAGATATGTCATGATGAAGGAAACGAAAGGACTTGTGAATAAACTTTATGTAAAGGAGAAGGGTTCAAAGCCAGGTTTGTAGGAAGCACAGAAAGGAACTTAATAACCTTCCCCATTGCCTCAATGACAAAAAGACTGTGAACTAATGGGGAGAGTTTAGATACAGAAACAACCAAAGCTATCTTTTTCATACTGAGTTTTAGGTATTGTTGTACCATCCAGTTGGAATGCCTTATATCTGAAGTAGATGTATCAGAAGTAGAGGGTTTGATTTAGTAGCCATCTATATAGAGTCCTCAAAACCATGATAACAGGTGATTTTTCCAGAGAGTTTAAGTAGAAAAAAATAGTAAGGTTCCTCACCCAGGTGTTTCTGTTATAAGAACAGAGAAGGACTCAGGAAAAGGAGATACCATAAGAAAGCAATTAAAGATTAATTAATAAATAAAATAAATAATATTAATATGTTTTTATTTATTTATATTATTTATGTTTATAACTACAACTAGTTAAAACTAGAACTAAAAAAGCTTCTGAAAGTAATCTGAAACAGATTAATCTGAAAAAAGCATAATGCTTAAGATATCAAGATCCAAAAGGAAAAAAAGAAGAAAAAGGTCTGCAATGGGATATGCAGCTGAAAGGTTAAGGAGAATGAAGATAGAGGAGGTTTTTAACTGGGTACATAATAATGGATAGATTTGGTGTCAATGTACTTTTATTGAATAGTAAAATGGAAATCAATGCAAATTTTAGTTATTTGAAATGTAAAGGGTAGCATGGTATAGTGGATAGAGAACAGACTTAGGGAGTCAGGAAAATCTGGATTCAAGTTCCACCTTAGACAGTATACTGGCCATGTGACTCTGAAAAAGTCACTTGACCTCTTAGTGATAAAGATAGGTCTACAGGACCATAAATTGCAGATGAGGCACATATCTACATCTGTAGAAAAATTTCCTCATTGGAAACTCCATATACTGATGAAATCACAGATTCTCCCAACAAATGTATTTTCTGCTTAGGCTCATGTCAGTTGTTTCCAAGTAAAATAACACTCACTATAGAGTAATTTATTCTTTATGTGATCCTTGAAACAATTCCATGAGGTAGGCAGGGAAGAGATTATTCTCTTATTATCCCGTTTTACAGATGAATAGGTTAAAAAAAGGTGACACCCAAGATTACAGAGCTAGTAAGGGGGTAACATGGTACAAGAACCATGGTACAAGATTTTCTATGTCTTAGTCTACTGTATTTTCCATTAAGTAGTTAATGTACATGTAATCTGGCTGCCCAGCTACCACTTTTAAGCTTCATACCAGGTCTTATTAATAAGTATCAAAAAAGCTATTGAAAGACATGTTTATCAAACTGTACTGATCAGACATTGTGAGATAGATAAGGGACACTTGGAAAACAGTAAAAACAGTTGGCCATCAAACATGTAAGTATGATAAGGTTACAGTAAGGCTAAAATAAATTGTAGGAATTATCACTGTGACTAGCTTCCCTTGGATACTTAACTATCCCTATTGGTCTTTATCAGTTGAATTATAGATCTGAAGCATTAGGCTATATTGATTCAACAAATGTTATTGTGGAGAAGTATGTTTCCTTGTGCAAAAGAGAATCTTAACGATGGTCAAACTTTGACTGGATTTTGATTATATATTTGTTGCCTCAGTTTAGCTCTCTACTTGAATGGCATATAGTTCACTGTTATACATCCATGACTCTGTGAATTAAATAGTCTCTTTCACCTTCCACTTAGTTTTGCCACTACTTAGGTTACTGCTTCACTGTTGGTTAGCTCTTTCCCAGAAGGTGAAATGAGGTCAAAGCCCAAGCTAGAGGCCAAATTAGCCAGTATGGTGATTGTGTTAGCTGTTCTAGTAAAAGGTTTGTTTGGGGAGCTAAAATGAATGAATAAATGGACAACTGAGAAGTTCTTTGAGTTCAAGAATTTTATATTCCAAAAATGACATGACATTTCAAGGCAGAGGTGTAGCATGTAATAAAAAAAATTCCTCTTTCTTCTCCCTCATTATCCACCCTCCCCACCTCACTCCAACCCTCAGTGAAACCATAGCTAAAGAAGGGCAGCATGAACAAGGACGAAGACAGCTAGTTTAAGCATCTCTCTTTTTATTACCCCCCTACAATTTTTAATGAATGGTTAATTAGAAAAGGCAATATGACTAGGGTCCTCATTTTTTTGGTGCAACCTTAGAGCAGCTGTCTCTATTTATGCCCCAGGATTTTTCTCCATATTGTGTGTAAAATCTTGTGGGGTTTCCTATAAGATTCTGCATTTAAACATGGAGACTTCAAGAAAATGCTGTTTGAAAAGGAATCCCAAATTAAAGCTACCAGATGTCATTTTATCCACCCCAACTCTGATAAATCAGGGATCTGCCTAATCTGAATATTTTACATATATTTGCATATTCATTTCAAAAATCCCTAACTCCAATTATGTAAAATAAAATTAATTAGCACAACTGACTGCAAAGTCCAACCCTAGTATTTGGGGCATGCATGACAGACAAGAAATACCGAACACATTTTAAAACCAATTAATTTGACCACATCTGGGATTAATAGGTATAGTCACATACACATGAATAAATGCAATTAGGATGAGACCCTCTCACCCCCATGTACACAAGCACACAGATGAAGACTTATACTATATGGACATCCCCCATTTCCAAATTTTTTTATTCCTTTTTCTATCTGTGATACTCTTTTCTATCTTCCTTCCCTTTGAACTGAATATTTCACCTCATACTTTACTGAAAAAAAAAACCAGATGAGGCACTTTTCTTTCTAAACTGTCCTTTTCTATGTGTGGTCTGCTTATCACTTGTATAGAAGTGTGAACTGTCCCCTCACAATGTCCCTGTTGCTCTGATCCATACCTATTCCCATAGCAACAGGACAATAAAAGAGTATAAAAGCAAGAGACAAAAATCTCAAGGCTTAAAGAACAGATTTTGAGGTTTTAAGGATAGGAATTTAAGTGGCCATTCCCATCTTCTCTATAGTTGGCAGATAGGATGCCACATAAAAGAGATGACATTCTTTTTTCAGTGGGCTCATAGCTGGCAGACTGGACTATCTGACAAGGATATTTACCT
This sequence comes from Phalanger gymnotis, assembly GCA_028646595.1. Classification (NCBI taxonomy): domain Eukaryota; kingdom Metazoa; phylum Chordata; class Mammalia; order Diprotodontia; family Phalangeridae; genus Phalanger; species Phalanger gymnotis. The sequence goes on along the minus strand of CM053626.1, from coordinate 119,662,107 downwards.
CAGGTGGTTCCCCCAAATTTGACAACTAAAAAGGGACTATCACTAGGAATTGGAGACATCTAAGAGCAAACTTCTTTCCATAAAACAAAACAAAACAAAACATTGCTTCACTGCAGCCCCTGGGCTAATCAGAAAACTTTATGGGAGATTACTCCATTGAGTGGACCCCAACTAGATATACAAACATGTATCTAGGGCAGAGTTTCTTAACTGAGGTTCTGTGAACTTTTTTTTTCTTCTTTGCAGGCATTTATTTTTCCAGGAATGTGTCTATTTCATACATCAAGAGTTTTCTTTTTTTAAATAAATTTATTTATTTTTAATTTTCAACATTCACTTCCATAAGATTTTGAGTTCCAAATTTTCTCCCCATCTCTCCCCTCTCCCCACCCCAAGACAGCATGTAATTTGATATAAGCTTTACATATACATTCATATTAAATCTACTTCTGTGAACTTTTTAAAACATGTTTTTGATAACTGTATTTCAATGTAATTGGTACCCTTTGTAATTCTAAGTCTTTTATGAAATTAAAAACTTTTTTTTTTCTGAGAATGGGTTCATAGGCTTCACTGGAATACCAAAGGGGCCTGTGATACACAGAAAGCTTAGAAACCCACTTCTGATCTAGAGGTACTTCTTAATATTCACTGTTCTTCAATAGCCAGGGCCAATATTTGACAGCTAGGTTGCAATTAACTCATTGGTCTTATGAACTAAAAGCAATTTTTACTGACTTAAATAGTGCCATTTTCTCTTTTCTTTTCCAGAGTGTTTTAATGTTTTAGCTGACCAAAGTTAATTTCAGCATGCTTAAAAGGAAACAGAGTTCTAGGGTGGAAGCCCAGCCAGTTACAGACTTTGGTCCTGATGAATCTTTGTCCGATAATGCAGATATATTGTGGATTAACAAACCAGTAAGTTGTATTTTTTTTGTAGTTGATTCGTTTTTTAAATTAAAAAATGCGGATTGTTTGATTTTCATGCTAATGGAAGAAAGATATGGTGCTAGCAATCCGGGACCATTTACATTTGGCTTTGAAGTGAGAATTTATAATTAAATGAGAATACTTGTATGTCTCAAGTTCTGGAAATTCACAATTCACATGAAATTTTAAAAAGCACTCTTAATATTCTACCTAGGAAGAATTAGAAAGCTGAATTGTTCAGATTTTTAAAAATATTCTTTCAGTAGCATTGATACCATCAGACAAAAATGAACTGCCCTCTCAATAAAGTCATTTATTCAATAAACATATATTAAGTTCCTACTCTATGCCAAGCACTGTGCTAAGTGCTGGGGAAATTTAAAAAAAAATGATTAAAGACAAGCGCTCTTCTCGAGAAGCTTACAATCCAATGAGGGAGACAACATGCTAACAAGTATGTAAAAAACAACCTATGTACAGGATAAATAGGAAATAATTAAAAGAGGGTTTAGGAAGGCTTCCTGTAGAAGGCAGGATTTCCGTTGGGACCTAAAGGAAGCCAGAGAGGTCATTAGTCAAAGGAGATGAAGGAGAGCATTCTACACAAGGAAAGTTTATTCTCTTTATCAAGTTACCATATATTTTTTATTTGCACATTTCTCAAACTGTGAAAAATGATTAAATATTTTACGTCCAGAGGTCCTTTTCCACTCTGTAGAATTCATAGCAGAATAAAAATAAATAAGATAGGACATAGCAACATCAAAGCATATAGTAACCAATGTAATCAAATTGATGAGAATGTGATTGTAAGATATGTGTGTAATATGAGTAATCTGCCATGTTTGATGGCATATGCATATATCTCAGAATGAGAGAAAAGTTAAGAATCAATTTGACTTTTAAGGTTAATGATATAGTTGTGTATCAGTAATTATATTTAGAAACTATTTTGAAACAGTAAGATAAAAGACCTATCTTATGTAAGAAAAAGCTTTCTTTGGTACCCATTTCTTGTATTTCACAGTAAGAAGTTCCAAATATTATATAGGTAGTAAGTGAATGAGCTAGGATTCAAACCTAGACTTCTTGGCTCTAAATCTAGCACTCTTTGCACTGTATCACTCTAGGGGTAGTTTGATTAATTAGTGCCTTTAATTGGAAGGTCTACATTACACTGTGTTTATAAGCTATTCTGTGTTGAAATATTTCTAGACTCCTTCAAGAAGGCAGCCATTCAAAAAAGTGAAATTATTGGTAACTTATCTTATATGGACATAAGCACTGTTGTTTTCTTCATGCAAATATTATAACAGAAAAACATTATAAATCATAGCCCACTCACCAGTCTGTCATTATCTGAGATTCCTCAAAGTTCTGACAAGCATTTTTATTTTTACTTGAGGTATTATTTTACACAACTGCAGTGTCAGCAGATTGCCAGACCAAGAAGCTGGTTTGTCAGTGAGGATAACATTCAAAATTAAAACAGCTTATGAAAAGAAACTTATTTGTAGATGTTATGTTTAAAGCCACGACTGTGTTCTATGTTTAGTTCATTTTGTTGAAATGATACATTTACTAATACTTTAAAGTAAGCTTGCTTAGAATGTAAGTAAGATTTATTATTAGGTGCTTTTTAAAAAGTTTCTCACATTAAGCCAATGTCTCAAGGGAATGAACATGAGTTATAAACTCACACAGTTACTAATATCTATCTATGTATCATGTGTATGTTGATATAGAATTACTATTTCTTTTTTTCTTTATTTTGAGTTAAAGTTCTACCTCTTTGAATCTTTTAATTCAAAGTCAGTTATGAAAGTAACATAGCTCAGCATGCATATTTTAAAGGCATGAGCATAGAGCTGGACTCCTCAGTTCTTTGGAGCTGTGATTGTGGCTTTCCCTGTAAACATGTAGGAAAGGAATCCTTAGATCAATACTGCTCCAGTGCAGCAATATAATATGTCTCTTAAAGGCAGCCAAAAGATTCATTCTTCCCTTGACTCAGAAGGGACAGAAACTGGAGAAAAGGACTGATGTTTCTTCCCTAATTCAGAAAGATTTTATTTCCTTTGTGCAAAGGTGAGGATCAAGACCATTTTATTTCTTTTGATAGTTGGGGATAAGATTGAACTTGAGAACACATTATACTTTTTAGAATGGATAATTTTGATTCCATGAAATGAAAAAAGCTTTTGTACAAACAAAATGAATGTAGCCAAAATTAGAGAGACAGGAAACTGGGAAAAAAAATGCAGCAAATTTCTCTGATAAAAGCCTCATTTCTCAAGTATATAAGGAACTGAGCCAAATTTGTAAAAAAAAAAAAATAAGAGCTATTCCCCAGATGATAAATTGTTGAAGGATATGAATATGCAGTTTTCAGAAAAAGAAATCGAAGTTACCAATAGTCATATGAAAAAATCCTCTAAATCACTACTGATTAGAAAATGCCAATTAAAATAATTCTGTGTTACCCCCTTACACCTATCAGATTGACAAACATGACAGAAAAGGAAAATGATGAATAGTGGAGGGAATGCAGAAAATGGGACACTAATGCACTATTGGTGGAGTTGTTAAATAGTCCAATCATTCTGGGGATCAATTTGGAACTATGCCCAAAGGGGTATAAAACTGTGTATACCCTTTGACCCAGCAATACTGCTACTAGGTCTATATTCCAAAGAAATAAAAACAGAGGGAAAAGGTCTTATATGTACAAAAATATTTATAGCAGCTCTTTTTGTGGTGGCAAAGGATTAGAAATTGAGGGAATGCCCATCAATTGGGGAATTGTTGAACAAATTGTGGTATATGAGTGTGATAGAATACTGTTGTGCTGTAAGAAATGACAAGGAAGATGCTTTCCGAAAAACCTGGGAAAACTTATATGAACTCATGCAAAATGAAATGAACAAAACCCAGAGAACATTTATACACAGTAACAGCAATATTGTATCAATGATCAACTGTGAAAGACTTAGCTACTCTGATCAGGACAATAATTCAAGACAATTCCAAAGGACCCATAAAAAACAATGCTATCTCCTTCCAGAGATAGAACTAAGTGCAGATAGAAGCATACTTTTTCTACTTCCTTTATTTTTTGAGGTTTTTTGTCTGTATTTTTTTGAAACATGGCTAATAAGAAAATGTTTTACATCATTTCACATGTATAATCGATATCAAATTGCCTGCTTTCTCAAGGAGAGGCAAGGAGAGAATTTGGAGATAGAATTTTTTTCATGTAATTGGAAAATATTTAATAAAATAAATAAAATATATTGGAAAAATACTGTAATTTAAAAAGAGTGCTTGATATACTAATAAAATTATATGGAAAAGAGTAACAACAATAGCTAGCATTCATAAAGTACTTTATTTTTTACAAAGTACTTACATATGTTATGTTAATTGATCCTTGCAACAACCCTGTGAGGTAGGAACTCATATTAGACCAATTTTACAGGTGAGGGAACAGAGAGGAAGAGATGGTAAATATCTTCTTCAGGGTCACACAAGTAGTAAATGTTTGTGGCAGTATTTGAATTAGGGTTTTCTTGTCTCCAAATCCAGCACTCTATCCGTTTTATCAACAGATTACACTTCTAAGGTGTTGTATATCATTAGTGTACAAAATGCTAGAAAGGCAAAAGAAAATCTATATATAATGTTATAATTATACTCATGTTGTCTAGGAGTAAACAATACTCATTGGGAATCCAGGAAGGTTTTAATTATATTTCATATTTACTTGTTCTGTATAAACTGAATAATGTTCTGAATAAACTCTCCTGAGCAGAGTACAAGGGAGTACAAGGACTCAGACAGACTCCAGTCCTTTTATTGACTCCCAATTCGGATCTCCCACCAGGTTCTTCATTGGCCAGATGTAACCCCTTGACTGCCTATGTCGTGCCCTCCTCAAATGTCTTGTTAAGCATGGGTACAATCCTCTAACCTAACAAGCCACCTAGATCACAGCTCTGATTAGAACTAGTCACCTGACTTACATTCTGCTAATGCGAGAAGTGGGGGAGATACTTTCAACTCTGGAAATAAAACTGTTTCCACCATTTCTTACATATAGATTTTAAGTTGACTGGATTTCCTCTACATAATAATGAGACAGTTTATAATCTGGCAAATTTTGAAATTGTCTGTTTTCAAATATCTCACTTTTTTAGGATGTTTTTCTTTTTTAATTTTTAAAAATTTTTATTTTTTTCTACCTAATAGTATTTTATTTTTCCAATTACACGTAAAGCTAGTTTTCAACATTCATTGTCGTAAAATTTTGAGTTCCATCTTTTTCCCTTCCCCCTCCCCAAGATGGCAAGCAATCCGATATAGGCTATACATGTGCAATCATATTAAACATACTTCCATATTAGTCATGTTATGAAAGAAGAATCCAAACAAAGGGAAAAACCATGAGAAAGAAAAAACAAAAAAAGAGAAAATCGTATTTAGCATGAGTTTCAAACATTGCATAGTATATTGCATGATGAAATCAAATTAAAAATCATTTAACTGCTTTTTTTTCAGTGGGTTCATTCTTTACTGCGTATCTGTGCCATCATCAGTGTCATTTCAGTTTGTATGAATACTCCAAAGACATTTGAGCACTATCCCCCTCTCCAGTACGTCACCTTTACCCTGGATACTCTGTTGATGTTTCTCTACACTGCCGAGATGATAGCAAAAATGCATATTCGTGGCATAGTTAAGGTGAGCTTTTCAATTTTAAAAAAAATCATATACACAAAAGACACTGTAATCTGAATGGGGAAGTTTAATACTATTAGTGTATTTGATTTAGTAAAACTAACTAGCCAAGCTTAATTTCATGTAGTTTATTTTTCATGCCAAATTCCTTCGAGTAAAATAATGATTACTGAGCTTCAGTGGAAATAGAGTTGTAAAATGAAAATAGAAATTATGTAAAGTGCATGCATGGCTTGGGAATGGTTGTCAGGGGAAGAGAAAACTGGATGAAGGGAGGCCATTTAGTCAGAGAGAGGCAGGATTTGGGGGGAAATCATCAACAGCTTGAATTGCTTTCGACATCTGGAGAGAGATTAAAAAGTAGGTGGACAGAAATGTTTAGACTAGGTCATATTAAAAAGAGGTAAAAATGGAGTGGCTTAAAGTGGAGAAAAAAAGAGAAATTAGTGCTTTAAGAGCACATTCTAGAGAAGATAGAATTCTTGATATATTGCCATCTGTGTCATGTATTCTGCTACCTTTAAAAGATTATATTTGTGGTTAATGTTTTCATTTAATGCTGAATTTGCCCTTTAAGGATTTGTTACCCTAATACCATGTTTCAAGAAAGCTGTTTCCTATGCTTATTATTTTGAATAGAGAAATATTTATGGATAATAGGAAAGGAGATGCAGAGGAGGGGGCACAGTAGAAGAGGTTAAATGAGGGAGGGCTATGCAAAGTCACTAGTTTCACTTTCTCCTCCAGAGTCATCTGGGCCCAATGGCAAGATATATAGATCAGGAGGACTGGAGATGGCACTGGATGCAGTGGTTGACCTTGGCCTTTTACAGCTAAGGTCTTTAACAGGTCTCAGTTTGAGTGATTAGGGCTAGGGAAGAAATAAGGAAGAGAATAGCCTCTGTTACCCAGTCAAAAAAAATCAACCTAGGAAGGGAAGACCCTCAGAGTTGATGGCCAAAACAGAAACAATTGCTATTTACATTCACTAGCAGTCAGAACCCAAACAATGACCTAGTGGGGTTTGGCCTGTGACGTATTGTTGGCCAGTCAATGAGAGTCAGAGTGATTTGGGTTTAAGACTTAGTCCTAAGAAAAAGATCTAGCTGATAAACCCCAAGATATCTTGACAGGATTTCAGTGATCAAAATTTACATTCCTTTGGACAGAGCACCTCAAGGTAAGGATGTGATACCCTATGTGGACAGAGGGAAGGGAAGGGAAGAAAAGGGGAGGGGAAGAGAGGGGAGAGGAGGAGGAAGGAGGAAAAGGGGAAGGGGGAAGAGAATGGTCCTTAAGAAGAAGGGGAGAGAGAGAGAGAGAGAGAAAAGGAAGGAGTTATGTTGCCCACTGACTAGTTATAGTTGGATCCCCACTTGGGCAGCTTCTACTACTACTCATAGAGGTTGTTGTCTGTCCTTCTTTCTGGAAGAGGATCATGGCATCAGGGAAGAGGTGCCATGACATGCAAGTGAATTGGATTTAAGTGAGGGAGGGCTGGGCAAAGTCACCAGCCAGGTCTTAGCTATTTAAATATCTCTGAGGTATGGCCAATTTTTGTCTATCTAAAATCCAAATCCCTTTCAGTCAAAACAGAGAGATGATGAGGGCTTGACCTAGGCCACAAGCTCAGGGATAGAGAACTTGTGGCCTCAAGGCCCCAGGTTCCCCACCCCTGGAAGGGTGTTAATGTATTAACAGGTGTTAATACTTGGTGATCCCTTTACTAACATTAACATGGCCTTGTTTCCATTGAAACTCAGCTCAGACTCTTCTACCTGAAACCTTTCCTTATCTCCCCAGATGCTAGGATCCTTTCTCTCCACCTCTTTATTTCCTTTGTATAGACCTTATATGTGTGCTATTACAATACAAACTGTGTTTCTCCTCCACCTTAACTCTCCAAGCAGCTACCAAATCAATAATCAATATTCCTAAAACATGTAACTATTTTGTTCAAAAAACAACCGTGGCTTCCTCTTTCTTATAGGATAAAAACCAAACTCCTCTGTTTGGTGTTTAAAGCCCTTTACAATCTGGCTTTAGACAAGCCTTCCAGGCTTATTTCACCTTACTTTGCCTCACACATTCTATGTTTCAGCCAAATTTGCTAATAGAAGAGCTAGACTTGTAACTATTTCTCTTATATTCCTTTTGAGGGTGTTACATCCTAGACTCAGGGATATTGCTGGACTCAGTCAGCTCTTAATGCCGTCCTTGGATTGTTAAACTTTCAGTGTGAGCATTTACAACTTGGAAATTGGCAAATGCTACAAATCGGGGCTTGATTTATTGTTTTGTTGATTGAATTGAGAAAGTAAAGCAGAAAATGTTAATTAAAAGCTTGTCTTTTGTACTTTTTATTTAATTTTTGGGTGATCATTTTGGCCATCATTTGCCAATACTCCCCTGCCTAGGCTGTCTTGTTTCAGCAGATACAGTAACCCATACAGGGACCAACTACAGATAAGAGAATGTCTCTGGCTGCCAGGGAGGGAGCGACCATTCTGTCTCCAGCCTCTTTGCTTTCGTATGGGCTATTGCTCTTGTCTAAAATTCACTGGCTTCTTAGGTGCCTTATCACCTTGTAAATAGCTTCTTCCCAAACTCAGTTCAAGTGCCACTTTCTAGAATAAAGGAAGCCTATCTAGTTGAAATTTCCCTCACTGCAGGAAATTACGATGTGTCTTATGTATATTTTTACTTAATTTTCTTTGTGTCTGTGCGTAGGAGAGAAAAAAGAAAAGAGAGAAAGGAAGAAAGAAAGAAACAAACAAACAAACAAACAAACCTAGCCAGTAAACTCCAAGTTAAATTGGAAGCTCCCGGCCATTAAAATTTGCCTTCCTTTAGAGAGGAGGAGAAGGAAAAGGAGAGGGAGAGGACAAGCTGAGTTACCCAACTAGCTGCATCCCCATTCAGGCAGCTGGGTCTACTCACAGGTTGTGTTTATCCTTTATTTTTGAAGAGGACCGTGACATCAGGGAAATGATGACACTTTTTGAATGAGTGCATGAAGAGAATCTGCAAGAGACTCATCCTTTTATGTGACAATAATGCACCAAAGTCCTTAAAATGTTTGTTCTCTTAAGCTGGTTAAATGTGGCCCTCTTGCCAATCTTGTTTACACTATGGATTTGCTTAGCAAATCTTTTCTTTATAGATAATGCAAAGGTAAATTGAGCCTTGCTGTAATCAAACTGCCACAAACGTGGGATTAGTAGAATCCAAATAAATCCTCTTTTAAAAAAATAACAATGTGACATACATATGGGAGGGCAGCGAATAGAGCTTATTAATGTGTTTGTTGGAGGAATGTAGTTCATGATTCTTCTGACCAGTGGGGATTTGTTGACGTAGGTCAATGGTCATGAAAAGATGTGGAAACTGGAGCCCATTGAAGTGAAGACTCCACCCTTGCATTTACCTTTTAGCAGTTACTCTGTAAACTAGTAATCTCTCACTCTTCTACACAAGGGTTCTGTGTATGCATTCTGAGATGGAATACATGAGGCTAGAGGATGAGTGATCTAGATTAGGCCTAGCTTTGCTATGCATTGCAGATTTTGTATCTATCTAATAGTTTAGAAGTAGATGTAGTATACAAGTGGTGGGATTCAAATGAATTAACAACGGTTCTCCTACAGCCAAGGCACCACCCCACCCTCTTGCCTCCCACGCCCTCTAACACCCAGTTTGTGGAATTAAACCTAAAATTATGTACAGGTTCTATTGAACTGGTGCAAACTGTCTGAACCCACCACTGAGTGTAGTGTAGCATTAAGCTGCACAGTATTATAGCTGTCCACTTATTAATTAACTAGGCATGAAAATGTATCACTATTTGTTTCATAATGATGCTATAAGAATCAGTGTGGTGATATTCATGAAATGAATTGTTCTAAGGAGAAAAGGGACTCCATAAATCCAACATATTGTTATTATGGCTGTTACTATTGCTGTCATTTTTGTTACTATTACAATTCTCAGAGATCAAGTGTAAAATGAACGTATTTTTCTCTGGTAATTTCATGACTCCAAATTTAATTTCAACAAATATTTATTCAGTGACAGTTTGTAAAGTACTAGGGTGGTTTCTAGGTGAGTTTCAAAGTTCAAATAAGGCATATGTCTTCTTATGACACTTACAGTCTGATAGAGGGATACAACCTGTGAATAACTGTGATAGAAAATATTTTCTTCAGTATTTCAGTGATCTATTTTTTCATATGAATAGGTACTCCTTTTTCTGATGGACATCAAGATGTGCCTACCCCCACCGTCCAGCCCCAGTGCTACTGGATGTTTTCAGCATTGCTATGCTCCTCTCCACTTATTCCACACCTCCCTAAAATCACTGATGGCCAGCATTCTGGTCATTAAGTTCTCCAAACGTGGCTAAGTTGGCCCTCAGATAACAGACTTATGGTCCATCACTGGGCTTATGCTCGAATCCCTTCCATCTTGGTAGGATTTTTCAATTAGGAATCCACTAGCATAGTAGCCTTAGAGAAACTATAGTCACCTTCATTACACAATGAAATACCACGATAGTGATGGAACAAAATAATAGATAAGTATGTCCAGTAAGAGAGGTACAAATCATGTGCTGGGGTCTGAGGACCTCTTTAAGTACTGGAGAAATCAGGAAAAGCTTCTTACCAGAGGTGACCTATGAATTGGCCTGTAAGGAATTAACAGGAATTTATCTGCAGAACTATTCCAAACATAAAAGAATGGTATGAGCAAAAGCATGGACATGGGAAAGTGTGGGGGTCTCTGGGCTCAGTTTGGTCGGAGCATGAAATACATGAAATGGTATGAAATAAATCGGACAAAGTAGGGAGGTACTTATGTATGGAGGGACCTTGAAAACACAGCAAAATAAAATTAACTTTACTAAGGAAGCAATAAGGGACTGTTGATATATTTTGAGCAGAGGTGTAAAATTACCAGATGGTGAGACTAGAGGAGGAATAGAGAAGAGACAGGAATTCTTGCTATGAAAGATACACCCATACATACATACATACATACAGAGAAAGAGAGAGTCAAGTCATCACGATCTCATGCTTGGATAACTTCCCTACTGAAGGGAGCTCATGGAGAGGAAATTCATTCCCCAAAGGAAGTGCTTCGCAATTTATAGGCTTAGAGTTGCGACAATGAGAAGTGACTTACCCACAGTTCCATAGCCAAATATGAGTCACATACTGAACTCAAACCCAGGCTACCCTAATTGTGAGGCTGAGCCTGTATCAACTATACCATGCTGCTTGATATGTTGAAAAAAAAAGGAAAAGAAAGAACAACCCTTAAACCATCATTTTTCTTAGACAATGGAAATATGAAGTATTTCATATCTTGTATTTTATTACATAGAATTGTTTGCATGTAAAGATGTATACATTTCATAAGTATGCAAACATGCAGATATTATTGAATTAATAAAGTGTGTAGTCAATCATTATGCTACACAATATCTGCTTCGATGTTTAATTATGATGTATATTATCTTTAATAGATAGATATTTAGTGACTGTACACCACAACAAAATTACATTGTGTTTTGATAGGCTGATGAGTAAAATTACCACATATATCCTCAGGGAAAAATCATTTTCAACATGTCTGATGCTGTAACCAAATTAATTGGAAACGAAAAGAAGTACACAGCATGGGGTTATCCCCTTGATGACCAAGGGGGAAATACAGTGGCTAAAGAAGCCCTCAGTTATAATTACAAAGAGCAGAATTACTCTGCCTTGTTAGCGAGGGGTATTTGGAAAAGATCTAGTGAGGTAAGGGTTCCATGTTGATATGCCTATTATGTACAAGGCACAGTGCTTGGCATTGGTGAAATGAAGGAGAAAAAAAAAGCCTTTTACCTCAAAGAACTTAAAGCCTACTAAGTGAAAATAACAAATAACCAAATAAGTAAATGTTAATAGAAATAATTCCAGGGATGGGATGACAGAGCAGTTACAACTGAGGGGAATCAAGAAAAGCCTCCAATGGGAAGAAATGGGTGTGTTCAGTTTTGGTAGAGATAAGAAATTCCCAGAGCCAGAGGTGAGGTGAGAGAGAAATCTAGAGATCAGAGATGACCTGTCCAAGGTAAAGAGATAGGAAATGGAATGAAGTGCTTAAGAAACAGCAATGAACCATTTTGGCTGGATTATGGAGTATGTAAAGGGGATAAATGAAGTAATTCTGGAAATACAGGCTGGAGCAGCATGTATGGTGTGTTTTTCCAGGCACCTGGTTTTACTGCTGAAATGAGTGGTGTATAAATAAGGGAACATAATCTTGCTGTTCTCCTGTATTTATTCCCTCCCCTTTCCTTACCACATTTAAACAGTAAAATGTATTTACTCCTGTGGAAAAATCATAGCTGTTTCCTTTTAGTTACTTCATTGGAGAAGAAAACATTTCTCTGTAGAGTTACCTGGGAAACCAAAGGGAGAAATTTTCGTTTTTCACCATTTTTAAAGTACCTGAGTTCTAATCTTTAAAAAGAAAGAGAAAGGAAATTGAAAAAAAAACATCATCTAGAACTAGCCCACTTTTTATATCTCTGACACAGAAATGAAAATAAGTTCAATATGTGATGCATATTTTATATTAGCCAGTCATTTATTACATGTTTCAACAATGAAAAGAACAAGTGTTTTGCTAATACTACAGCTACAGAGTGGATCTGTGATGAGATCAGCCTAAAATTTATATTCCTTTCAATAGTGCAGACCTTGCCTGACCACCTAGTATAACTCTAGTCTACTTCTTGGCATAAATCCAGCCTCACAGGTTCACCCAGTTTCCTGGGGGCTTTCCTCAATTACTCTTGAGATGATGATGAACCAAACAGACCATGTATTAGTTATCCTTCTCCTTCACCGTGTCTTCTTCTTTCAAGATAACAAATATCTATTATTTGTTTTAATCCAACAAACCTTTATTAAGTGCTTACTGTATGCAAGAAACTACTTTCCTTGTAGCTAGGTTCCACATATGAATTTCTCCTCAAATGCTCTAATATCTAAGTGCATCAACCTCAACTCTCTTAACTTTTATCTTTATTCTAGTCCATCCACCCATGGGGATGGTTGTTCCCTCCTATTAGATATACATATATCTCAAATAGAGAGATAGATGGAGGTAGATATCTACCTCTATCATTCTGAGATCCTTTACTCTTTTGGGGACAGGGTATCTCCTTGTTTGTAACATTGCAGCCTGCTCTTGTACATCAAAGACTTTTCTACTTCCATTTGGGTGATCTTTAACATAGTGACAGAACACTGTTATTAAAAATTTTAAACTTTGTTTCAGAGAAAAGCTTAGGGATCATTAAAATAATTTTATATTTTCCTGTAGGCAATACAGCTCACTCTCTTCTCCCATTCAGATCTAAGCCTAGTTCACTGACTGTGTAAATGAAAGATATAACAGCCTAATAGACAAGTTTGAGAGCCTGTGTCTATCAAAGAAATAATCACTTAATGGATGAGCTTTATGTTAGTCAACTTAACCACATATCAGTGTCTGGACAGTAGATATTCTTTCTTCTTTGTTTTCCTGTGAAAATAGATTCCTTTGTGAATGGATTGTTTTTACCAGTACTTAGCATGGTAATTAGCACTTAATAATTACTTATTGGTTGATAAGATTTTGATTGGTTGATAAGAAATTGATCTTAATCATCCATCATCCTCTTTTTGTGAGATTTTACCAAATAAGTTTGTATTGTAAACCATTGTCAACTTCGGTCATCACTTCTGTACTTGGCAATAAGTGAAATGTTGACTAATGAAGGTACTTTCTGGGCTTATTTGCTTTTCTTGTGACAATATAAATATATTAGTTAAAATCTAAATAAAAACAATCTTGGCCTTAATGTCATTGCAGATTTCCATTTTTATTTTCTTATGGCTGGTTCTTTGTATACATAGTACAAAGTTGAATCTCAATTGCACATCATATCCTTTATTAATTTTTCTTCTTCAGTTTTACAAACTGTAGTCTTTACTTTGACAAGTCAGTGCTGATTGTATGTAGATAGCTAGTGCAGGGAAAATTCTTACATCAATAACAAGTTTCCTTTTTGTTAAAATATAATGTTTCTTTGTCTTTTTTCCCCTTATTTGGTCTTCACTATGTCCAGTGCCTGTGGAACTATCTGTGATATAAGGGTATGAGGCCATTTAAGCTTAGAGTATTTAGAATGCTTAGGTCAAACTTTTTTGAGTGATTATAGATCTCATTAATGAGGCTCTGTGATATTCTGGGATTTGATGCAATTAATTAGCAAGATGCCAGTCACAAACAACAATATTAGATGACCTCGCCTTTACTTAGGAATTCATTTTTGACTTGGCCTCTGAACTAGATCTCCTTTAACACATCAGCAAACATGTCTTCCAATTTTATGTTGTGCTTGATATTAATGATCAAAGAGGGTTTTTATTTGTTTTTTTATCAAAGGTACAGCTGTTGTTTCTTTCAAAGAATCTCTCTGGTACAATGTTGACATAATGCATGGAAGATAGTTTCTTATAAAAGAGGCTGGAGTGGGGAGTGATGCATTATTATATAAAAGTATATATATAAAATAGTTTATATATATATATATATATATATATATATATATATATACTATATAAAAGTAACTGAAGCTCCAAAAGAGGATTCTTAACAAAATTCAAATATTGCCATTTCACATTAATTTTAAAATCATATAAGTTATAGTCAGCAAAATAAACATTTTCCCCCAAAGATGCAGGACACTTGCAAATATTAGCATTTCCTGATTTTAGGTCGGGTCATTAGTCTCAGAGCATATTCTTTTTAGCATCAGAAGCAGGTTCCAGTGGCAAGGTGTGCTAACAGAGTCACAGATTTGGATCTGGAAAGAACCTTAGAAGTTATTGAGCCCAATCTCTTAATTTTACAGATGAAGAAACCGAGGTGCAAAGAAGTTGAGTGACTTGCTTGGGTCACCCGAGGTGGAGTTCGAACCCAGGTTTTCTTGCCTTCTAGCCCAATGCCCTACCCAGTAAGCCCTGCTGCCTCTTGAGAGCATTTCTTTAGAATCTCACATAATAAGAAGATGAAAGAAACAAAACAGTCCAAGTTCCCAGTCATGTTTAATGTGTGATGATCCTCTTTGAATACACCTGTGGCATCAATCTCTGACCAACCAGATGGTCGCTTCTTGTCTCACTCAATGATTCTCTTACCTTGATCTTATTTGGAGGGAGCTTCTCTTTGGTATGATACCACAGTCTCAACTCTCTGCCCTCTGATTTGCGCAGTCTGATTGTGAACTTTCTTGTAGCAATAACCACAGAGGATATGCTTTTGTTTCAGAAAGCCAGATTCAAGGCATACTGTGCCTTATTTTAATTAGCTTATGGTGGTTTCTTCTACTACATGGGTTGATTTCAATTGTATGTCTGTTTTGGGGGGCTGCCATCCAAACAATACTATCTAAAAATCTGGGAACCTCAGCCCCACTGCTCGCATCCATTGGCTGCCAGAATGTAGTTGGACCATACAGTGCTAATGCTGGTTCCCAGGAAGGGCTTGGGAAGCCAACAGAAAGGTCCAAGGGAAGGACCTTCTTCACCGGACTCTGCAATTTTGTAGCAGGTGCTTGGCAGCCGCTGGTCTGGAAGACAGGGTTACCTGCAGGCCAGGACCTTGGCCACTGAGAGAAAGGAGGGAAAGAGCAAATGCTCTGGATGGCACTGGAGGCCTGGCTTCCTGCCCAGGCCTAAAAAGAGGCTTTAATTGGTGTTTTGCTCAATAAATGCTTCATTATTGTCAACAAAACAAAAGCTCAGTGGGTTATATTGTATTACCTCTGCATTTTTTTTTCAGTCAATTACATGATAGTAAGGAAGCATGAAATGGAAGATGTATCTCTTGACAAAGCATTATTCTTTGCTTCTAACACTGTCTTCGAGGATATCCTTAATATAAGTGCAGATTACTTCGTAAATACTTTATATAGAAGAGAAAGCAGATATATGATTAGGTAATCTTTGGTGCTTTCTTTATAACCCTTTTTGTTATTATTTCTGTGTCTTGAGTGTCTTTCCTTCTCTTACATAACTAAATTGTGTCTCTTCTTGCATGGATTCATTTTGCATGTACTTGGTCTGGCGCTGCCACTTTTCTCATCTGTTTTTTCTTTAGTACTATTTGCGGTTCCTCTGTGAACACATCCAGAATTGACATATGATCATCAAAATGTAGTAGTTGTGCTGCCTTTAATAATAAAAATAATTTGTTTTAAAAAATGAATAAAAAGCAATCTTTACAGATTGTTACAGTTTTGATATATTTGTTATGTAGTTTCATCCTATTTAGGTCTCTAGCTAAGCTTTCTATGAAATATTTTCCCCTATACTGCTTCTTGCCACTTTGAGATTTTGGAACTAAGTTGAAATTCTAAATCAAAAGTTGAAAATCCAACTTCCAAATGTTGCCTTTTAGTTGGAATATCTCTCCTTTTGGAAAGTGGGACAAGGTTCTTTTGATTTTTCTCTTTATGGCAGCTAAATTTTTTTTTGTCTGTATCTGTGATTTTATCAGTGTCAGGAACCATTAGAGTGTGAACCCTCTGCTTTAGTGCAGATAATATATACTTTAAGCCAGTTGCTAGTTACCTCTGTAAGAGTTGGGTATCAAATGGTTAAGTGACTTGCCTCTGTTTACATAGCTAGTATGTGTCAGAGGTAGGACTGGAACCCAATTCTTCCTTACTCCAAGGCTTGCCTTCTCTCCTCTATATCACATTGCTGTGGCAACTGTTTCACATCAATATTTGGCATGAAATTTTTATAATCCTTTTCTATGTCCTTTCTTCCATCTGCTTTAATCTAATTTAATGACCAATATGTCTTTTTCTCATTTTAATTCTCCTAGCCTTGTATTAATTTTGATCTTTTTTTTAAGTCAGTGTTCTGACTACAGGGGGACTGTTGACTCAGGAATAATTCTCAGATCAGTAAAGAATTATTTCCTGTCTGTTAAAATATAATCTATTTCATTTGTGTGTGTGTGTGTGAACAACTTTTTTGTTTTTGTTTTTGAACATTTATTTTTTAAGACTTTGAGTTCCATTTTTTTTTT
>CM053626.1:119586283-119644801 GCA_028646595.1 Phalanger gymnotis | reverse complement strand
AAAAAAAAAACTTTGACTGGAAAGATTCAAGAGATTCTTTATCTCCCTCACTATCTTATTTAATAACCTGACATTCTGTGCTTTTATTTTTTTGGTTAATGAAGGGAGAGAATGTAATATCTGTCCAAGCCCAGGATTTTGTACACTTCCATGAAACATAAACCTCACATGATGCAGTCTAAGGCAAGAAAGGATTCTTATACGTCAGCATATGAAAATTTTCATCTTAAATAATTGTAAAGAAGGATTTCTTTCAGAAAACCTACATTATTTGGTCACATTCACATTGGAGCAAACACTACATAGAATAACTGACCCAAGACCTTCTTCAGTAAATATGGTTCTTTGCCTCTGTTTTCTTTTGAGCAAAACTAGTGTGAGTTTTATAACTCTTATCCTCCACAACAGAGACTATGCACTTCCTTATTTTGCTGAACATTGACCTCTGTACTATGAAATCTGGGATTCTGGTTAATTTCCTTCCTAAGAGTTGTATATAGGACAATTTTAATGACTCCTTCAGGTAACTTGGCTTCTACAAACTCTGTCAACTCAGCAGGAAGAGAATGTTCTAAGAAATGAGCTGCCTTTAAGTTTTCCATTTGGCTCAGTTCCCTAAGTTTGAAGATATGCCATGGATGTATTTTTCCTTTGTTTGAACCTCAAAGTTCACCTCATGATGAAAGGGTTCTTAGGAGAAAAGAAGTTAAAATAATTACATATATTTAATTAGTTTGGGACTTCTAACAGAATTTACCATTTGCCACCCTAGGAATGAGCCTTTGAATGTCTATTCAATAGGGATAATAAAATTGTCTCTAGCTTTACTTTAATAAATGATATACATGACATTTGAATATTTCCTTTCTAGACATTCAGCAGCATTTTCATATGAATTGACAATAATGCTGTGCAAAATTTCTTTTTAGGGGGATAATTCCTATGTGAAAGATCGCTGGTGTGTTTTTGATGGATTTATGGTCTTTTGCCTTTGGGTTTCTTTGGTGTTACAGGTAATTAAGTAATTTTAAATTATATGGTCACATTTTCAGAAATACCATCTGCCTATTCTTTAACAAAATTATCTAAATATAAGTGTAAAAAGGAAGTTTTTTGAGAATATGAACAATTACATTTAATTGCATACCATTTTGTGAATACTACCTTTCTTTTGAAATATAGAAGTGAGAAGTTTATCTGCTCATGGGCAGATGGGCAAAGGCCCATTATTTAATTGATGTGTTACTTTAGCATACTATCTGCAAATTATCTATAATCTGTCCTAAGATATAAAGTGACTTACCCTTATCTTTTTTTATTTTTTTTTATTTTTGGTCTAGACTTGTGAATTCATTAGTGTAGGATCTCTTAGAGAAAAAAGCCTGTCAATGCAGATCTGTTATTGTTTTGCTGCTTTTTTTAGGTGTTGCTTAGGAGCACTGAAAAGTTAAGTGACTTGCCCAAGGTCCAGTAGCCAGAATATGTCAGAGAAGAAGCCTGACCTCAGGTCATCCTGTATCCAAAGTTGTCTGTCTATCCTATTAGGCTGCTCTTCATCCCCTTACCTCATCATATAATATCAAAAATTAGATTAAATGAAATTTAAAGAAGAAAAGCTAGATACTTTTCCAGATTTTAGGGCATTAAATGATGAAAATTGATTGGAAACAGTTCACACATTCTTACTTATTTTCGCCACCATGGACATAGCTAGATCTGGGTAGAGAAGACTACATTGGCTCTACAAGACTTCTTCAAAGGAAAATAAGAGTAATATATGGTTTGAAAAGGGCATAAAATAAAGCTTTCTTCTGAATAATAGTAGTAAGTAATCTAGTTTATCGTAATGTATTCCGGCAGGATTTACATTGACTTCAATTAAACTGGTTGTCTTTCTAGTGTTAAAAGATATAGCTGGAGAGGCAGTCTGGAGTAGTGAATAGGAGAGCTGGTATTTCTGCGGGAAGCAATACCCTTCATATCATTCTTCCCCATTGCTAGTGTCTTGCACATGAGATTACCTTCCATTTACATGGCATATATCTTGTATGAAGAGTTATTTGCATTTCCTCCATTAGAATGTGAGTGTCTTAAGAGTTGGATCTGTTTTTACTTTCCTTGGTATCCCTAGTGCTTGGTACATAGTAAGCTCTTAAGAAATGCATGTTGGCTAACTCACTGATTTTCCAGGAAAACTTGGCTTCACGTAGCACTTCTTGATACTTTTATGCTATCTGATTCTGCAGGGCAAGTCACTTAACCTTGTATCTCAGGTACAGTATTAAAGACATAAAGTTGCAGAACAGCTATCAGTTGCTAGGGAGTATTTCCTTTCTAAGAGGTCTTAATATGAATCAAATAAAAAAATCCAGCTAATGCCTCACTCCCACTGCCAAAGAAGATCTAACTGGAAGAGGCAACTTCTTTTACCAGCTAATTG
The DNA here is from genome assembly GCA_028646595.1 of Phalanger gymnotis. Lineage (NCBI taxonomy): Eukaryota > Metazoa > Chordata > Mammalia > Diprotodontia > Phalangeridae > Phalanger > Phalanger gymnotis. The sequence continues at coordinate 119,642,361 of CM053626.1, read as the reverse complement.
GAGTGCTCCACAACTAAACAGCTTTCCTTAACTTTTAAACTGATTTTCTTCTGTTATAATTTAGGGTCTTCTCCTATCCTCATTGGAATAAAGGTGTTAAGTAACATTATTAAAAATACTCCTTTTCTTTGCTTAGATTAAATGATACTATTTACATTTTCCCTTATAGAGTTTTCAGCTCTCCTCTCACATCTTTTAGATTTGCATCTTTATGAATTCAAAAAAAATTAGAACTCAAATTAATCTCATCATTTTAGTAAAGACCTAACCAATTAAAAGAAGATTTTTATAAATTGTCCATATTTATTCACATTTAAAATTGATGTTCCAAAGTAATTATAGTTTTACATTAATGGTTGTTTAAGTAAGTCACGATGCACAGTGATGAAAAAAAACTAAATTTTAGCTTTGGTAGTTTCCATATTTAATGATCCTTTCTTAATTATCTTTAATAATTTCACTTACAATAAATTGGATTCAGGGTGCTATATGCAACTAAATTTATTTTGAAAATAATCTGCAAAACTTTCTAGTAGTTGGTATTGTCCCACATCACCACTCCCTCTCAAATGGAACAGTATACCTTGGGGAACAATGAATTTCCCTTCACTAGCTGTCTTCCAGTGGTGGCTGATTGCCTACTTGTTGAGAATGGTATGTAGACAGGATCACTGGTTAGCTATGGATTGTATTAGATGACATCCAAACTTTTCTGTAATGATGACATTCTTAGAGTGTATGGAAATGTAAATATGATAAGTGAGGTGAAATCTGAAAAAATCTATGACTGCATATTTACAGGTATTCGAAATTGCTGACATAGTTGATCAGATGTCACCTTGGGGAATGTTGAGGATCCCAAGGCCTCTTATTATGATACGAGCATTCCGTATTTATTTCCGATTTGAGCTACCAAGAACAAGGATAACAAATATTTTAAAGTAAGTATTACAATCCATAATTTTAATGAACTTTTAATGAGTTTTTATTTGTAAGCAAGCTTGGTGTCTTATGTATCATTAAACATTTATTTTTCTAGGCGTTCAGGAGAACAAATTTGGAGTGTTTCAATTTTCCTACTTTTCTTTCTACTTCTATATGGAATTTTAGGAGTTCAGATGTTTGGCACTTTTACCTATCACTGTGTAACAGTTGACACTCAGCCGGGGTAAGTTTTATTATGAACATTGATTTAATTTAGATTCTTTATTAGAAAAATATATTTCTACATCACTTAGTGTCTCCTTGAAACAAGGCTTTCTAATCTTCATTATACTATTTAATCATTATCTTCCTCTTCATCAATATTACTATTATTACTTGGGAATACCAGTGCTTAGTTTTTGAAGAAAAAGTACTTTGTAGTAACCTCTGGGGATACTTCTTTATCTCATCTTTGGAAGGGAATAAAGTATAAAAGAGGGAGGGAAAATCACTTCCTGTGGCTCTAGGCAGGATAAATGGAGAAGTCTTAATCATTATGGTCCTCTCTAGATTGTCTGATCCAGAAGCCATATTGCAGTGTGTGGTCTAGTGGTGCAACAGAATATATTCCACCATATTTGTTGAAAAACAATTTGTTTTCTTAAAATGCCAGTTACCAAAAAAAAGTGAACGTAGTAAAATCTTATTCTGTTCATAATAGCAAGACTAATATGTTCCTTTTTACATGTGGGAAGTTTTAACAAATGGGCCTACGTACATTATTACATATATACATGCACACATACTTAAGTATGATAGATAGATGATCTACCAACAGAAAAACACTCTGAACAAATCATCGCAAAGGTGTATACATGTACTTTAAGACAACGTTTTTTTCCTACAAGCTTTATTATGTTTTCTTATCATATCCACCAAATGGGAAAAATAACACATAATATGAAGAACAAAAATTAGTAATAAAAACAAAATTCTTTAATAAGAATGTGATAGGATAATAGCTATGAACAGGTAATTACTCTTGTAATTTAATAATAGAACAACAAAATGAATAATGGATTTTCTAAAGTTTTCAGTTTGTATTAATGTCTCAGAAAGATGAGGCAATTTGCAAAAATTTTAATTCAAATGCATGCTTTTTAGAAATAGATGTTTTATAAAAATCAAGCAAAACAAAAACATTCAACATGATTATATCAAACAGCAAGAAAAATAAGTAAAGCACATGTACATTCAAAAAATAATCTTTCAAGGCAGAAAAGCTGACAGTACTCTGTTTTCATTTGTTTCCAAGACCATTATTGCTTTTCTGAAATGTATTCGTATTTTTTACTTTAAAATGGCATTTGGGAAGAAAAATATGAAACAAAACAGGATTGTACCAATTATTAAATTTCTAAGTAAGCTTCTGCTGTCAAAAATATGAAGTGTCTATGACAGGAACAATGAATGAACTATCTGGGGAACCATTTGTATTAGGAAGGAAATAAAATACAAAAAAACAAACATGGAATATATGTACAAATATATAGTGTGAAAAGAAATTCAGTGGCTAGGCAAGAGTATTTTTAGAGACTTTCCTCAAATAAAGTTGCTTATTTCATATATTGAACAATACAATTAAAGGGAGCTTTAGAATCTAATTAATGTGTAAAACTATTATCATTGCTTTGGAAGTTTATATTTCAAACTATAAACACTCAATCTTAACCCAGTTTTTAAAAACTATTTTCTTTTAATGTCTCTATGTCAAATCATTATGGCAAAAATTTCCATGAATACTGTACTTCCTTATAGTAAGTAGATAAATATTAAAGGAACACTGAGTATGTGGCACTATATTTGCTAAGTACTATAAAAGTACTTTAGAAAGGTAAAGTAGCACCTTTTCTGGCCCCACTTACACCTGGAAATTGACTTCCCAAAATTCCACATTTTAGACTGGCAGCAGGCAGAGACTAGTGTTTATGCTTTACATATAACCAACTACATAGGACAAATTCAAGTCCACTCCATGGACTGAGGTTTTAATTGGCTAATTCCAAGTTATATTTATAAAAATGCAGTAGAATTGGATGGGACTAAAAGATTCCCTAAAGCAAAAATTCATTTTTAAAATAAATATATATTGATAACTTATATTTTTGTACCATCAAAGCTTCCCACAGTATTCCTCCCAAAGCCCCATCCCATTTGACAAATAATATTCTTTAAAACATAAAAATAGAAATAATAGAAAAAATCAGCAAAACGAACCAATATAGCCCCCTCATATGAAAATATGTATAATATGGTCCACCAAACTTGTGGACCTTCTACCTCTGTAAAAAAGGCAGGAGTATACCAGTTTGAGCAAGCTTAAAACTGGCTCATGAGAACCAAATATTAAATGTTCAGTGCAAAAATTTACAACTCAGAAGTCAGTACATTTGATTTATTGTTTTGTTGAAACTGATGGGAAAATATTAGTAATACAGGTTAAGCTTAAAGTGTGTTATGTATATTTTTTCAGACATCCAGTTGTTAAACATTTCACATGCTTGGGTGGGAGTGTCTCCTCATATCTCTTCTTTGGAGTCATACTTATTCTTAGGAATTTTATAGCATTTGATTTTTTATTTATTTTGAGATTCTTTCTATTTACATTGTTGTAGTTGTATATATTGTTATCCTGGCTCTGATTACTTTACTCTGCATCGATTAATGTAGATCATTCCCTAATTATATTCATCATACTCATAATTTCTTACAGCTCAGTAATATTTCATTATATTCACAAATCACAATTTGTTTATCCATTCTCTAACTAATGGATATCTACTTTGTTTCCAATTCTTTGCTACCACAAAAAGTTCTGCTATATATATCCTGTATGTGGGAATGTTCTTACCAATGTCATCCTTGGGGTGTAATACTGGAATCTCTGGATCATAGGGTATGGACACACACACACACACCAAAAATGGGACATTTTAGGCATTTTATTTGAATAATCCCAAATTTCCTTCAAAAATGGTTATACTGATTCACAGCTCCACCAAACAATAATCCACCAAGTTTTTTCAACCCCTCCAATATGGACTATTCTCTTTCGTCATCTGTGCTAATTTTCAGTTTGTGATTCTTTGGAGAATTGTTTGTTCATATTCTTTGACCATTTATATGTAGAGGAATAGCTTTTGATCTTCTGCTTATATATCTGTTAATTGTTTATTTTTCTTGGATATCATGCCCTTACCAGAGAAACTTGAAACAAAGACTTTAATCATTCATCCTCTTCTCATCTTATTCTAGGTGTGTTAATTTTGTGTAGAATCTTTTCAGTTTCATGTAATCAAAATTTTCTGTTTTATCATCTATGGTTGCCTCTATTTCTCTTGGTTAAAAAAATACTCCTAGCTGTAAAAGGCATATGATCTGCTTCTTTTACAATTTTTTTCTATAGAATGATATGTAACATTTAGATCACATATCCATTTAAAATGTATTATGGAATGTGGTATAAGGCCAGTTTCTGTCAGACTAGTTTTCAGTTTTCCCAGCAGTTATTTTTTTTAATCAGGTATACTTTCCTAAGTAACTTATGTTTCATGGTTTATCAAGCACTGTGTTGTTGAGTTACATTTTTTCCTGATTCTCCCTTGTCTAGAATGTTCCATTGTTCTACCTTTTTTTTAAGCCATATTTGAAAGCTTTGATGACTGGTCTTCATAATACCCTTGGAGTTCTAGAAGTTCTATCCTTCCTTAATTTATGCCTCTTTTCATTATTTTCCATGATATCCTACTTCTTTTGTTTTTGTTTTTGTTCTTTTTTTATTTTGGGGGGGCAGGGCAATTGGGGTTAAGTGATTTGCCCAAGGTCACACAGCAAGTATATGTGTCAAGTGTCTGAAGCCGGATTTGAACTCAGGTCCTCCTGACTCCAGGGCCAGTGCTCTACTCACTGTGCCACCTAGCTGCCCCTCTTTTGTTTTTCAAAATGAAATTTCATCATTATTTCATCAAGTCCTATTGATAATTTGGTATAGCATCAAAACTGTATATTAACTTTGGTAATATTGTCATTTTTATTTATTAGTGTGGCCTAGCCATGAGAAATGAATATTTCTACAGCTAAGTAAGCTTTTTTTTTATTTCTTTGTGGAACAGTTTTTAATTGAATCTATACAAATATTTTGCATGCTTTGATAAATCGATCCCCAAATATTTTATGCATTTTTTAGTTATTGAGAATGAAATTCCTCTTCCTATTATTATTTCTTAGATTTTGTTATTGTCATATAAAAATGCTGCTGATTTTAGGGCTTGCTTTCTAGCCTAAGATTGAAGCTGTTGTCTCATTTGGTGTCTGCTAATTCCCTAGGATTTTCTAAGTATACCACCATGTCATCAGCAAATAAGGATACTAGGGGAGACTGGATATCTGATTTATTCCTGCATTTATTCTATAATAAAAATAATAACTTACAAGATGTTTTAAGGTTTGCAAAATATTTTACAAATATTATGTCATTTATCCTCATAACAGCCCTGGGAAGACTAGTGCTATTATTATCTAGGCGTATTTTGATTCCAGTTATAATGTATCCCCATTACATATGATACTTGTTTGGGGTTTTAGAGAGATGATTTTTATAATATTATAAAGGTCCCTATATGCTTATATTTTATGTTTGTGTGTTTTTTGCATAAATGATTGCTGTATTTTTAAAGGCTTTTTCTGCATCTATGGAGAAAATCAAATGGTTTGAGTATTTTTTGATTCAATATGATTAAAATCATATTGAATTATGCTGCTTGTTTTCCTAAAGTTAATTATCTATTTAACTATGCATCCTTCTATTTTTGGTGTAAATCCCATTTACCCATAATGAGTGATCTCTTAGATGAATTGCTATAGTCTCTTTGCTAGGACTTTATTGAAAATATTTGAATAGATATTCATTAATGATATTGGTCTGGAGTTCTCCTTCTGTGCTTTATCTTTCTCATTTTAAATATTAGGACTACAATTACCCCCATTAAAGGATTTTGGTAGGGTGCTTTCTCAATTTTTGAGAATATTTTGTGTCACGTTGGTACTAACTGTTCTTTAAAAATGTGATAGAAGTCTCCAGCTAATCAATCCATGAAGATCAGGAATTTTTTTTTTCCTTAGCAAATTCCTTTACTTGTAAGTTCTATTTCTTTTTCTGAAATTGGATTTGTTATTGTTAGTTCAGAAATTTTATATTGTAAAAGCTATTTCTCTATTTCTTTTATGTTCTCAGTTGTGGTAGCATAGAACTATGTATAGTGGCTTGTGATTATTCTTTTTATTCTGGTTTTGTTCTTACTTCATCTTGTTTCTATAGATGGACTGGGTCCTCATTGGCCAGCCTCCTAGAATATTTATACAGGTATAGCAGAATTGGGGAAAAAATTAGATACACTACAGCAGGGTTGTTGGTTTTTTTTTTAGTTAACATTTTTCTAAATTAGTAAAAATCAACCTTTTTTCTCTCCCATGTATACCTTTCCACACTTATAAAGAAAAGAAAAAGAAATCTCTCTCACAAATATGTATAGTCAAACAAAACCAAATTCTGCATTGGCCCTATTCAAAAGAATAGCTAGAGATATATATACACATATATGGCTATACATACATATATGTATTTGAGGTGTGTGTGTGTGTGTGTGTGTGTGCGCACATGCCTTTATTCAGGCAGCTAGGTGGAGCAGGGGATAGAGTGCCAGGACTTGAGGCAGGAAGACCTGAGTTTAAATCCAGCCTCAGACACTTACTAGCCTTGTGACCCTGGGCCAGTCATTAAACTCTGTTTGCCTCAGTTTTCTCATCTGTAAAATGAGCTAGAACAGGAAATGACAAAATGCTCTATTATCTTTGCCAAGAATACTCCAAAAGGGTCCAGGAACAAGTGGGCATGACTGAGAACAACTAAAGAAACAAACAAAATGAAAACCCATCCATGGACACACACACACACACAATGTGTGTAAATACATATCAAAAACATATTTGGTACTTAATAAATGTTTATTGAATTGAATTTATATATGTATGTATACATACATACATTACACACACACATATAAGGAGTTGGGGGTAGCATCAATCTGCTGGAAATGCAGTTTGTCATCGAACTAATTGTAGTTTAGATGTCTTTCAAAGTTGTTGGTCTTTATAGTATTGTTATCCTTGTATAAATTATTCTCTGATTTTGTTTCTCAGCATCAATTCATACAAATCTTCTCAGACTTTCCTGAAACTATCCCCTTCATTATTTCTTTTTTTTATTTTAAATAATGTTTTTCTCAATTACATGTAAAAATAATTTTTAACATTCATTTAAAAAATGTGTTCCAAATTTTCCCCCTTCTTCTCTCATTTCCTCCCTCCCTAAGATTGTAAACAATTTGCTATGTAGTTTATACATGTGAAGTAATGCAAAACATATTTCCATATTGGTCATGTTGTGAAAGAAGACACAGACCTAAAGGAAAAAAACCATGAAAAAAACAAAGAAAGTGAAAAATAGTATGCTTCGATCTTCATTCCAACTCCATCAGTTCTTTCTCTGGATGTGGAAAGCATTTTTTATCATGAGTCTTTTGGAACTGTCTTAGATCATTATATTGTGTCTAATGTCTTAGATCATTATATTGTATTAAATCATTATATCATCAATTCAGAGTTGATCTTTACACAATTTCATTGTTACTATGTACAGTGTTCTTCTGGTTCTGTTCACTTTACTTTGTGTCAGTTCATGTAAGCCTTTCCAGGTTTTTCTGAAATCAGCCTGCTTGTCATTTCTTATAGCACAATAGTATTACATTACAATCATTTACCACAACTTGTTCAACTGTTCCCCAGTTGATGGGCATCCTCTCAATTTCCAAATCTTTGCTGTGGTAAAAAAGAGTTGCTATAAATATTTTTGTCCAAATAGGTTCTCCACTCTCCCTATAGTGGTATTGCTGGATCAAAGGGTCTGCACAATTTTATAGCCCTTTGGATACAGTTCCAAATTGCTCTTTAGAATACTTAGTTCAACTTTCATAATTCCACCAACAGTGCCTTGGTGTCCTAGTTTTCTCACATTCCCTCCAACAATTATTGTTTTCCTTATCTATCATGTTAGCCAATCTGATAGGTGTGAGATAGTACCTCAGAGCTATTTTAATGCTCAATTTGCATCAATGGTCACTTAGAGTTGTTTTTTTTTTCCCTAGGACTATAAATAGCTTTGATTCCTTCTGAAAACTGCCTGTTCATATCCTTTGACTATTTATCAGTTGGGGAATGACTTGTATTTTTATAAGCTTCACTAATTTCTCTATATTTAAAAAATGAAGCCTTTACCAGAGATACTTGTAAAAATTGTTTCCCAGTTTTCCATTTTCTTCAAATCTTGGTTGCATCAGTTTTGTTTGTACAAAACCTTTTAATTTAATATAAACAGAGGTATCCATCTTATATCTATCTCTTGTTTGGTCATAAATTTTTCTCTTCTCCATGGATCTGACAAGTAAACTATTCCTTGTTCTCCTAATTTGCTTGTGGTACCACCCTTTTCTCTAAATCGCCTTCGCTATTTCTTATAGCATAATAATATTCCAACATATTCATATAACCATAACTTCTTTAGTCATTCTCCAATTGATGAACACCCTGCTCAGATTCCCATTATTTGCTCCCCCAAAAGAATTATAAATATTTTTCTACATCCTTTGTTTTACTTTGTACTAAGCCCTCCATTATTCTACCCTCTGAGGCAGGGGTTATTAACCTGAGATCTGTGAATTTTTTATAACTGTTTTTCAGTATAATTGGTTTCTTTTGTGATTCAGTGCTTAGCACAGTGCCTGGCACATAGTAGGAACTTAATAAATGTTTGTCGTTTATAGACTAATGATATATTTTTTTTATTAAAAATATTATTCTGAGGAATCCATAGGTTTCACCAGACTGCCAAAAAGGACCATGACATGAAAAAAAGCCTAAGAGACTCTGTCCTAAAGTAACTCTATTAGCCATACTCTTCTCTGTTGAATAATTTTTTCAAGTTCATACATTAGGAGTAATATAGAAGTAGTTATTTCCTGGATTTTTTTTTGGCAGAGCAGTTGGGGTTAAGTGACTTGCCCAAGGTCACACAGCTAGTATATATGTCAAGTGTCTGAGGCTGGATTTGAACTCAGGTCCTCCTGACTCCAGGGCCAGTGCTCTACTCACTGCGCCACCTAGCTGCCCCAAAGTAGTTATTTTCCATCCTATAAAGGAAAACAATTCAGAATCATGGAGACATGCTAAATTTTTCTACATTAAAAAAAAAAAAAACAAATTCTGGTGATGTTTCTAGGTTCTTTATATCCCTATCAATCCTGTCTTACTTGGTCACAGTATCTCAACATTTTGTGCAAGTTAGTGAACTGCTTCATTGGCTGGAATAATGGCTAGAGCTGATCCAGAGTGGAAACTTTGGAGACCAAGTCATGATAAATGGGTGTACTTGTTTCAGCCAAGAAGAATCTGAGAAGGAATTCTAGGTCCAGAAGTTGGCAGACCTTGATAGATTTTTGTATTTATTTAAGGGAATTAAATGATATTAGCAAGTCCCCAAACTCCAGCATCATCTATTTATCATTGGAAGAGAATTTGCAGAGCGTTCAGTCTAACTAACCCTTTCATTTTACAGATGAGGAAGATGAGGGCCCCTTAATCAAGGAGGCTATCAGCAAATATTTACATTATAAAGAGTATGTGCCAAGCACTACACTAAGTCTTGGGATACGAAGACAAAAACCAAAAAAAAAAAAAAGAAAGAAATTATTTAACTTTGAATGAACAAAATGCAATTTAGGTGTTAACTATAATATATGAGGCAGTTAGGTAGCTCAGTGTGTAGATCAGGGGACGTAGAGTCAGGAAGACGAGTTCAATTTGTTCCTCAGAAATTTAGTAGCTGTGTGACTCTGGGTCTGCCTCCGTGTCCTCATCTATAAAATGGGGATAATAATAGCACCTACCTCCCAGCATTGTTGGAAGGATTGATAAAATAATCATTGTAAAGTGCTTTGCAGATCTTAAGGTGCTATATATAAATGTTTCTTATTATTGTCATCATTAGTATATATTAGGCTTGCTCTTTTAATTCAGCTGACTTGCATTGAAGTATTTTTTTTTCTCATCTTTCAACTAGAGGACTTCATTATCTCTTCCTGACAACTTTTCTATGTCCTTGTTCTTTTGTGATTATTATGACATATGAATCTCAGCTGTTGAGATTTTTCTCTTTCCTAGCACATTATAATTTCTGTATTTATAGTTTTTTTGCATAAATAATATCTCATTTGCACATTTCCTATCAATTCTTTGTCAGACCGATCTGTAAAAACTTTATTTTGTCAGAAAAAATATATGAGGACGATGGGGAGTTTTCTTTTCATATGTTTGGGTTGATATCAGAAATAATTTCTATGACTGTTGGGATAAAGAAAAAACAGAGAGGCTGAAAGCCACAGAGATAGAAATACCCTTTGGTGTTTTTAGCCAGAAAATATGTTACCACGTTGTCAGAAATTTTGTTCTAAGTATGATTTTTAAAATAGTTCTTAATTTTCTCAACTGGCTGTAGAAAACATCTGGAAACTCTTAGATATTTGCAAGGATTTTTGAAATCAAATGCAAGCTTAAGTAATCTTTCATGCATTTTATAAAATAGGAAAATTTTAATAATGCACTGCTCCAGCTTAAATATCAAGGAAATTGCTCATTTTCCTTAGGAACGTGTTATAAAATCATTGTTATTTTTGCAAAATCATTATTTTTCTTAGTGTAGCTCCAGTTTCAAAGTCTGTTGGTATGGGGCTTTCTCCTCATTCTTGGAGATCAGTGCCCTGAGCCTGCATTAGGGACAGAACAAAATTGTTGAGAATGGGAGAGAGGAGAGCTTCACTTTCCTTAGGGTTCTTTATTCTCTCCAGACTCTTTAGTCAATGGCCTACTTTGGGCCTCTAGTTTCTTTGAATTCTCTAGTGGCTTTGGGTCTTTCTGGCTTCCATTTTAAGAGAGAAGATAGATAATGCCAACCTGATGAGAGAATAAGAAGCTGACATGAGAGAAGGTAACAGTCTCCATCATGTTTCTATTCTCATCTTGACACATTAGAGACTTTGGGGAATTACCCCTTCGGAGAGATCTCTCTCTCTCTTGGTTAAGCTGTTACCTCACTCCTAATGGGAGAGCTCCTTTACTTTGTATTGCCTAGTATATATTTTCCTATGTATACTTTCTCTAATTATAATTTTGCTATTGACTAGATAAGTATGTTCATTGTGAAACTGGTTTTTGGTGGAAAAGGGGTCAAGCTTTAGATCCTCCTTTTCCCATTAGGAAACAACTTAACATAAATGATGTTAATTTGTGGTTTTCTAAGTCAGCATTTGCCCTGAGGTGATTTCTTTTGACTTGAGTTTTATACCATTGATTTAAACAGTGGTAAATGATGAGTTTAGAAAAATTTCCTAACAATTCCATGGTTAGTCCAAACTTTCTTCTCAGCACTATATTGGCATCATCCGAACAAAAAGCTGTTGAGTTTACTTTTAAATATTCATTATTAAGGCCACAATCATTGAAAATAGACAGTAGTGTATTGAAAATACATTCTGCTCTGGTTGATACCAGTTCTTTTAATAAAGGAGCTGATTGAACTGAACACTGGCCGTGTTTAATAACTGGTTCATAATATTAAACATTCAGCCCTAACAAGCAGGGATAAACTGGCTTCAGTACCCCATTGCTCCCAGGGTTCTCCAGAATACTTTCAGAATTACTGAACTAGATTATATAACAGGCTTCTTCTATTTCCTTTTTTAAAAAAGTTTTTTTTTTTAAATGAACAAAATTCTTTTCTTGGGACAGCTAAGTGGTACAGCAGAGTACTGGCCCTGGAGTCAGAAGGACCTGTGTTTAAATCTGGCCTTAGACACTACCTGTGTGACTCTGAGCAAGTCACTTAACCCCAATTACCTTCCCCCACCAAAATCTTTTCTTTTCCTCCTATCTCCACATCCCACTTTGGAAAAAGAAAAAGAAAACAAAATCTTTGTTACAAATATGCACAGTTTAGAAAAATAAATTCTTACATTGGCCATATCAACAAAATCACATGTCTCATCCTGCCAATTAAATCCATCACCTCTGTCAAGAAGTGGATATCCTGTTTCATCATCAGTCCTCTGGAATCATGGTGAGTCATTGAGATTATCAAAGTATTTTTTAAAAGTAGTTTGGCTTTATAAAGTTGTAGAATATGCTCTCCTGGTTCTGCTCACTTCACTCTTCATCAATTTGTACATTAATTGCCAGACTTCTCTGACACATCTCCTTTCATTGTTTCTTATAGCACAATAATATTCCATTATATTCATATAGGATAATTACTCAGCCATTCCCTAGTTGATGAGCAGCCTCTTATTTTTTTCAGTTCTTTGCTACCATAAAAAGAGATGATGTAAATATTTTTGTCATTATGGGTCCTTTTTCTCTTTCATTGATTTCTTTGGATTGTGTGCCTTGTAGTGGTAATGCTGGGTCCAGGATATGCACAGTTTGGTTACTTTTTGGGCAAAGTTCTAAATTGCTTTATCTGTCTTCCTATGCTGACCTGATCTGGGAAAAATGACACATTGTGATCTTTCCTAGGATTTCCCCATTCCAATTCATTGTGGTGCTTGTTCTATGCCCATCTCTTTCTATGTTTTCAATGAAATGGTTATAGGGGAGTTAAATGGTTGCTTAGTCTTAACTTAGCAATTTTTGCCCAAACCCTTGCCCATTGAACCTGTGATAAGGTTTCTGCATAATTGGTAATTGCTTTTAAAATAAACAACCTAATGTTTAACATGGTCCTTTCTTCATATCCCCTTTAAGCAAACTCATATTTAGAAGGGGGGAACATGACTTAACAGAATCAAATTTTTGTAGGTTAGATTTCTAGAACATGGCATAATGAAAAGAACGGGTCAGAACACCTGAGTTAAAATCCTACCTCTGATGCTTATTACACGTATGATGCTGGACAGGTCTTTAACTTAGTTTTTCTTATCAATAAAATAAGGGTGGCAACCTGTAAGATTCCTTATGGCTCAGTATCTTTGATCCCATAATACCTTTCTGTCCTGTTTTCTCTCTTTCGGTAGTGCAATATAGTAATATAAATTAGATGACTTGAATTAGTTCTACCATTTACTAGCTGTATGACCTTGGGCAAATCACTTAACACTCCAGTTTGTTTGTTTTTTTTAATCTTTAATCTGTGGATAGTAATATTTGTGCTCCTACCTCCTTAAGAAACCCTTGCATTGTGTAAATGTGAGGTGTTATTATTCTCATTATTATTGTTATAAGTGTGTTATTATTGTAATCATTATTCTGCCCTCTATGGCTAAGAAGAATTTTTTTTGCCTGATAAAAAACACTTTGTGAATCCGTCTTCCATTTTGCTAGTGGATATTTGTTATGTAAACTGGGCTTCTATTTATTTGGGAAATGAGCAGCAGATTGTCCCCAGTGGTCTTTTTGGCTCCCCTATCAAAACTAAATTGCCATCTACTGGACTCTCTGCTTCTATCTTGTCCTTTATACCTTTTACAATCAATCTCAAAAGATTTCTTCTTTCAGTGATAGAAAACATCTACAAACTCCACTTCCTCATCCTCTGATAGGGCTTGCCTTAACCACTCTGCTTGTAAGACATTATAGGGAACTGCTTATCATCTCTTTTTGAAACAGGCAGGAAAATTGGTTGCCTGGAAACTACCCTGTTCTCATTACCAATAAGTAAGAAGCCATATATCATCATTTAAGCAGATGACAATATGGTTTTTTCCTACAATTCTACAAGGACTCCATTTGGGGGCATTGAAGGAGTCATTTATTATATTGGACTCCAGTGATATGAAGGAAAAGTTAATATAATTTCAAAATCTCACTGAATTTCAGGGAGAATATTGCCTGATATGTTAAGAAGAAAAAAAAAAGTCAGTTCTATAGAAGACCTTAAATAATAATTCTTTGCAAAAAAATACTTCCTACAGGGGTAGTGTAATAGAAAAAGTAATTAATTTGCAGAGGATTTGGATTTAAACTCATCCATTTAGTACGTTGGAGTTTTTAGGCAAATCATTCCCCCTCTCTAGGTCTTAATTTACCTCTGTGAAAAAATGAGATTGTTGGATTAGACCAGAAGTGTCAAACATGTGGTCCACAACACCCAAGTGTGTTCTGAACCAGATTAAGTTGTAATTGAGAAATATTTAACAGGAAGAAAAGTAAATAAAAATACAACACAACATAGATAACATTACATTTAAAAATAAATCGGTAAGTGGCCTACAGAGATCCTTATGTACAGTTTAGTGGTCTGACCCTGAACCATATGATTAGTAGGTCCTTCCCAGCTCTGACATTCTGTGTTCCTAAAGGAATGAACAAAGACCATGCCACGTTCTTTAGCATTTGTTGTTTCTGTGGTTTTGAATCTGCCTATTTTAGTTACAAAGCCCTTTGGAAATGGATCTTGACCTGCTATAGTTTATACAATTTATCTTACTGAAAGAGAGATAAATATTAAAAACTGTTTTTAAAAGCTCAAATTCTCCTAATTGATGTTGCTACAAAATAGAATGCTGATAAAGCCTTTTGTGATAGGATTTCTGTTAAAGTCACTTTATCCTTTTAGTGGTTATGGTAAACCATCTGGCTTCAGTTATACTGGAGTGTCTCAATTGGTGTATCTGCCCTCAACATGTCAACAAATGATGGGGCACCGGTTTTATTTGATGTGTTTGATTGGCTAGCTGTGTGAATTAACATTGATTTTTGCTCAATCTCTGGAATATTTCATTTTTACTTATTTGTTCATAGTCATACTGGTCTGCAGGGGGAAGGGGACAGATAATACTTCTAACATAACAGGTTCTTTAGTAGTTTAAAAAAATTTATGATTTTTGCTCACAAAATTATTAGGGCAGAAAAGGTCCTCAGTGGCTGTCTAGTCCAACAGGTACCTCTATGGAATACTACCCACTATATATGACATATAACAAATTGTTGTTCAGACTTTGCCTAAATATCTCTAATGAGGGAGAACACACTACTTCCCAAGGTAGGCCATTGTACTTTGTGATAGTTCTAATTATTAGGAAATTTTTTAATGTCAAGCCTAACTTTGGCATTTTGTAACTTTTGCCCTTTTCTTCTGGTTCTGCCCTCCGGTGCCAAATAGAACAAGTCTGCTCTCTTCAACCTGGTAGTCCTTTGGATACTTGAACCCAACCATCATATCCTTATTGAATCCGCTCTTATTTAAAGTAAATATTCCCATTTCTTTCAGTCTATCCTAATATAACATGGACTTGATGTCACTTGTGATCCAGGTTGCTCTTTTTGAGATTGTATCCAGTTTATCAGTGTTCTTAAATTGCAATTCCCAGAACAAGACACAATTCTCTAGCTGTGGTTTAAGCAAGGCAGAATATAGTGTAATTGTCACCTCCTTATTCCTAGATATTGTGTTTTACTTCATGCAGTACAAGAACACATTCTATTTCTGGCTACATCATACTGTTAAAACACATTGAGCTTTTTGTCCACTAAAGCCCCCAGATAATTTTCCAATGACTGTTAAACCATTAGTTCCCAAACCTATACTTCTTAAGTTGGTTTTTTTCAACTCAATATGACTTTACATTTATCTCTTCTGAATTTCATCTCATTAGATTCAGCTCAACACCGTAGTCTGCCACGGTATTTTTAGATTGTTTCTCTGTCACCCAGTATGTTAACTATCTTTCCCAGCATTGTATCATCTGCAAATAAATAAGATTGCCACATACCTGTGTCCAAATCATTGCTAAGTATGCTAAATAGTACAGAGTCAAGCACAGATTCATGGGGACATTCCCATGAAGACCTCCTGTCCAATTGGTATTGAATATTTATCAGCTGTTTTTAGTCAATCTTTTAATCCAATTCTCAATCTCAATAATTGTGTTATTATTATTAGTTCATTTCTCTCCTTTTCACAAAGATAGAATAATACATTTTGTTAACTTTTTTTGGCTGAAGTTTAGGAATACTATTTGACAACTTCCGCTTTGACAAAAAAAAAAAGAAAACTAAACTTAGTCTGGCAAAACCTATTCAAATGGTTTTCTCCAGGGAAGGCCACCCTGGGACAAGACTCCCTTGATATCCAGTCCCCCAGGGCCTTCTTCAATTGAGGGAAGGCATCACTGCCTCTAGACAGTGCTGGACTCACTTCTCAGTGCTTATCGTATTCTCAGCCCTTAATTCTTTTCCTATCCCAGAGATTCCAAAACCCCAGATATAAATCTACAAATTTCATTCCCCAACCCTATACTTCCTTAGTTCTCAATGCTCCACCCTTCTCACCCCCACTTCCAACTCTAGATATTCCTGCTTCTTGTACTGTGCCCTCTGGAATGCTGCTTCATAATTAACAAATGTCCTTCAAACTTCTCCCTTTCTCACTCTTCTATTGTCTTCTTCTCACTAATACCTGTTACTCTCCTGATAAAACTGATTTCATCATTACACTTTCTACTGGTGGCTGTATTTTTCTTTTGTATCCTCCCAACTCACTCGGACATGTAGGGAGAGTCGGAATTCTTTTTATTCTCTATGTCACTTATACATTCCATCTCTCCAATCATCCCTCAGAAATCTCTCTTCTTTTGAGGTTCACGCTATTCAAATATATTGTCCAGTTCAAACCCTGGCATCCATTATCTGTCAGTATCCAGGACTTTTTCCTTTTCTTCCTCAATGAATTCAGTGCATGGCTCATAACCTACCTCTCCTTTCCAAATCTTGGAATCTCATCCAAATCTAGGTCTCATCCTAGGGGAATTCAGCATTACATAATGATATTCCCTTAAATACCTTAGCTTCCTAGTTCTTCAATATACTCAGTTCCTGTGGCCTACTCCTCCATTCTACCACAGCTACATACACAAGTGGCCATATGCTTGATTGTGCCATCACCTACAAATGTTTCATTTCCGTGTTCATGAAATCCATTTCCTTTACATAATCATAGTCTTTTACTGTTCCTTCACTCTTTTTGCCTATTACTTGTGGCTCTGTTCTATGTCCTCATCATTACTGCCAATTCCTTACCTGTTCCGTTCTTTCTCAGACTATCACCCCTGAAGTGCCTGTACTCGCCTCACTTTCCTATCTTGGCCCTTTGGTAAACCATATTAGTTGTATCAGACTCACTTCCCCCAACATTCCTGGGTGCAGTCAAAAAGCAGATTAAAATGTAGTCGAGAAATATTTAACAAGACGAGAAATATACTATAATATAATGTTAATATGTTGTTTAAATTAATATGTGGCCTGTGAGGAAACTTTATGTATGGTTTAGTAACCCCTGTTTCTATTTGAATTTGAAACAGTGTTCTACATTGTCTTCTACTGTCAAATTCCTTTCCCTTTGTCCTCTTGCTCCTCATTCCTTGCCAAACCCCAATGTTAGATTATTCCCACCATCTGCCCTTTTTGCTCCTATTTACATTCTACTGGATGGAGCTGGAAAAAAAATTGCAAAACTGTGATGACTGGGCTCACAAAAATTTGTTATTTTATTCCAAATTTGTTCTTCCCAAAGTAAGGCAATCACTTTGCTTCTGATGTTGATTTGCTGTTCTGCTCTGCTACAGCATCTTTTCCCCCTTTTCCCTCATTTGAGAAACCTCTCCTCATAATTCACACAGACACAGACACACAAACACACACACACACACAAACCATTTGCTGAGAACTCTCTTTGTCCTCTCAGTTTCATATCTTGCACACATTCCTCACTCCCCTCCCCATTATCTCCTCCAGTTCTGCCTCATATGAGGAGGGAGCCATTTTCCTTCCCAAAAGAAATGCTTCTGTATGCACCCTTGAACCTATAATGTTCCATTTTCTGCAGTAGACTGTCTCCTCTTCCATCCCTACTCTCACTAATCTTTAATCTCTCCATTTATACTGGCTACTCCTCTGCTACCTGGAAACATCCATGTCTCCTCTGTCCTTAAAAATTTCTTATTTGATCTGACCATCCCAGGTAACTATCAACCTGTATGTCACTTCCTTTTCATGGTCAAACTCCTTGAGAAGGCTGTTTACAATCAATGAATCCACTTTCTTCCCTCTCACTTGATTCGAAACCCTCTTCAGTCCTGCTTCCACACACATCATTCAACTGGAACTGTTCTTTTTCTAAAGTTACCAACTATCTCTAAATTATCATATCTAATGGTCTCTTCTTAATCCTTATCCTTGACCTGTCTGCAGCATTTAATACTGTTAATCACTTTACACCTAATCCTCCTTATTCTATCCTCTCTGGATTTTCATGACAGAGTCCTCTTGGTTTTTCTATCTGTACCAGACTATGCCTCAGCGTCTTTTGTTTGTCTTTTTGTCCATGTCCTGCCCACTAAAATGTGGGTATCATCTAAGGCTCTGCCCTAAGTTGTCTTTTCTTTTCACTCTATACTAAATCACCTTGCAATCTCATCAAAGCCTATAGATTCAAATATTATCTGCATGCAAATAATATATACATTCACCCCCAGTCTTTATTCTGATTTATATAATCCTCCATCTTGAAGTGGATGTCCCACAGGGCCTTCAAAGTCAACATGTCCAAAAACAGAACTTATTGTTTCCCTTGTCCCAATCCTCCTCTCCTTGGAATTTCATTAGTACTGATGGGGATACCATCATTCTTCTAGTCATCTATCCAACTTTGGTGTCATCCTGTCAATGAAATAATGAACTCAGAGTACAGTCTGAAATGTATACTTTTTTTGACATGGTCAATGCAGGATTTTTTTTTGCTTGACTATTCATATTTGTTTTAAAGATTTTGGCAGTAGCGAGAAAAAATTGCTCTTCATTAATTAGAAAAAAATGAAAATTAATTTTAAAAAGTCATTCTTAGCAAAGAAAATGGGAGCAAAATAACTATTGAAGCATTTTTTGTCTTTATTATCTATTATCATCCTTCTGAAGCAGCAATTCTATCACTTCTTTAATCCTTTTCTCTAACTATAGCTTAAAAAATAACCTTTTTGCTGTCTTTAACTTTTTTTGCTAGTTTATCCTTTAACATTTCTTATATTCTTTACAGAACCATGCTATCTTCTTCTATTCATTCTGTTACCATTCCTTGTTTCCATTTAAATAAATAAGTCAGTTGGTAAGTTCTATGTGTATCTACATTGGTCTATTGATTACCTTCTCCTTTGGAATTGTTTTCCATTATGTCTTCAGAATTTCAATGGAAGGTTTCCTATCCCCTCTGAGCTTGCTTCCAATGTAGAATTTTATTCTCTGTGATCCTACTTATGTTTCCTCTGAAGCCTTTGAAATCTGCTCTTCCCAAATCCTGGACACACAATAGACTATGCCTACTTTCTCCTCTTTGTGCATCAAAATCTAGTAAGGAGTGGTACTTTCTCCTCAAGATTCCCACTTTTCCCACTTCAGCAAACATTTCTACAGTCTTCCTGAGAATCAGTTCTAGAATAGAATTTAGGAAGATGAAATTATCATTAAGGAAAGTTAAGAAGATTATACAATCTATCTCTGTGAAATACTTGAAGCTTTTTCACTTTGGTAGAAGCTGGAGTAATTTGAACTCCTGTAACATAGACTTTGAGAACCTATGACCACACCAAAAAGGCAAATTAAATAGGAATCTAGTAAAGCATAGGCATGCTCTATTTTTGTAGACTTATGGAAAAGTGAATAGATAGATAGATAGATATAGAGATATGCAATATAGTATAACTACAGACATAGATACATGCATCTTTGTCTATCTATATCTTAAATACACATATGATATAATAATAGTAATGTATGTGTGTACATACTTTATACACATAAATATAATAATGATACAAAATTATTGTATAGGAAAGGTCAAATGGAATGACTTTAGAGATCAAAAGAAGGAGGGATCACTTCTAAACTGGCTTTGGAGGAATAGAAACAATACAAATAAATCTTTGTTAAATTAGAGATATGATAGAAAAAAACTAATTCTAGATGTTGAGAACTGTACAGAAAGGACTGGAAACTGAAGAAGATAAGATCAGACAGAGTCTAATGTTTCTGGAACATATCATGTTTGGATGAGAGTGTTGTATAAGAAGCTACAAAAGACTTAGTTCTAAATGCCAGGATAAGGAATTTAATTGATTGTTATTAACATTAATAAATTAATAAAATAAAAATTATTCATTTATTTTTAGAATAAAATCAGAGACAGTACAGAGAATGAATTAGAAGACCTATTCTAGAGGCAGGAGCACTAATTAAGAGGCATTTTTGACAGTTCAGTCCAATCAGTAAGACCTTGTACTGGGCAAGTGAAAAGAAATTGAAAGAAAGGGATAGGTGACAGAGACACAGTTAAGAAACAATGGTTAGGACATGATGATTAATTGGATTCAGCAAGTAAGGGAGAGAGCAACTAGATGGTATAGTAAAGAATGAACTCTGGAGTCAGGGCCCATTAAGTTCAAATCCAGCCTTAGACACTAGTGGTGTAACCCTGGGCAAGTCACTTATCCTTGTTGGTCTCAATTCCTCATTTGTAAAATGATCTAGAGGCAAACCACTCTAGTATATTTGCAAAGAAAAGCCCCAAATGGGGTCATTGAGAGTCTGACATTAAGGGAGAAAGATTTCATTTTACTTTGAGGTGTCAGGTCTGAGTGACTGAGTGAGGATATCAGTGGAGGGTTTTGCTATGTTGTGTTATGAGGATGTTTTATTTTTGTCTTTGGAGGAGGTAATAGATGATGAGCATAATTTTATGTGTAGTTTTGGAGATTATAGTAGGTTATCTAAGTGAAAATGCCCATTGGAATATTGGAAATTTGGAACGAGAATTTAAGGAGATAATAGATATGTTTTAGGGGTTTGCATAAAAGTGAAGCTATGAAAGAATAAATGTGTGTGTATGTGTGTGTGTGTGTGAGAGAGAGAGAGAGAGAGAGACAGAGACAGAGACAGAGAGAAAGCAAGAGAGTATGTCCTGGGGGTTGTAAAGTAGGTTTTCTTTACATTTTTGTAAGTGTTATTGACTTTCTTGGCAATTCTTCTGTGGGGGTGCAAGATCCACCAACAACCAGAACCCAGAAAGCTGACAGCACCTAGAAAGCACAGGTTCTTTTGATCTGCTTAACTAAGGAAAGCAAGGTGAAGGGGTTTGACAAACTTACTTTAATTCAGCATACAAATATCATTCACTTAGTTCAGGGGAAGAGACCAGCACACTGAACTTCAGAGTAAATTACAAACAAATTACAAACATCAACAGAAAGACCCAATACAGATTCATAGTTACCAACATCTAGGTTCAGCCCGGGAGGTCAGAACAAGGGCTGGCCCAGAGTCATGTGCACCACCACTGCTGCAGGAATGAGCTCCAAGGAAGAGGAGGCCAACTCCTGGTTTTTATATCTTTTTCAGCGTCAGGGGTGAGTCACACATGCAACTCACCCATGTGACCTAAAATCATCACAAAGAGGTGACTTAAACCCAAGTGGTCTAAGAGCCTCTGCTGTCCCAGACATGTAAACTAGGCCCTCCCTGGAGTTAGCCCCACTTTGGGCCCCAGCTTAGTTGCCAATCCACACCCACAAAGGATTTACATCTAATAGGGATTTGGGCCTGCGGCTTAGCACTTAGTAAGACTCAGTGAAATACAGTGAATTACTCAAAACAAACAAAAGCCAAACTTTTCAAGGGCACTCGTTGAACTAAGTGCTAAGGAGCCCATTTTGCTTACCAACACACTTGAATCCTATGCAGGCCTGCTCAGAATAATGTTATTAAATGTGCCAAATAAGATTATAAAGTAAATCAAGTATATTGCAATATTTATCAAAATATTTTAAAAGCAATTTAATGGACCTTATGCTAAGAATTATTGATATAAATGGGAGAGAAGCCATCGTGGAGAAAAGAGATGGTCATTATAAGAGGAAAACCAGGAAAAC
Source organism: Phalanger gymnotis (assembly GCA_028646595.1). Classification (NCBI taxonomy): domain Eukaryota; kingdom Metazoa; phylum Chordata; class Mammalia; order Diprotodontia; family Phalangeridae; genus Phalanger; species Phalanger gymnotis. Next base: position 119,620,303 of record CM053626.1, on the reverse strand, counting down.
ATATCAAAAGGAGCAGAGATTGTCCAAGAGGAGAGAATATGGTTATCAGGCTAGTGCTGCAAAGAATTAAAGAGAATGGAGATGAATAATGGGCCATTCGTTTCATTTGGTCATTAGAAAGCTATTAGTTACCTTGAAAAAAACAATTTGCATGGAATGGATGAGACAGATAGCTGATTTCAACATATGGAGAGTGAGCATAAGGAAATATAGGTAAATAATTAAGAACACTCATTTAATAAATATTTATCAAGAGGCAGAAAAGAAATAGGATATTAGCTAGGTGGGATAATAGGGTTGAATAATTTATTTTCCCAATATAGTGGAAATGTGTGTATGTTTTATGTCAAATTGAATATGATGGTGAGGGATAGGATATAATTTAGGGAACAAGAAATAATAAGGAACGAAGACTTGGATAGAGGGGATTATACCTGGAAAAGAAGAGAGATTCTGTTGAAACCAAACAACCACTGGACACAAATTGTCCATTTCATTAATTGCAAATTTGTATAAACTTCAATGCTTAAGACTTCTCCTCATTTGTTTAGTTAAGATTTTCTGTCTTGATCAAAACTGTTATCACTTGAACATATTAGACAAGGTTATTTCCTTTTCGGAAGCAAGATTTATAAATTTAAATAACTTGCTGAAAACTGAAAACAATATAACCAAGAAAGAGCCATTTAGTTCGTAAGATAGCATTATAAATAGAGGTACTAAGTAAATACAATTCAACACTTAAATTTTCATTCCTGTTAGAGGTATCAGTTAGCATTCCCTCTTGCAAACTTCCCACATGAAATGTCAGAGAGAAAGCATTTTTGGGAAGTCAAAGTCTTACACAAGCATTAAGTGTTGCTAAGATAATAGCTAGTAATTAAGAGAAGTGAGACAAACAAACAAAAAAAAAAGAAGAAAAAGAGGAGGGAAGAAGGGAGGGAGAAGAAAACCAGAAAGAGTAGGGAGAAAAAGGAGAGACTAAGAGCAATGAGGAATCATAGGGAAAGATAAGTACAAGTAAACATGATGGTAGGAAAAATATAAAGACAGTACATGGATTGGTGAGTAAGACATTACAGTGAGTGGGTGAGAAAGAAGAGACAATGTGTGAAGGAAAATAATGTGTGGGTAGCTATGTGAAAGTGCATCATTTGTTGGATGTGTCTAGATTGTTGAATGAATGTATATGTAGGTGGAATAAAATCGTGGGTTGAAGACAGTGAATATGTAGGTGAGGAAGAGAGAGAGGAGGTGGTTGAATAAGAGTCTGTGTTCTATGAACAGTCACCCCTGGATGAGTGTTTAAAGTTCCAGTTCTATTTTCTTTAAAGTAACTCAGTCAGAAAGAGAGAAATTCCAGAACTTGCTAACAAATCAATGAATACAAATCAACTTTAACTTTGATAAATTCAGTACAAGGTGAATTGAGGAATCTTAGGAATTTTTCATGCTTGCCATGGAGGTCAAGCTGAATATTACATCATTTGAAAAGTCATCCTCCACAGCAGACTAAATATTCTGTATTTAGAAACTATGTAAGTCTAGGGGGAAAGGAATCTAAGTTTGCTGCCCATTTTGAGAAGGTAAGTGAGAGCATGATAATGTGAGTAGGATTTCCACGATATAATATTTAACTTAAAGCTAGAAGGAGTGATATAGTTTCCTGCAGACTTTGGATTTTCAAATCATATCTTTAGAATACTTTGCCCTCCCATAATTTGAAAATTGCCTAGTAGCACCCTTAAACATTTAAAAGCTTCTTCCCCCCTCCCCACTTTAATGTGGCTAGTACAATTTTCTGACTTGTGAGTCACTGTGTGACCATCAGTCATGTAATGGCAAACATTGACAAACACTAATGACCTGTTTTGTTCTTTTTTAGTTTTGAATTCGTTCTAGCTGAACTTTAAATTTTCATACATAAGTAGACAGGCTTTTAATTTCACTTCTATATCAGCTTCTTCTAAAATTTAGGAGCCAAATAAGTTAATGTGATCTTAGGCTGTGTTAAGAAATATATAACATACAGACAAGCGGAGGTGATGATCACACTGTATCCTGACCCAGTTAGACTACATCTGGAGTATAGTGTTCAGTGCAGCATGGAATATCCTTTAATAAATTAGAAAATATTCAAGGAGAATGACCAGAATGGCAAGGAACCTCAAGATTGTACAATAAAACAATGAATTGGACAAAGTAAAGATGTTTCAGGGAGGACGTATTCCTGAAATGTTTGGGTTTTTTGTGGGGGTAGGGCAGGGCAAGGACATGGAAGTGTCAAATTAAAGAAAAATTAGAATTTTGTTGCTTGGTCACAGAGGATAGACCTACAGGTGGCGAGGTGTTTTGATCTGAGTAAAACCTTCTTAAAAATGTTATTTAGTCATATCTGACTCTTGTGAACCTTTGGACCATAGCATGCCAATATAGTCCATGAGGTTTTCTTGGCAAAGATACTAGAGTGCTTTGCCATTTCCTTCTTCAATGGATTAAGCCAAATAGAGGTTAAGTGACTTGCGCAGGTCATAGGCTAGTAAGTATCTAAGGCTGAATTTGGACTCTGGTCCTCCCAGCTCCTGGCCCCTGCAGCACTATATCCACTGAGCCATCTAGCTGGCTCTCCTAATAATTAGAGCTATTCAAAAATAGAATGGGATGCTGAAGGAGTTACTAGCTTTCCTCTCACTAGATTTCTTCAAGCAAAAATTTTTGTTTAGAGGGTTCTTTAAATTCTAAAACTCTTGAATTTCTGTGGTGGCATCTTGTCATATTTCTAATTAAACAGTGCCTATCCACAGATTAAACAAAATCTGAAAGTAACATAGAAAAAAGTCAACCTCAATTTTCTTGATATTTATTGGACGCTATTTCCCTTTTGTAAAAACAATTTCTCTTATTAGTCAGACATTAGCCTTTGTTACGATGTTAATCCATTAAGCATTGACAAGATGCAGTGTCCTCATTGGTCTTATCTCTCTTAGGCTTTGCCCTTCAATAATTATAACTATTTTTGTTGATTGAAAAGGAACACAGTCTGACTGTAGGGCTAATTTTCAGACAGCAACTTAACTATTCTAAGACTGTTCTGAGGTCTCTCTGGTTAAATTCTGGAACTGATTATATTTAAACTATGAGTCAAAAAGGAAGAGAAAAACAACCTAATTTGTAAATTCTCATTTTTACATGGATGGAATTTCTCAGTAGTAATAGGAAGGTATCCTCAGCCATCTCATCATCAGAAATGCTAGAAAAAGCTGCATCTCAGCTTGTTAATGAAGGGAGACTTAAGGTAATTATGAAGCACCTGAAAGTCATCAGTTCACAGCCTAAAAAAAGTTGAGAGGAGCAATGATCTGTGGCAGAAACAGGTGTTGGAGAATGCCTGTTTTAATGACAAGAAGCCTTCTGATACTACCCAAAGAACATAAGAAAACAAATTGGCAGATAAAAGAAAAGATATAATGACTTGACATCTTCCTGCCATTCCAGAGGAAGGAGCAAAAGCTACAGGTAATTGAGGTTGTTTTTTAAAGTTATCCCTAGGGAAAAAAAAAAAAAGAAGTTTGCTAGATTTTTTTAAAAAGGCACATCATTACTAAAGTGTAATGAAGAATAGTTCAATTAGTTATCTAAACAAATTTCAGTGTTGTTGGGTCTATAGGGGAAATGTCCAGGGGCAACTTCCAAAGCTTGTTGAAACTAGGGGTGAGACTAAGGGCAAAGTAGCATTGGATCATGGCAGTTTATAGCAGCTGAGCCCAATGGAAAAATAAGAAAGGCCACATCTTTCTTTCCTATTAGCTGATTAGTTGCTATCAATGCACATTGCATAGGATTTGCTGTGATGTATCAGTTGTTGTGAAAGAAAATGTATTCCTAATTATCAGTCACACACACATACATACATGCACAAACACAAAAGAAAAGTAAGGTTAACTTTACCAGGCAAATAAATACTTTGTTCTCTTACATATATAATCACATGCAAATATGGGATGAACTGAAGGAGCAACCGACAATATATTAAAAGTTTTTTAAAAACATGAACAGAGATCAAAGAAACAAATGAGTGAGCCAAATTGAAAGGTAGCAATTTTGTTTTTAAATTTGTATGTGTTTCATGAGTAGAGAGAAATTTGGAATGCAGAAAAGCAGAAGGGCAACAGTGACAGACATTATGAGGTCTTTTTGATTGATGCCTGCTCTTCTTTGGAAAAGTTAACTAACTGCAACAGCCTGGGAATTCTTCTCCAGAGAGAATTTTAGTTGGAGAAATAAAAATGAATTTACAGAAAAACATTTTTAGATACTTTGGGGATTTGCCTTTTGGAGTAATTTGGTTAGAGATACATTAAAGAAACATGGATAGATTCCGTTATGGTAATATCTGATGATTGTATATAAAATGCTTACATAATAGAACTCTAAAGTATGTAATATCCTTTAGTAAAATAATGCAATGTCAAGTGACATGCCTAACATCCATACTATAGTGTTTTAGAGGGTTTCATGCGGTTTTTACTCCGTGTAGATGCTCTCCTTCAGCAGACATACATTGGTTCATCACAATGTTCATATTAACGAGTTTTGATGTCATACACTACTAGAAATGCAGCTTTACAAAGAGTTTTAAAAATGCATTCTTAGAAATTTCTAAAATCTCAATTTCTGTCTTGCATAGTGAAATGCCATTTAAAAAATTGGAAAATTCCTTCTTGGAGTTATCACAAACTCTAACAGGATTCTATGGAAATTAACATAATTTTTGCCATTCTAACAAATTGAGAGAGGGTGTTAGAGTGGCTTCTACGTATATAACAACAATATATCCAGGATTATCCTAAAAAGTCCTAAGTTCAAAAAAGAAAAACAAAATTTAATCTAGGTTTTCATAAAAGAAATATACCTCACCTGGACAAGTGTTTGAATCAGGAAATATGATCACCATACATGTTGTGGACAAAGGACAGATGGATGACAGCTGTTAGGGATATGTGAATGGTAATGATCCTTAAAAGCACAAAGCAGATAGCAGCTAGAATGTGGTGTGTTATGTAGTGGAAAAAGAATAAGATTTAGAGCCAGAGCATCTGGATTTGAGTTCTGAATTTGCTGCTTACAAGTTCTAGGCAAATAACAAGCTCTCTAAGACATAGTTTCCTGATTTAGATAGGAATCTCTGCCTTGGCCCCTTTGGTACCAGCCACTCTGTCTCTTAATTTCATGTTTTTATTCAGGGCTTGAAATACACACTCATTCTCTCTTTGCTTCCATTCATAGAAGATGGAAGTACTACAGTTCTGGAGAGTGTCAAATGTCCAAGTTTTCAAAAATGGGAACGTAGTAGTCTATAAATTGTAGGCCACTGTGTGTAACTAGAATTCCTGTTAAAATTCTAAAAGAAATGGCAGCAAGGAAAGGAAGCATTGATCAAAAAGAGCCAGCATGATTTCATCAAGAACAGGTCATTGCTGGTTAACCCTGTTTCCATTTTTGGATAAGATTGCCTATTTTCATTGTTATACTAGGAGAATTTTGGAGATGTGAGTTACATGCATTCTAGCAAGGTATTTTACAAAAGTCTCTCATGCTTTTGTGGAAAATATGAAGAGATGTTGGTTAGATGATAGTACAATCAGGTGGATTTAGAAGAGATTGAATGACCAGACCCAAATAGTAGTCATTAGTGGTTAAATAGTTGGAAGGAGGCGTATAATGGAGTGTCCCAAATATCTGTTTGATGCTGTGTCATTAAACTTTTTTTATAAATGACTTGGATAAAAGAATAGAATTGAATTTATAGATTACAAAAGCTAGGAGGAATATATAACATGCTGGATTACAGCTATGATATAAAAAGATTTTGATAGGGAAGAACATTTGCTCAGATCTAATAAGAATGAATATAATAGGGAGACATAAAATTTTACCATTGGGTTCAGAAACAACTTCAAAAGTATGAGATGGGGGAGATTTAGCTAAATAGCAATTGAACAGGGGAAAAAAAGATTTAGGAATTTATCGGACTGCAATATCTATATTTGTCAATAGTGTAATATAGTGGTCAAAAAGGGCTAATGCATGGAACAGGACTTCCAGGAGCCAAGATGTCAGAGTAAGAAGTAAATCACCATAACTCCCTCATATTTATCTCTAAACAACCATAAGATAGTGCTCCAATCCTGGAACAGAAGAACTAGGAAAAAGATGGGGTAAAATAATCTTTTTAGCCCAAGAAACTTAGATCAGCAAGAAAGGTCTGTCTCACTTGGGTAAAAGGAGAATGTAGTCCAGGACAGGAAGCTTCCCAATGAACCAGCAGGAAGCCCCACCTCAGCAAACCAGCAGGAGAGATCCTGAGCCTCAGTGCTGTGGAGCAGGCAAATGCCAACACCAGGACCCCTGCATGTGCCTTAGCATAGCCAGGGGAACAGGCAGACGCCACCTCCAAAAACCACCACGTTGTTCAGTGTAGTCATGGGCAAACAGGCAACTTACAAAGGCCTTACAAATGTCACATGCTTTAGTGTAGCCCCAGGGAAACACCCCACTGGCCTCAGCACACACAAGACACCAGCACTAGGATCTTGGCTCAGCACTAGGTAAGATGCCAGAGCCCTGTGGCCTCCAGCAGCACCAGCTACCCCCAACACCCTTAGCATAGCACCAGACATAAGGGTCCCCCATGGGCCTCAGGGCATCATCAGTGCAGTACCAGGTAAATAGCCAGGGCCTATAGTCCCTGGCACAAGAAGCCTAAGACTGTCCCACTGTTGGAGAAGAGTTCAAATTTAAAAGAAAGGAAAAAGGCCAAAAAAAGATGAACAAAAAAAACAACAAAAAAAAAGAATGTGACTATAGAAAATTATTATGGTGACAGAGAAGACCAAGAAACAAATTTAGTAGAGGACAACAGTGTCAAAACACCTATGGGGAAAACCCCAAAGAAAAACAGGATGTGGTCTGAAGCAGAAAGAACTCATGGAAGAGCTCAAAAAGGAGGTTAAAAATCACATAAAAGAGGTAGAAGAAAAGTTGGGAAAAGAAATGAGAGTGATGCAAGGGAATTGTGAAAAAAAAGAGTCAACAATTTGGAAAAAGAAAACAACTGCTTTAAAAGTAGAATCAGCCAAATGGAAAAGGTTATACAAAAATGCACTGAAGAGAACAACTCCTCAAAAGTTAGAATTGGGCAAGTGGAAGCTAATGTCTCTATGAGACATGAAGAATCAAACAAATTCAAAAGAATGAAAAAATAGAAGAAAATATAAAATACCTCACTGGAAGCTAATGACTCTATGAGACACGACGAATCAAACAAACAAATTCAAAAGAATGAAAAATAGAAGAAAATATAAAATACCTCACTGGAAAAACAACTGACTTGGAAAACAAATCCAGGAAAGACAATGTCAGAATCACTGTACTACCTGAAAGCCAATATCAAAAGGAGGAACTAGGCAGCATCATTCAAGAAATTATTAAGGAAAACAGCCCTGATATCCTGGAACCAGAGTGCAAAATAGGCATTGAAAGAATCCACTGATGACCTCAGGAAAGAAATCCCAAAATAAAAACTCCAGAACTATCATGTTAAAGAAAAATTACTGCAAGTGGCCAGAGAGAATTCAAGTATTATGAAGCCAGAATCAGGATAGTATAGAACTTAGCACCTGCAATATTAAAAGACTGGAGGTCGAGAAACCTGATATTGTGGAAGGCAAAGAAGCTAGGATTACAACCAAGAATCACCTACCAATGAAATTAAGTTTAATGCTCCAAGGGAAAAAAGTCATTGAATGAAATAGAAGGATTTCAAGCATTCACAAGGAGACCAGAAATCAACAACAAAAAATTGATATCCAATATCAAGACCCAAGAGAAACCTAACCTTATTAGGTTAAAAGGGAAAAGAAAAGATAAGGGGTTCAGTGGAGCCGAACTATTTATATCTCTACATTGGAAGATGATATTTGTAATTCTTAAAAATTGTGCCACTAATAGTATAGGTAGAAGGAATATCTATCTATCTATCTATCTATCTATCTATCTATCTATCTATCTATCTATCTATCTATATCTGTATCTATATATCCATGGAGAAAGAGAGAGAGAGAGAGAGAGAGAGAGAGAGAGAGAGAGAGAGAGAGAGAGAGATGGGGGAGGGGTGAGTTATGGGTTTAAGGGGAATTTAGGGAATGACACAAAAAATAATTAAAGGATGAGAAAAAGGAGTACACTGGGTTCAGAAGCAAGGGAGAGGTAGGATAGGGTAAATTATTTCATGTGAAGATATATGTAAACCCTATTATAGTGGAAGGAAAGCTGATAGGGTGGGTGATGAGCATTGCTCGAACCTTATTCTCATCAGTATTCACTCAAAGAGAAAATAATATACATTATCAGTCGAATATAGAAATCTACTTTGCCCAACAGGAAAGTAGGAGGGGAGGAGATAAAGTGAAGGGGAGAGGGCTGACAGAAGAGAGGACAGAATGGAGGAGGTGGTGGACACTGGAAAGGATGAAAGGAGAGAGAGGAGAAAAAGGAAGAGGAATAGGATGGAAGGCAATACACAATAGTCATAACTGTGAATGTGAATGGGTTGAACTCTTCCATAAAATGAAAATGGATCACAGAGTGGATCAAAAATCAGAATCCTACAGTATGTTGTTTACAAGAAACCCACTTGAATCAGAGAGACTCACAGAGTAAAGGTAAGAGGCTGGAACAGATCTATTATGCAGAGGGGGCAGAGCCAAGATGGAGGTGTGAAAACAGAGACCCACTTGAGCTCTTCCTCCAAATCCCTCCAAACACCTGTAAAAATGACTTTAAAAAATTACAGAGCTACAGAACCCACAAAATAACAGAGTGAAACAAGTCTCCAGCCTAAGATGGCCTAGATGATTGCTGGGAAGGGTCTATCATACCATGCTGGGAGTGGTGCCCAGCCCAGCATGGGCTAGGCCTGAAGAGACCATGCCAGAGGAGATAGGGTAGAGCAGGCCTCAGAGCACAGAATCACTGGCAGCTGTGGCAGTTTCCAGACTTTTGAACCCAGAAACACCAGACAGCTTATCAGGTCAGTGGGAAAACTGTTGGATGTGAGTGAGAGAAGGGCATGGTCTGGCCCAAGCCCCAGGGCAGTGGAGGTGGCTGCAGCTACAGCAGTTGCTTCTGGAGAAACAGGCCCACAGATGGTGAGAGGAATCAGGTGGCTGATCAGAGCAGGAGCACAGGGATCTCTTTGCTGGTGCTGAGGCAGCATTCTCTTGCTTTGCCCTGCTTGGACCTCGGTTGCAATCCTGGTTGGTAGTCCTTAGGGGAAGAGGAGCACTGGCCTGGCAGAGCCTGTGGTGGCTGAAGAGAGGGAGTCCTCCTGGTAGTTACACAGCAGAAAAGAGTGCTTGCACTCACAGACCAGAGCACAGGCCAGGACAGGAGTATCAAACCACCTCAGAATAGAAGTACCTCTGAAAACAGTGGCACAAACTCCCTGAAGCTTAGGATCAAGCACTCTTCACTCTGAAAGCAGTCATAGCCTGACAAAGAGCTCAAAAGTCAAGTAATTGGCTGGAAAAATGAGCAGGCAGCATAAAAGAACTCAGACGATAGAATCTTTCTTTGGCGACAAAGAAGATCAAAACATACATCCAGAAGAAGTGAACAAAGTCAAAGATCCTACATCAAAAGCCTCCAGGAAAAATATGAATTGGTCTCAGGCCATGGAGGAGCTCAGAAAGGATTTGGAAAATCAAGTAAAAGAAGTAGAGGAAAAATTGGGAAGAGAAATGATAGTGATGCAAGAAAATCATGAAAAATGAGTCAACAGCTTGCTAAAGGAGACCCCAGAAATACTGAAGAAAATAACACCTTAAAAATAGATTAACCCAAATGGCAAAAGAACTCTAAAAAACCAATGAGGAGAAGAATGCCTTAAATTAGCCAAATGGAAAAGGAGGTCCAAAAGACCACTGAAGAAAATACTGCCTTAAAAATTAGGATGGAGAAAGTAGAAGCTAATGACTTTATGAGAAATCAAGAAATGTTAAAACAGAACCAAAAGAATGAAAAAATGGAAGACAATGTGAAATATCTCATTGGCAAAACCACTGACCTGGAGAATAGATTCAGGAGAGACAATTTAAAAATTACTGGACTATTGAAAGCCATGATCAAAAGAAGAGCCTAGACATCATCTTTCAAGAAATTATCAAGGAAAACTTGCCCTGATAGTCTAGAACTAGAGGGTTAAATAGTAATTAAAAGAATCCACTGATCACGTCTTAAAAAGGATCCCAAAAAGGAAACTTCTGTGAATATTGTCACCAAATCCCAGAGTTCCCAGGTCAAGGAGAAAATATTGAAAGCAGCTAGAAAGAAACAATTCAAATGATGTGGAAACACAATCTGGATAACATGAAATCTATCAGCTTCTACATTAAGGGATCAAAAGGCTTGGAATATGATATTCTGGAGGTCAAAGGAGCTAAAATTAAAACTAAGAATCACCTACCTGGTAAAACTGAGTATACTTTGTAAGAACAAAATATGGATTTTCAATTAAATAGAGGACTTTCAAATATTTTTGATGAAAAAACCAGAGCAGTTTTGAAAATTTGACTTTTGAATATAAGAATCAAGAGAAGCATGAAAAGGTAAACATGAAGGAGAAATCATAAGGGACTTACTGAAGTTGAACTGTTTTGTTTACATTCCTACATGGAAAAATGACATTTGTAACTCATAAAACCTTTCTTAGTATTAGGGTAGTTGAAGGGAATATACATAGGTAATATAGACAGACAGCATAGGGTGAGTCGAATATAAAGGGATGATATCTAAAAAAAAATAAAATTGAGGGAGAGGAATATATTAGGAGAAGGAGAAAGGGAGAGATAGAATGGGGTGAATTATCTCACATAAAAGTGGCAAGGAAAGGCTGTTGTAATGGAAGGGAAGAGGGGGTAGGTGAAAGGGAATGACTGAATCTTGCTCTCATGGATTTGACTTAAGGAAGGAATAACATACACACTCAATTTGGTATCTTACCCTACAAGAAAGTAGAGCGGAAGGAAATAACGGGGAGGAATGATAGAAGGGAAGGCAGATTGGGAGAGGAGGTAGTCAAAAGCAAACACTTTTGGAAAGGGACAGGGTCAAGGGAGAAAATTGAATAAAGGGAAAGGATAAGATGGAGGGAAATAAAGTTAGTCTTTCACAATATGACTATTATGGAAATGTTTTACAAAATTATACATGTATAACCTATATTGAATTGCTCACCTTCTCAAGGAGGGTGTGTGGGGAGAGAAGGAGGGAGAGAATTTGGAACTCAAGTTCTAAAAATAAATGTTAAAAAATTATTTTTTACATGCAACTGGGAAATAAGATATACAGGCAATGGGCTATAGAAATCTGTCTTGCCCTAGTAGAGAGTAAGGGGAAAGAGAATAAGAAGGGTGTAGTGGGGTGATAGAAGGGAGGACAGACTGGGGAAATGGACAATCAGAATACATGCCATTTTGGGGTGGGGGAGGTTAAAGATGGGGAGAAAATTTGTAACTCAAAATCTTGTGGAAACGAAAGTTGAAAACTAAAAATTAATTTTAAAAAAAGGATCTATTATGCTTCAGCTGAAGTAAAAAAAGAAAGCAGGATTAGCAATCTGGATCTCAGACAAAGCAAAGCAAAAATAGATCTAATTAAAAGAGATAAGGAAATCTTGCTAAAAAGGTACTGTAGACAGTGAATCAATACCAAACATATATGCACCAAGTGATATAGTATCTGAGTTCTGAAAGGAAAATTTCAGTGAATTATAGGTTCATGACCAAACAAGAGATAGAGAGCATTACAAAATGTAAGATAGATGATTTTGATTGTATTAAATTAGGAATCTTTTGCACAAACAAAACTTATACAACCAAGATTAGAAGGAGAGCAGAAAGCTGGGAAACGTTACACCAAGTGTCACTAATAAATGCCTCATTTCTCAAATATATAGGGAACTGGGTCAAATTTATAAGAAAGCATTCCTGAATTGATAAATAGTAAAAGGATATTATATCATTAAGGCAGAATTCATGACTTCAAAGATAACCATGAATATGCCTGAATGGTCCAGAATTACAGGATATAAGGAATTCTCTAAGTAGAAGGCAGAGGAGTTAAAGAATTTATTGAAACTCAAAAGTAGCAGACCCACGGACCAGTGTCCCAAATTCGACATCCTGGCAAGAACCTTCCAAAACCAGTATGCCCATCTCACAATAGTGACCAGGAGGCCACAGAAAAACATTATGGCAGCAAGCCAAGCCACACTAGTGCTTCCCCCACCAATGCCAGGGCCCTCCATCAAGAAGCCCACCCACTGGCCTCAAGCCCCTGCTCAGCGCTCTCCAGTCTCCATGAGGGTCAGTTTTGATTTTTTGTAGTGCCTGCTGCCATTGCCACTGCTTCTGCTGCAATCTCCAAGCTATGTTCCAGCTAGCTGACTGCTTCTTCTCTCCTTCTGCTCTCGACTGCTCTCACCAACTGCCTCTTAGCTCTGCTCCAACTGTTCAGCAAGCTCCTCCCACCATAGGCTTCATGTCATCACGTGGACCAAAACCAGAACCAGAACCACTGGCTCCAGTCCTAGCCACTCCCCCCAGGACCTTGAGAGCCCTGCCCCCGAAGCCCACTCAAATGGGCAAAGAAGGTCTTCCCATTCACTGATTGCCTTTACAGATATGAACAGGCAGTTTTCAGATGAAGAAATCAAACGTATCCATAGGCATATGAAAAGTGTTCTAAATGCCTTTTGATTAGAGAATTGCAAATTAAAACAACTCTGAAATACCACCCCAAACCTATCACATTGGCTAATATGACAAAAAAGTAAAATGATAAATGTTGGAGAGGGTATGGGAAAGTAGGACACTAATGTACTGTTAGTGAACTGATCCAAACATTCTGGAGAGCAATTTAGAACTATACCCAAAGGGCAACAAAACTATGCATACCCTTTGATCTAGCAATACCACTACTAGATCTGTATCCCAAAAAGATTGTAAAAAGGGAGAAGGACCTACATAGGCAAAAATATTTATAGCAGCTCTTTCTGTGGTGGCAAAATATTGACACCTGAGGGGATGCCTATCAGTTGAGGAATGGCTGAAGAAGCTGTGGTTAATACTATTGTTCAATAAGAAATGATGAACAGGCAGATTTCAGAAAAACCTGGAAAGACTTGTGCAAACTGATGCAAAATGAAATGAGCAGAACCAAGGAAATATTGTACACACACTATCAGCAACATTTTGTAATGATCGATTATGAAAGACTCGGCCCTTCTCAGCAACACAGTGATCAAAGACAAGTACAAAGGATTCAAGAAGGAAAATGCTATTCACATCCAGATAACGAACTGAATGGACTCTAAATGCAGAACAAAGCAGACTTTTTTCACTTTATTCTTTTTCATGTTTTTTTTTCCTTTTGTTCTGTTTTTTCTTTCACAACTGTGACTAATATGGAAATATGTTTTACTTGATAGCACATGTATAACCTACATCAGATTGCCTTCCATTTCAGGAAGGGGGTGGGGAGGGAGGGAGGGAGAAAAATTTAGAACTCAAAATCTTGAAAAAGAATGAATGCTAAAAATTGTCATGACATATAATTAGGAAAAATATTTAAAAAGCAGAGGTTTTAAAAAAGTAATGCAGTCTTGCTGCATTAAGACAGTATAGAGTCTAGTAAGAAGGACATCAGAGTCGTGTTGTACCCTGCCCTAGTTAGACTGCATCTGAAATATTTCATTGAGCCCTACGAGGAACATTTTATTAGAAGAATATTGTTAAGGGGGAAAGCATAAAAAGGAGAACACCCAGGTTGGTAAAGGGCCTGCCAGGTACATGGCCCATAGTAAGGACTTAATTACTGCCATCTGTTTTGAGGTTGTTTCTTATGAGGATCAGATCAAGAAACTGGAGATGTTTAGCCTGGAGAATATGTTACTCAAGGGGGACATGATAGCTGTATACAAGTAATGGAGGATCCATTATGTGAAAGAGTTAATAAACTTATTCATCTTGGTTACAGAAGGCAGGACTTATATCACTAGGTAGATGTAGCAGAGATGGAGATTTAATCATTATGTAATAAAAAAAAAACTTCCTACCAGTTAGAACTTTCCAAATGAAATGGAATGCTTTAGGTGGTCACAGTTTCCCACTCATAGAAGCCTACATACATTTGTTTGGTACAATGAAGAGGTGATTATTATTCAAGTGTGTATTGGTCTAGGTGGCCCATAACCTCAACAATTCAAATATTTATTCAACATGAAGAACGTGCCAAGCACTGCTCTTGGTGCTGAGTATACAAAAACAAAAGAAAAATAGGACCTGCCCTCAGTAAGCTTTTTATCTAATTGAGGGGAATAACCTGTATGTAGAAAATGAAATACAAAATATGCAGAAAGGTTTCCTGAGGGAGACCAAAAGTCTAATAAGATGAAAGGAAGATAGTTAACAATAATAAAAAGAGGATGTTCAAGATTATGCAGTGAACAGGAAGTAGAATGGGATTAGGGATGTAAGTGGGCTGGAACATAAGGGAACAGAGAGTAGGGAGAGAGGGAAGGAAGTTTTAATCTATGCAGTTTGTGATGTTATATCCTGAGTATAGCCACAGGGCAGTAGATATTTATGCCCTTCACAATTTCTTTCCAAAACTAAGATTCTGTAATTCCTTCATTCACTGATTTCAGTTATATTATGCTTTTTGCTACATTATAAATGTCTGTCCCTCTCTGCAGTACTTCTTTATCTCTTCTTTGTTAATGTTGTCGCTTAAGTCTATTTATGTATTCAAAAGACTTAAGCCAATAAAAGTTTGGCTTTGCATACTATAAATACAGGTTGATACATTGGATAGGAGACCAGGCAGAGCAAGTGAATTTCTAGAGGACAGCAACAGCATAAGACAAGGAGGACAGGTGTGAAGAAAAGTAGAGTCATGCGGGCATCTCTAAGTGGATAAGAAGTTAAAAAAAGAGTCTTAGAGCACTGAGGAACTCCCCCTCCTATTCCCTCAAGTAGATAGAAGGCTATGGGGTGGACAGAAGGTTAGGGATCTGTCCCTAAATGCATAGGATACCAGGTAAGCTGTCCAGAAAAAAAATGGTATTGGGTAAAATTGTGTTCCTTTTGTAATAAGGCCATCAAAATTTGTCAACAGGGCTACATGCTCAGAAATCCATGTGTTAGGGCTCAATAAATTTAAGGGTGTAATAAATTATGCTTAACTTTAACTGTAATTTATAAAATATTAGAGGCTGCTATCACTACCCTTGGTAGCAGTCACTTACGCAACCATTCTGGAGGCAGGTGTTTGAGCACTGCTGACCTACTAGTTCATGTGCGCTGGCTAATTAGATTAAACAAATTAAATCTCTCTGCTATATTCTTGGATCGGGTGTACCTTTTGCAGCATATGAGATGCCTGGGCTTTATAGATTTAAAGACACAAATCTTTCCATCAGAGAATGAAGAAGAGGAGGAAGGAAGTGGAGAGAGGGAGCTAAGGAAAAGGAGGCAGATGAAGGAAGGGAGGGAGGAAGATGGAGGAGAAAAAAGGACAACTGTTTATCTAGAAAAATTGTCAATGAGAGGACATTTGAGCCAATCAAAGCAAGTAACAAATGAAACTCATTGAATGTGTAGTAGAAGGAATTGCTGCTAGGTATAGATTGGACTAATGACTTCTGAGATGCCTTCAAACTCAGAGGTTCTATGGCTTTGGAAACTTTGACCTGACCAGTATGGAATTTTAAATTTGTATTAGGTCATAGAGTATGGAGAGTGGAGTAGGGCATAAGAGTACTAGAAAGATAGGAAGGGGCTAGGTTACAAAAGGCTTTAAAAGCAAATCAAAGGATTTTGTATTTGATCCTGTAGGCAATAGGAAGCCATTGGACTTTATTGACAAAGAGAGGGACATATGCCTAGGCTTCAGGAAGATCCCTTTGGTAGCTGAGTGGAGAATTTAATGGAGTGGGCCAAAACTTGAGATGAAGGCAACCCAAGGGTATTGCATATATCCAAGGATGATCATCAGGTTTAGGGTCTCTATTCAGTCAATCAGTAAACATTTATTAAGTGCCTACTATGTGCCAGGCATGGTGCTAAGCACTGGAGATACAAAGAAAGGCAGAAGACAATCCCTGCTCTCCAGGACATCACGGTCTTATTGGGGAAATGATATGATTAGAAAAACACCACACACAAACAAGCTATATATAGAATAAATTGGAGATACTCAACATTGGGAAGGCACTCTAAGGAGAAGTCAAGAAAGACTTCTTATAGATAGTGAGATTTTAGCTGGAGCTTTAAGGAAGCCAGGTTGGAATGGAAAGAGCAAGGAAAGAATCTAGTCATAGAGGACAGCCAGTTGAAATACCTAGAGCCTGGAGGTGGAGTGTCTTGTGAACAAGGAGGTCAGTGTCACTAGATATGGTGGGAGAAGGGGAAGTAAAATATAAGAAGACTGCGAAGGTTGGAGGGGAGGGGGCACGTTCTAAAGGGCTTTGGCAACTGGTTCTATGTCAGTGGTGAGTGAGAAGTCTAGGATGACACCTAGGTTGTGAGTCTGGAAGTTAAGAAGGAAGGGTTTGGTGGGAAAGATATTAAGTTCAGCTTTAGATATGGATTTAAGATGACTATGAGACACCCAGTTAAAGATGTTTTTATTAACAAGTGGAGATGTGAGACTGGAAGTCAGGAGAGACATCGAGGCAGAATAAATAGATCTGAGAATCATTTGTGTAGCGTTTAGAATTGCATGCATGGGAGCTGATAAGATCACTAAGTGAAATAGAATAGAGGGAAAGGAGAAGAGGACCCAGGTTGGAATCTACAAGGATACCTATGGTTAGCAGGCATGACCTAGAATAGGTTCGCAAAGTGGGTGATATCACCCCTTGGGGAGTGCTGAAATGATGTGGTGGGGGCGGTAGTAGCCTTGGATGCAATTGGGGGGCATTGAATAAAAATAAAGGGGTGGTGGAAACATAAGAAAAGTAGAGAAGATAAGACAATTTTGAAAAAAATGTTCATACGTGTTTCATCTATTGTGTAACAGAATTAAAGTCATAGGAATTATATTATTTTTCATATGAACACACAAAATGTACATTATAACTGATCAGTGGTCAAGTCTGCTGACAGTTCCTAACAAGCAAGTCTTGGCATGCAAACATGCCCTGCATTGTTGGGAAGTCCAGCTTGCATTGTCAGGAATACGTGCACTTAATGACTTGTTTACAGTACGATACTATATGGTTACATGATGTAATATTGTATCATCAAAATTTCAATGGAGGAAAAACTCCCACAAATTTACAGTAAATTATTAAATTTAAGATGTGGTTCTATTTTTTTGAAATGATGCAAATTATAAAAAAAATAAAATAAATTTAAAAGTAGATTTCCAGCGGGGTGCTGAGAATTTTTTTTTTTTTTTGCAAAGGGCCAAATAAGTTTGGGAACCTCTGACCTAGTTGAAGATGAAGAAAAAGAGGCTGAGAAGGAGAAGTCAGATGGGTAGTAGGAGAAGTGAGAAAACAGTTTCACAAGAACCTAGACACAATAAAATATCAAGGAAAAGAGGATGATACCAGGTCAAAGGATGCCAAGAGATAAAGAAGTATTGAGAAAAAGTAAATAGATTTGGCAAAAATAGCTGATGGCTAACTTTAGAGAGAACAGTTGCAGTTAAATGACAGGCTCAGAGACCAGACTGCAGAGAGTTAAGAAGGGCATTCTCTTAGAGCAAAAGAAATGGAGGCACTGATTATAGATGGCCTTCTCAAGGAGTTTAGCCATGAAAGGAAGGACAATAATTAGAACAGATGGACAGATCAATAAGGGTTTGATTTTTTTTTTTGAGAATAGGGGATATAGGGACATGTTAGTAGCCAATAAGGAGATATAAAAGATTGGTAAAAGAGTAAGGATGATAGAGGGATGCAGTCACATAGAGAAAATTAGGTAGGATGAGATGGTCTTAGCATACTTAGAAGTTATCCTTGTCAAAGAGAACTTCATGTGAGATGAAGGTGAAGGAGGAATGAGAGTAGGCATCTGAGTGATGTGAGGTGAGAAGATGGAGCTCTTGGTGAATGGCTTCAATTTTTTTCATTGAAATATGAGGCAAGGTTCTCACAAAACAGGGGTGGGATTAGGGAAGGCCATTTATTATAGAATTATCTAATAGTTTTATTTATTTTGTATTATAATATTATCTAATTAAATCACTTATGAAATTTTATTATTATTATATCTCACATTTATCTATTGCTTCAAAGTTTATGAAATGCTTTATGAATACTAGTTAATTTCTTCACAACAACCTTATGAGGTAGGTGTTACTATGATCCTCATGTTACAAAAATGAGGAAACAAAGGTTCTGGATGAAACACACAGCTACTAGTTAGTGTCTGAGGCAGGATTTGAACCTGTTTCTTCTGACTACATCTCTCTTTCCACTATGTCATGCTGCCTATATTGCCTCAGTGCCAGAGTGGGTGGCAGGGGTTGAAATACCTACCTTTGGTGCTCATGGAGTGGTTGTAGATTTTTATGAGTTCAATAAATCAGAAAGAATGTGAGAAACAATCTAATACATGGTATACTGTGAAAGATGGTAGGCACCAGCACTTCCTATTCATACCGATAACTCCAGGCAGCCAGGATTCAAATGTTTTGGGGAATGAGGGAGGAGCAGCATGAAATCAGTGACTTCAGTAGATGAAAAGAATAAGAAAGTCTAATATGTAATGACATTTTAAAGTTGCCAGTGTCGTTGCCAGAAATTTCCCTCCTTCCAAACTACGCCCAGGCTAGCCTGACTCTATACCCTGACATTTAGTGCAAACAAGCTCTCAGACTTGAATTTCAAACAGTGCTGGTGGGTTCTATCCTGTCCTCTTAAGGCAATTACTCAGTCTGATCCTCCAAGCCATTTTGCCTTCCTCCCCAACACACCTCATAATAAGCATAGAAAAAAGGTTATTCCCTGCTACCGGAAAGAGAGGGCAAAAAATTGCAAAAGGAGGTTACATTCATGCAGAAATTATCAAGAGAGGAAAGAGGGAATGGTAGCCATAAACTAACTGTAATATGGCCTCTTTCTATAGAGTTTCCATAGCAGTGACCCAACTGGAACCTTATGTTGCTACCAATATTACCTGTGCCCCAAAATACACATACATTGAAGGTGGCTAAGACCATGAAGACTTGGGATCTGTATGGGGGGAGACTTGGAAGGGCAAGGCCATCA
This sequence comes from Phalanger gymnotis, assembly GCA_028646595.1. Taxonomy (NCBI): domain Eukaryota; kingdom Metazoa; phylum Chordata; class Mammalia; order Diprotodontia; family Phalangeridae; genus Phalanger; species Phalanger gymnotis. The sequence continues at coordinate 119,600,961 of CM053626.1, read as the reverse complement.
ACATGCATATAATATTTTCTTGGCCCTTCTTCTTTCCCTCAGGGCATCAGTACTTTTGCTGCTATCAGTAGGCATGCCTATGGGAAAGGCATGATGAAAGCTACTGGCAATAGATGAGAAAGTTCCAATGGTACAAGCCTAGTCCTCAAGCTGTCAGTCAAGAAGTATTTATTAAGTACGTACTATTTGCCAGTTACTGTGCTAACCAAGAGTGAGACTTAAAAAAGAGAAGGAAAAATAAACAAGAAAAGTAGGAAAGATCAAAAAGTAGGGAATGTTGCTCTTATTCATGCTAAATCTTTCATGTATATTATTTAGGAAGAAAAAAAAGGGAATTCAAGGAGATTTAGCTTTTAAACACAACTGATGCATTATTTCTTTTGAGAATGCAATTAAAGTTTACTTCTAAGAGTTAACACAGACAGGTATGTTGTGCAGACTACCTGGCACATTCAGGAGTAAAATACTTTGCCAAGGAAGTGCTGAATAATGATAATAAACACATTCCTGGCTTCTAGTGACAGTAATTAGAGGTCCAGGGAAGAAGGCAGTGAATCTCTTGCCATATGTAGTGATAGTGTTTTGAAAGGAAAAGGATAGATGGCACTGTGACTAATGAACAAGCCAATTAATTGGAACATAAAGTCTTTTGCTAATGCTTATGGCATTGGTGGGAGTTCATAATAATCCTTGACATTACATCATGACCCATGCTTTGCAATGTGATGTCAGCTTGTATCACTGTAATTATTGTCTTCATCTGAAGTGTTAGGATGAAAAAATGGCTTTTAATGGAATTATTTAATATTTAGAGATATGAGAAATCATCTGCAACTCTATCTTTTAAGAGGTGAGGGAATAGAGCCTCGAAAAACATAAAGAATCCTCACAATCACACTGTTTCTTAGTAGTAGAACCCAGAGAAGAATTCAGGTTTCTTAACTCCCTGTGACAGGTACTGTGATTTTATTCTTTAATGATGCTAAGCTTGGAGCCATGAAAACTAAGTGAATGAAAGACGATGTGGAAGATCTTAACTGTAGCTGCGTTAGCATCATGTTTCAGTTACATTTTACTAGATTTTATATTTCTACATACTCCACATATTCGCAACTAACATTTTGCTTATGTTAAGAAAAAAAAGCGTGCTAGTGGGCAGATAATTAAAGCCTTTTGAAAAATGATTGCTCTGGAGAATTCAGAAGACTTATTTTGAAATATGGAAACTATTAAGGCAGAAATTTTACATAATTTAAAAATCTCTGCCAACCTAGGGCATATAGGAAGTGAAAGGAGAAAAGTGCACGATAGCAACAGGGAAGACATAACAAAGAAGTTCCTTCTCTGGGTGTTATGAAAAGCCAACCTTTATCATGTAAAGCAAATTAGCACAGTATCACCTATGTCTTTTGGAATGAAAGTGAATGTAATTTTTTATTATTCTACTGGTCACAAAGTTCCCTAATTCACTACCTGGATTTGTTTTCCTATAAAAACGGAGACATGGTTGACCTTTGCTTTCTTCACTGTAATTTAAAGTCATGTGTAGTGATACGGGTGATTGAAATAGTGTTCCTCCTCTGCTGCCATCAATTTAGTAGATATGTTGATGGACCTGCAATCTCATGGGTACGCTTTTCACCAGGACCAATTGCACTCTCTTCGTGTCTTCTCTAAAAACATGATGTTTAACTTCATCCTGTGAATTCTCCATAGTAGATTGAAGACTCGTGTACTGCATGTATGTTTATGTGTGTTTCTTAGATAAGTTTTCCCGTCTCCTTCCCTGGTTGAATATAGTCATAGAAGAGTCATATACTCAAATATTTAGAGAAAGATGAGTGGAGCAGAGAAGGGGGGAGTTGTATGAAGCATGTCATTCTTCTGTATAATAGCACCAAGGATGTTCACTGATCATTTACAAAGCCTGTTTCAGCCCTCTGGTTAGAGAACTAGGTTTTTCATATGTGTAGATTAAAAATTGGATTGTAGTGACAGAGGACTTGGATTTGTGGTTTTAGAATATACTTTCATAGAATTCCTATTTCTGTGACTTGGCACAGTCACCCTCATGCCTGGAATGCCTTTCCTCCTCACCTCTGCCCCCTTAGATTCCCTAGTTACCTTTAAAGGTCAGCTCAGTCACCACTTCTAGCCTTTCCTGATCTCCTTAGTGGCTAGTGCACTCTGAAAGCCACCTCATCCAAGGTATATCTAAAGATTCAGAAGCTTTGATATCTTAAAACTACTTTTAGACTGGAGATACCCAGTATTTACTTTGTATGTATTTATACATGTTTATGCTGCCTTCATTAATAGAATGCAATAGAATTAATAGCCCCCTGTCTGAGAGCTGTTTTAATTTTGACCTGTATACAATGCCTGGTATTTTAAAAGGAGCTTGTTTGATTTATGAGATGTTTTGTGACAGTCCTGTGGAATAAAGGAATCCCTCATGAGAGGACATGTATTCCCCTATTGACTCTTGCTTTCTACAACTAGACTCACCGTGCCATATTTCTGCAGCGTAGGTGCAGCTGTCATTAATTCCTTGTCAAGGGACTAGGTTTATGACTAAGGGCTGGGCCTATGGGCCAGCCAGAGAAATCAGGGAAAGCAAGCCCCTAAAGAGTTTGGATGCCAAGAATAATGTGTAAGTATTGTGAATTGACACCTTAAGGTCAAAGTAAATCTTTAAGGCCAGAATCTATTGAGACTAAGTTGGCTCAAGATGTTAACATAATGATATAATCTCATAATTTTTATAGTCATGAATTGTCATACAAATCACTTCTAAACTATAAGTAAACTTGTAAGTCTCCTTTACTTTGTAAGTATTTGTGATGGAGGAAAAGATCCCATTTTCTCAGTAAACCAATTCATTATTTTAGAATTTTACAACATTTAGCAACTTCTTTCACAGAGTCAATAAGATTTTATTACTTTGTCCGAGTAGAATGTCTCTGGCAAATTTACAGAAAAAGACATTTTTACAAGATTCTTTTTTGTACCTTTCTTACAAAGTAAGTAATTATCATTCTTCCTTTTAAAGCAAATATACCCAACTAAATAGTTGATAAATTTGAACATTATGACAACAGCCTCTAATAATTAATAATTTCTCAGCATCCACATCAAAAGAAGAGTTAATTTTCTAATGATACAATTGTATCTTCCTCTTAACAGCATTTCTTATTCAATGTTTCCCAAAATTCATAATTCAAGAAAATTTAGAGACATAATAATAACATAAAATTTTATGAATTGAAAACACTAAATAAATTTTTTGCCAGTAGAATTGCATCAATTCAGTTGAATGCATCTCCAGATTATCTTACACAGAAATTCACTTCATTCATCTTATTGGTTTTAGCCTTCTTTATTAATTTCGTTCAAGACCAGCAAAGAGTAATTTTGACCTAATTAGACTTTTAACAAAACTTATTTTTTTCAGTTTCTAAATGTATTGCCTTAATGCCATATATTAAGTGTCTTTTCTAAGGCCTGATCTAATTATACAAGGTCAAAGATCACAATTATCCTAATAGAACACATCTCACTTTAAGGAGACTATAATAAACTCAATCATACCTGTATCTGTCTTTATAAATGGTATCATACAGAACCTCAATTTTCCCTAGGGCCATTTACCGCCAGTACTTCAAATTATAAGTCCTACTACTTTCAGTTAGTCTGCTACCCCGAATTTAATATGACCGTCTTATTCTCAGGCCCCTCTTCTAGGGTCCATGCAGATTTTGTGAAACAGGAATTGCAAATATAATATCTGTTATCAAGTGATGAAATTATGGATGCATATTCCTCACATGCTGACTAAAATATACCCTTTTAATGATCCTTCAAGGATGGAATTTTGGTATACGATACTCAAATCATTTCATATTCCAAATTTATTTCTATATTTTACATTTGCTAAATGTTGTAACTGAATAGAATACTGTCAGTTTTTGAATTGTATTCCATGGTTCCAGCTTTTGTCCATATCATAAAGAATAACCAAATCAATGAAATAAGGTTCACAAATCATGAGAAACCTCAGAATTGATTTTAACAGGCATTTCTCTAAATTGTATTCATAAATTTAGAGGGACAGAAAGGTTCTTATGTCTTTATCCCAATGAAATAATAATAATTTAAAAAAAAAACCTTCCTACATCTTTTCGTCCCATAGATCCAAACTTGTACTTTACATTGGTCCACTAATTGAGTTTCATATTTATGCTGTGTCAGTGAAAATGGATCCCAACTTTTTTTTGACTCATATAACACATCCTCCCCTCCAGTATGAACACACTTCTTCACTGAAGCACACCTTCCTAGTTTAATAGACTTGTGTCTATGTGCTCCCCAATGCAGTACCACCTTTGTATGAGTTTCATTCCATTAGTATGTTTGTGTTATTTATTGAACCTCCACATTCCTCTCACCTTCTCCCTTCTCCTTTCCTTTGCCATCTGTTGATGTCCAATACAAATTAATATTGAAAAGAGTCCCATTGTTCTGCATATAATTCTTGACATCCCCACTTTTTTTCCTTGACTCCTCTGGCTGGCCCACAAACCTTCTCTTATGACATCAACCACTCCTGGATAATAAGTACTCAGCCTATTGACAGCCACATGTATGCTAGGGGGGTATGGTGATATGAACCCAAGTGTAGAAAGAAAAGGTCAAGAGGGGAACCCTACATCCTTTCAAAAGATATTCCCTTATGCCAGAGGACTAACACAAAACATGGGTTTATTGAGTTGGAGATGGAAGAGAATTTAGAAGTTACATAGTTGAGCTCCAATGTTTTATGGGTAAAGAAACTGAGTCTCAGAGTTTTGTCTTGCCCAAGGTTATATAGGTGACAAATCCAGAATTTGAAACAAAGTCTTCTGATATCAAATATCAAATCTAATCCTCATTGCACTACATTAATGCTGCCTTCCATTCTACTTCTATTTATTTGATCAAAAACCCATTTCAGATTGAGACCAATTATGAAATTGACCACTCTGAATTTGAATCATACTTGAAGTAAAAAAAAAATACCTTGGATTTAAGTAAATAACAGTTCAACTCTGCCTTTCCTTTTCCACCTGAAGAGAAATTGAGCATTTTGTATATCCTTAAAAAATTTTCCAAATTGATAACTTACCTTTTGGAGGAAATGGAATATGTATTTCACATAGAGAAGCTATATATAATACCTTTTCATCTCTCTTTTTGGAGAATAGATAAAGTGAATGCCAGATGGGAATTATTAGTTCCATTTGCTTCTACAATATGCTACACACCATTATAAATAATGTAATGTGGTAAGGTTGCTGCAGTAATCTCATGCTGCATGGAAAATGGACATGACTCATAACAGACACAGAGATAGAGCCTAATAACATGAAGAGGTGTGAGTGGTCCGTCTGCCTCTGTCTTTCTATATCTCACTGTGTATGTCTTTCTGGCTCATTTTTCTCTACCCAGAGGCTTTCCTAGAAATATTATAATCTGGCTTATGTTTAACTCTTTGAAGAAAAAGTAAAACGTCGTCACTCCCATGCAAACACTGGGGCTAATCCTACATCAAATATAGGACCAGCCTAACAATACCTTAAAAATGTGAAATACAAATAACTTGTACCTGAACCCTGGAACACTCAAACAACTTATCTTTATTCGCCATTGTGTTTCCACATTCTTCAAAGACTTTTGCTGTGATCTTGAATTAGAGTACTGAACTAAGATAGACTTTTTCACAAAGGAAAAGCCTGCATAGTTCATGTATCTTACATCAGTGAAAAGCAAAACCCAAGTTTCTTCTTTTCTGTCATGGTTTCCCTATATTGTTTCTTAGCTTTATCATCTTTGTTGTGGAACTCTTTTGGTTCAGAAGCTTTGTGTTGTCCAGAATGTCCTTCATTGCTGTTAACAATAGAAAGGCCTCTGATCACTGCCATCTACAAGCTACGTGGTTTCTTCTTGGTTCCCAAAGGAGCCTCATAGGTGTTCAAGTTTTCCCTCAAAGGCACAAAGTCCAAGTTTATGTGTGCTCTATGATCTTTATCCCTCAGTTTTTGGTGTATCTGTATCTCTCTCTGTCCCTTTTAAAGTCCAAGTCCAAAGGTATATCAAAATCTGTGGCTAGCTGTGACTTAATCATTTTCAAACGTGGTGTCAATAGGGATGTTTCTACTTTGGGGAAAGATCTTGAATGCTAGAACAAATTTTTCATCACAGAGTAGCAGTGGATCCTCAAGACAGTGTCTATATATTGAAAATTCCAAATGGCTCTCAGTCATTCATGGGTGTCTTCTATTTAGTCCAAATTTCTGTGTGATCTGTTTTCTTTGTCTCTCAGTTTTTGGTGTCTTTATATCCATCTCTGTCTCTTTTAAAGTTCAAGTCCAAAAGCATATCATAATTTATGGCCTAGCTGTGACTTAATCGTTCCCAAATGTGGGGTCAGTGGGGTTGTTTCTACCTTGTATGGGGAAAGATCTTCAATGGTAGAACAAATCTTTCATCACAGGGTGGCAGTGGGTACTCAAGACAGAGTCTACATATTGAAAATTCAAAATGGTTCTCGGTCTTGCATGAGACCCTTCTACTTTCTCAGAGATGGGGATGAGAGAAAGGGAAAAGGATCCTGATAATTTTACTTTTCTTAGAATTTTGATAAACATTAATTTATGTTTATGGTCTTTAATGTGTAATCTTAGTCTTTGGCCAATGAGTTGATATACTTTTGAAGAAACTGAACTACAGTTATCCCTTCCATATTACAGGGGTTAGGAGCATAGTGCCTCTGAGATCTGGAAAATCTGCATAAAATTTTTTGGTCTTCCTTTCGAAAGAGAAAAAAAGTCTGAATTATTATGGTGTTAAAAGATAAAATATGTTGATATTATTCAATACTATTCATATATTTTATGCATTTCTGAGTTTCTAAGCTTTTTGTGTCATCTTCTGGCCTTCACATGTCATCTTCAGCTTCCGCAAAACTCCTTCCAAATCCCCATTTAACTTCTTATGCTGACCCAGAATATAGCAAAACTGTGATGAGAAGGGACATGATATGGAAGGAATAATTGTATATCCATGCTAAAATTGTCACTGTAAATGAAGCCAGAAGACATGAAGAAATAGCTTATAAAATCATTTGTGGAAGATTTTTTTTAAAAAGGACATTGATTAGAATTGTGTGCCATAAGAAGTCATGGATGAGTGTTGATCTTTACTGGTGGAGCAATCATATTGGTGGAGTAATCATATTGGTGGAGTAACAGTGTGGCATACTGGTTAGAGTACTAGAGTTGGAGTCAGCAAGACAATCTAACACAGACATTTACAAATTATGTTACTTCTGCCAAACTATTTAATCTCTTTCGATATGTTTCCTCAGCTTTGTAAAATGGGAATAATAACACCACTTCATTTCACAGGGTTGTTGCAAAAATCAAATGAGATAATGTGAATATAAATTACTTTGCAAAACTTAAAACTCTAGGTAATGACATCTCTTTATTAAGTTCATTGAGGTCACATATTCATTAAAGTATAGGAGCATATTTTTAGAAATTATTTTAATTTCAGGGGCTTGTTTTTACTCCCTGATGCCTTCAGGTTATATGTGTAATTAATCATTTCACAAATAAATCTTCACTAAGCACTTAATAAGTATTTTGATTATTATGAAGGTAGTAACATACAAATTTTATACCAGAAAATCCAGAAGACAAGACAATAGCAGAACTAATCCAATTTAGATTAAAAAATACTATTTTACTTTTCTTTGTCTTTATCATAATAGTGAACTGAATTTTTTGAATGTCACCCAAGTAGAACTTATTAGTATTAGGTAGAAGATGGAGGATAAAGTGACATTTTTTGGAGGGGGAAGTAGCTGTAAAAGTATAGTATAAACATCAATAAATACTATCAAAACCAAAAATCAGATAAAAATAAAATCAGGAAGAGTAAAATAAATTATAACTATCAAATAGTAAAAATGCCCAACTAATTTATCACTGCTATTTACTCAGTGGTCTTAAGAATATTGAAATAAGATATTCTTAGAATATTTTAAAAAGTAGTGTCACTTTTTCCCAATATATAATCATGTAATATGCATTATTTCTTTATCATGTGTCATTATATCATATTGGCCAATATACAACAAACTCAGCAGCCATGAAAATATTAGCTGGGGGCCTAATATAGTCAATTGGGCACCTAGGTGACACAGTGGATATAGTGCTGGGCCTCGAGTCAGGAAGACTCATCTCCCTGAATTCAAATCTGGTCTCAGACACTTACTACCTGTGTGACCCTGGGTAAGTCACAAAACCCTGATTGTCTCAATTTCCTCTTCTGTAAAATGAGCTGGAGAAAGAAACAACGAACCAAACAGTATCTTTTCCAAGAAAATCCTAAATGGGGTCATGAAGAATTAGACATGACTGAAAAATTTACTGAACAGCAGCAATAGTATATTTAAAGTTTTAGTGCTAGGAACTTGAGTATGTACACGAGTAAATTAGACATGGTCCTCTGCTTTCAAAAAACTTATAATGTAGGAGGGATAATAAGCTTAGAACTCAGAGATCTGAGAGATTGTCAACTCCTATCCTACCATGTTACATGAAAGGAAACTGAAGCCCAGAGAGGTAGGGTGACTCGGGTCATGCAAATTAGTGAGTGTCTGGAGCAGCATTCAAACTCAGGTCTTAATGACTTCAAGTCCAGCACGGTAGCTGCCTACAGGAGAGAAGACACTTAAAAATAAAAGATAATGCCAATTAAAATATAGTAAATTCTCATGAGAGATAGAAGTAAACGGACAGGAGAGTTCTGAGAAGAGAGAGTTTCTGGCTTGGATTTAAAAGGGCATCATAGAGAAGTTGGCAGTTGAGCTGCATTTTTTGGAGGACAGGTAGGATTCCAACAGGCAGCAACTTAAGAAGGAAGGTATTCAGGGATTGAGGTACTTTAAGAAGAAAAGTAGTGACTTTATCTGTTTGACTCAATTATAAAGTTAAGTGCAGAAGAGAAGTGTGAAAGAAAGCAGGATGTGATGAGATTGTGCATTGCAAAACAAAGACACTTGAATTTAATTTTAGGAAGCATATGAAGGCTAACAAAAAATGTGATTAGAAGACGAATATGACGGTGAGATATAATATAGACTCAAGGTGAAGATAATAGTTAGGAAGCCATTACATGAGAGATAATGAAAGCCTAGACTAGATGTTGAGAGGTAAAACACTAAAGAGGGACCAGCAGTAGGGATCATGGGATTTAGAAGTGGAAGAGACATTAAAGGTCACCCCGTACAATTCTTTCATGTCACACTTTAAAGGTCACTTAGACTAATTCTCTCATATTACACATGAGTCATCTGGGGCCTAGAAAGTTTAAGTGACTTGTCCTTCTACTTGAAGCTTTTCCTAATCTCCTCAGGTGCTACTGCCTTCCTCTAAAAACATTGCCTTACATTTGTTTTGTTTATACTTACATAAGTACATGTTATAATATAAGCTCCCTGAGTTCATGGAATATTTTATTTTTGTCTTTTTATTCCCAGGATCTTGCATGGTGCCTGGCACATACATAGGCTCTTGGTAAATGTTTGTTCCTTGATTATCCAAAGTAACCCAGATAACAAGTAGCAGAGGTGAGATCTTAAGAAATAGAACCTGCCTACCATGAATTGGATATGAAGGGAAAGTCAGAGCAAAGAGTCCAAGATAACAGTCTAGTTTAATTTTCATTTAGAAGGATTGTCACAGGAACAGGAAGTTTTCACGTGGATACAGAAAAGCCTTAGGGCATGATCATGTTTGGGATGCCTACACACTACAACATAGTTGCTGCAAAATTAGGACTTTGGAAGAGGAGCTATAGAAATATGCATTAAAAGGAGAGATGAGGTACCAAAAAGGAAGAAGGACACCAATGATTAAAGTTGACTAAAGTTCCCTCTAAGGCCAGGCTTGAAGCAAACCGATTTGCCTGGGGTCCCACTTAAGCAAAGTCCCTGGGAATGTTGCTAGTTAATTTTGTAGTGAAGAACAATGTAGAGACATGGGGAAATGGATATATCTTCAAACTTCAATTTTAGACTGTCTGGGATGTAACATGCTTTATCGTGTTTTTTAATCATTTCTCTAGGATGAGATTGTACAACTTCCATTCCAATTTCTAAACCCTCTCACTCTCAGGAAAGTCTTCTTTATATCTAAATCCTTTTTCCTTAAGCTTAAGCTTCATTCAGCTCTAGGAGATAAGAGCAGAGCAGTGTCTTCTCTTTAACTTGCCTATTTTTAAAGGGAGTTATTAGATGCTTCATAACAGTATATCTTCTTCAGACTGAGTAATTTCGGTACCTTGAATCTTTTCCCTCAAGTTCTATACCATTCTTAAACCACATCATTCCTATTCTGCAAATAGTACATAGCCTTAAGGTAAGGATTTAATTTTTTTTTTTTGTTCCTTGAACCTCTTTCACTCATCCGTCACAAACAACAAAAAATTGTGTTGGGAATCCCCAGGATAATCTACTATGTATCTTATGATATTCATTTGGATAGAGTCATTAAGTGCTTATGATTGCTATGCTGTTATAATTTTAAAAATTATTTTAGCTACATAACCAACGGGCAAAATGAATACCTAGTGGTGATATTTGTTTTTCTGCTGGCAGCTAGGTGGTGCAGTGGATAGAGCACTAGGCTTAGAATTGGGAAGATTCATTTTTCTGAGTTCAAATCTTGCCTCAGATACTAGCTGTGTGACCCTGGGCAAGTCACTTAACCATCTTTGCCTCAGTTACTCATCTGTAAAATGAGCTGGAGAAGGAAATGACAAATCAAGAAAATCCCAAATGGAGTCACAAAGTGTTGGACATGACTAAACTAATTGAACAACAATGGCAATAATGTGTTAAGTGATAGATGTATTTAAAATATAGTGAATATATTGCTTAACTTTAAATAATATTTATATTTAAACTAGCTTTTATAAAGAAATAATGCCTTTAGATATGACTTTTTTTTCTCTTCCACCTCTGGCCCATGGCTGTACAGACACTACTGAATGACTGACTAATGTTACCAACCAGTTCATTTGAAAATCTACCAGATAGAAGATTGATAACATAAGTGGAAAATAAGATCAGAAAACTACCCTAATAACTCCAATGAAGAAACATAAAGCTTGTTTCTGCAAAATGTTTGTGATGATCTATGATGGTACCAAGATGGCTTATAATGCCCATGCCCAGGAATCATGGTTTTCCAATGGCCTGACATTTGTGCTGCAAGAGCATGAACATTCCCTAATGTCTAGATCATGATTACATAGCTAATAACCTCTGATTGTAGGGGAACAGAAGGAAATGAGGAAACTACTCTGATACAGTATACAGAATGCAAATGAGGTTATTCACATGTGTCTGACTGTCCCCTGGGGATTGGTTTGCATTTGGATGTTGATTCTTTCTGACATTTGGGAAATAATTTGATGACAGTTTACGAAAATTCGAAAACATGTTGTGCTGAGTCAGAAATAGAGTTTGATGTAATCATTGCATGACCACCAAAATCCTCATGTCATTGATCACGACTGTTTCAAATCACTGCAGAAACAAATCTATAAGGCTTCAAACATGCATATGCTTATCTTCACAGAGGGAAACATATTTGAAACTTAATTGGGCAATTATTTACTGCTTAATGCACTGTTAAAGAACTTTTATCATGAACCCCCAAAATGAAAATGATGTTTCCCAGAGTCAGGAAGACCTGAGTTCAAATCTAGCCTAAGATGCTTACTAGCAGTATGAGTTTGGGCAAGTCGCTTAACTTCCTTTTGCCTCAGTTTCCTCACCTATAAAGTAGAAATAATAATAGCACCTTCCTCCCAGGTTTGTTTTGAAAGTCAAATGAGAGTTGTATGGGATGAAAGACCCTCACCAATTAAATTTATAATAAGGTTCCATCGCAGGGTGGGAACAGAAATAAATTTTATTCAATTCTCGAGAATAGGGCATCCTCAGCTAGAACAGATCTAGCAAGGGAGGCACTTTACAAGGGGCAAAGCACCAATAATTATACCTAACGCAAGAGAATTCCTGCCCACCTCTGACCCCTCTCACCATTGGCTGGGAGGTGGGCTTACAATCTGAGCACGAAAACTAGACAAAGAACCGGGAAATTGAGGTACAGAAACTCCAATTCCCGTTCCGTTAGTTAATGATTACAACTGAGGTGACATCTATAAATCTAAAGAAGGAGAATAGGATAAGGGGAGGGGGAGACCCTCTCCATTCTCTTACAGTACTTTTACAGTAAAGGAAGGCAGGTCACAGTGACCCTATTCTTACTGAGCAAATCTTTAAACCAGAACCAGAAGAAAGAATAAAAGGTTTCAGGGTAAACTTTCCCAGAGGCTGAGCCATCAGACTCTCGGGGCCTCAGAAGTTTTTTTCACTTCCCTATTTCACTATTTCCTGATTTTAAGCATTCCTTAGTATAGATATACATATAGATATAGATATAGATATAGATATAGATATAGATATAGATATAGATATAGATATAGATATCTTCTCTGTGAAGTCTTCACATTTTATTAACCTCACACAGAGTGTTTGTAAAACTCTCAGCCAAGTGGGTAGAATGCCTGCCACATAGTAGACACTATATAATTACTAGTTGTTGTTATCATCATGAGCATGCTTTCAATTCCTGCCCCATTTAATCCTTAACACAATCCTATGAAGAAGACAATTCAAGTAGTATCTCTGTATGATAGAAGTATAACTGGGCAGTTGCTATGATATATTGGAAGAGAATGATAGATTTGGAAGCAGAGGCTTTGATTTCAAATCCTGGTTCTGCAACTTTTTACCTGTGTCATGTTATCAAATTATTCTTCTCCACTGGCCTCTGTTCTTTCAACTATAAAATGAAAGGATTGGAATAGATGAGCTCTACTGTGTCTTTTAGCTCTAAATTTGTGATTCTATGACCTGGAAGTTCATAGGGTAACTCCTCAGTTTAAAGGTCATTTGTATAAGACTCTTCATTGATGGAAATTGATTATTGGGCATTCTGTGCTTGTGTGAGGGGTGGAGTTGGCAGTAGCTTGAGAGAAGAGAGATCCTAGTCTTCTGACTCCTAGCTTCAAAAGAAAAGACATTTGGTTATAGCTTCACTTTGGATCTTTGAAGGGAGAGAGAAACTGGGGAGAAGTTAACATGTAGAGGAGGCAGTACCTCAGTTATATGCCTAACCCCTACTTACTATAGTAGAGACTTTGAGGAATTTTCCCTTGGGTGAAATCTAGATACTCTCTTCTCTCCTGACCTCTTTCTCCTCAGCTCCCCTCTCTCCTCTATGGGACAGCTTATTCACTATGTGTATTGTCTGGTATAATTTCATCCCTGTACCTTTTCTGATTTCTGTTTGCTGTTAATTTTTAAAGTGAGTTTATTTGCTAGTTTCTACTTGTAGTCTTTGTTCTACTGATGTTTAATAGGAAAGTAGTCAAGCCTTGGTTACATAGCTTGTGGCATTCCTTCCCTGTTAAGTAATAAAGAGTAGGAGCCAAGTTTGATCTAGAGATCTGGAGATAAGATTGATCTGCATACTAAGTTTTCTTGGTTATCTTGGAATTACGTGAATTTCCTCTCTGAATTTATCCCTGATTTTAGACATTCTTACTGTGGCTTGTATTTTAATTGGTCAAGGGTTCTGATCCTATTTTGTGAGTGGAACTATTCTGTATCAGCCCTGATATAAATTGCCAAAGTCCTTTTTCTTTGTCTCTGACCTTACTTCTGTAATTCTGGCTCCCTGGAGGCCTGGGCTCATTGGATCAGGGCATCTTTTGGGGGGTTAGATCTCTTGTTAACTTTCTGTCTGTGAACCTTTATCATTGTGCAGTGGATTTGACTTCAGATGTTCCTGCCAGGAGGTGCTTAAGATAATATTTTACCAGGTGTAGTCATCAGCGTGCCAAGAGGCTGCCTGGACCCCAAGGAGGGCATATTGCCTTGAAACCAACTTAACTTGTGTTTTCATATTTGCCAGAAATAGAAGCCCTGGACGTAGAGTATGGAGGAGGCCTAGAATGAGACAATGATGAAGCCCTTCCTCCCACCAGTTGACATAATTTGCTGTTTCCATCCCTAGCTGAAGTCTCAGTGTGTCCTTCAGAATTGAAGCAGATAGGTGCCAGTCACTCTGTACCAGACTGATCAACTATTTGTGCAGCTGGGACCCTGGTAGATAAGCAGACTATCCTGTCTTCATAGTCTATTGTTGCTGTTGTTGCTCGTCCTTCGTTCTCGAGGAGGACTGTGACATCAAGGAGGTGATGCCATGATATACAAGTGAATTGGATTTAAGCAAAGCAGGGCTGTACACAGTCACCTGCCTCACTTTCTCCTCTGCAGCCATCTGGGTTCAGTGGCAAGATATAGATCAGGATGATTGGAGATGGCCCTCCATAGTCTAGCAGTTACTAAGGGAAAATAATGCTGCCTTTGCTGTCTTACTTATTCATGTTCTCTTCCCTTTCTCCTTCCCTTTGGGAAAGGACTAGTCCTTTTTCCTCCCCTACTGCTCATTTCCTCCTCCCATGCCACTCCCATGAAACTTCATTTTTTTAAA
>CM053626.1:119531344-119585783 GCA_028646595.1 Phalanger gymnotis | reverse complement strand
GGCTGCGCTTTGTTCAACTCCCAGCTCCATGAGGGATAGACCTCACCCAGCAACCATCCAGACAGTCCTGGGCTGGAGCCCTGCTTCCTTCTGCTATTTTGTGGGTTCTGCAATTCTAGAATTGCTTCAGAGCCAGTTTTTATAGGTTTTTGAAGGGACTTGGTGGGGAGCTCATGCTAGTCCCTGCTTTCCAGCCGTCATCTTGGCTCCGCCCCAAGTTCATTTTTTTGTAACTCATAAATATTCAAGCTTTTGTCTGTATTGTGAAGTCCTTTGTACTTGGTATAGGTACATACATATTCACTTCTCTTGTGGTAAATCAAGTTATTACCCATATCTTGTAGAGTCATGACTTTTTGGTTAGCAACCTGAAAATTAATTCTCCTAGGCCAGGGCTGGGGAACTTGTGGCCTTCTAAGTCCTTGAGTGTGGTCTTTTGACTGAGTCTAAGTTTTACAGAAGAAATCCTTTTATTTAGGAGATTTATTCTTTGAAGTTTGGATTCAGTCAAAAGTCCCCACATGAGGTCCTAGAGGGCCACATGTGGCCTTGAGGACATAGGTTCCCCACCCCTGTGTCCTAGACTGACATTATTTAGGAGGCCCAATAGTTTTAATTCTATCCATTTGTGTCCATGCTTCTGTGAAGAGAGCAGAGTGAGAAGGTTCTGGTAGCAATCTCCTCCTTCCCCTCCTGGAAGGAATCAGAAGTTTCCTTGAAGAAGAGTGGGCAGAGGACACTAGAGATAGCTGTTCATACCTCTCTATGAGCCATAGCTAGACAGACCCATATGTACAAGTATAATCTACATGCCACACACATATACACACACACTTCTTGCATGAGCAGCTGTCTGGCCCAAGATAACACAATCACTGTGTGATGAAACTTTGATAAGAACAAAGATCTTTGAAGACCTTACCTTGTCCTCTTCCCTCTGCTCCTCTGTAATCTACTCATCTGCAGTGCAAACAAAGTTGGAACTAGAGTCAAAGATCCTAAATTGCTACCTGTGTGGTTTTGGGAAAGTAATTTAATCTTTGTGAGCCTAAGTTTTTTTTTTTTTTATCTATAAAAGGTTATAGAAAAGATGAGGTAAGCCTAGACCTGGGGGTGGGGGGAACCTGTGGCCTTGAGGCCACATGTGGCCTTCTAGGTCCTCGGGTACAGCCTTTTGACTGAGTTCAAGTTTTACAGAACAAATCCATTTATTAGGAGGATTTGTTCTGTGAAGTTTAAATTCAGTCAAAGGGCTTCACTTGAGAACCTCGAGGCCACAGATTCTCTGCCCCTGGCCTAGATCCCTTCACATTAACTGTCTGTAAGTCTTTGATCCTATGACTAAACGACCTCCACAGTCCATTCAAGCTCTAAACCAAATGGGTCCATCTCTAGATCAAGTAATAAACACAGAAAAAAAATTATCATTGTTGATTAATGATATTGGTTATGATAGGGCAGCTAGGTGGTGCAATGGATAGAGTGCTGGGCCTGGAATCAAGAAGACTGAGCTTCCTGATGTCAAATCTGGCCTCAAACACTTAGTAGCCATGTGACTCTGGACAAGTCACTCAACACTCTGCCGCAATTTCCTCATCTGTAAAATGAGGTCTAGAAGGAAATGGCAAGCCTCTCCAATATCTTTGCCAAAAAAAAACAACCCAAATGGGTTCACAAAGTGGTGGACATAACTGAAAAACAACTGAATAACAAAATTGATTTGTGAAGCACTCATTTAGCAACTCCTGTGTGCAAGACATAAAAATCAACACTGAAGATTTGGGGGGGGAGGTAGAAGGAGTATATCTGTGATTTTATTGGTCTTTGCAGTTCCAGATGAGGAAATTTAGATTTTCTAATTCATACCAGCAATTGTTGTGCATCTTGTTGTCTAAGACATTGAAAGGCTGTGACTTACTGTTGCTCATAAAGCCAGTACCTGGATTTGAACCCAGGGCTTCATGATTCTGAGGCCAACCCTCTCACCTCTAAGTTGTGTTATCTTTCATGGGAATAGAATGACAAATGTGAGTTATTTGCCTTCAAGAAGCTTATATTCTCCTTTCTTTGGTTAAATTTATTAAGAATTATCAGAGGTGTGACAGTCCAGTGCCTGGCAAGTATTGTGTGTTTAATTTCACAGGATTCCCATTCAGATTAACAATCTTTCCACCAGAAAATTTCTGTTTCACTTGCTGGTGTCTGACTTTCCCAGACTTTAAAACAGAAATTTAAGTTAAAAAGCATTTATTAAATGCCTGTTGTGTGCCAGGCATTCTGTTAAGTGTCAGGAATAAAAGAAGTGCCAAAACAATCCTTGCCCTAAAAGACTTAACAGAATGGAACGTAATAACATTTGTAGTCTATCACATAGGGTGACTATGAAAATGAATTGGATAATGTTTGAAAAATACAATAGACTATGTATTAGCTATATCCAAGTCATTAATTTCAAATTCCACTCCATTTTCAGTAGTCATTAATAAACAATAATTAAACTTAACTTTGAACATTTTTAATCCGTTGGCCTTTGGCATGTTATTGAACACTTCTCTTGTATTTCTCCACAGGAACGTGACCTGGAATAACTTAGCTATCCCAGATACCCACTGCTCCAGAGAAATTGAAGAAGGTTATCAATGCCCACCAGGATTTAAATGCATGGACCTGGAAGATCTGGGACTTAGCAGGCAAGAGCTGGGCTACAGTGGCTTTAATGAGATAGGTCTGTCTTACTGGTAAAACACATTTTCAGTATCTGTTTAAAATGTTTATAAAGTGGGTAGAGTTGACATGTAAATTGTTTTCCGTGTTAAGTCTGAGTACATTTTTTGATAAAAATCAAAACTAACATAAAAAGTAGTTCATTTAATTATTTGGATTGCTGATATAAAGGTATACTTAGTTCAGTATAGTTGTATGGATTAAATTTTTAAAATAACACTAAAAAGGAAAAAAAATTCATCTTCTCTAGAGAAATGTTCAATTTGGGTTTCTTTTGAATGTCCATTTTGTTTCACTTGAACAAATTTCCCTTGGGTAGATTAGTTGATATCTCACGCATAATCTACTTTTATATTTTCAGTGCCACAGATTGATGACCAAGTCATATTTTTTAAAATAACATTGTTACAACTTAAATGAGGCACCAGTTGTCTAATAGACTTCATAGCTTATATTAGCAGGTGGAAGTTGGTGCCCTACATGATCTTTCTTAGAAGAGAATTTCCAACAGTATTGTCACGAGAATTTTGAATTTCAGTTTCTTTAAGAGAAAAATCCATAAAAAAGTAGGATAAACATAATAGGAAGATGGAATTGAAATGAACAACAACAACAAAAAAGCTTTATACAGTTTATATAATCCTATGGGAGCACAGAAGTTGTAGGTGTGATCAACCCCTCACTGTCTTCCTGAACCAAACAGAACAAAACTAAAGTATTATTAATAAGTTGCTATTATGTGAAAAGTAGTATGCTAGGGGCTATGGAGAATAATTAACCTTTGATATTCCTGAAATATCAAGAGAACGAAAGACAAGTTTGTTTTTTCCTTGAGGTCAGTGTGGAGGTGTTGTGATCTGTGTTAGCAAAGTCGGCAGTTGCCTAAATAAGTATATAGAGAGAGATGAATGCATATATACGTACGTGTATGTATATATTGCATAGAAGGCAGTGAATATGTAATTAAATATGTTTACCTATTGTTTGATATTCATTGTTACTGTCACCAAACTAATATAATTATTTGCAGTTTTATCAACTTTAATCATTTATTATATTAAATTGAATCATGCTAATTATATATAAATGTGCTTATTAAATGTTGAAATAAATAACAGGTGCTCCCATCTTTGAATAGTCTATGGTAACTGCACTTTTATAGAAGTAAGAGGACAAGGAAAATATTGTGTCTGATATCCACATGCAAAGGAAAATACATATTCATTTTGTAGTTATACATACTATTGTGATCCATCAGTCATTTAACAAAGGTTTATTAGATACCTACTACATGTCAGGAACTCTTCTAGGTGGTGGCAAGACTTAGATAAAAATGAACCAGCACCTGATTCTGAGGAGTTTGTATTCTAACACAGTATTTCAATACTGCATTGGTCCAAATGTGATAAAAAATGTGATAAGAATGCAATTGTATAATAAGCGTTATATTTAATTTTATATATACTATAAACTTTTTAGATACTAATTAATCAATGGAACATGGTTATAGTGAGGAAAAAAATGGATCATGTTCCCATTTCAACTCTACCATTTATTATACTTCTTATGCCCTTGGAAAAATCACTTAACTTCTCTGAAGCTCAGTTTCCCATTTTCTAAAATGGGGATATAAATTATTTTACTGTAAAATTCCTAGGGATACTATAAAGATGTAAAGTGCCTTGTAATCATACAAATATAAGCCATTATCATCATACTTCTTATAAGAAAATGATTTTAGTGGTGTAATTTGAAAATCAATATGATACACAATTGTAGATAATTGATCTTTTTTGGTTCCCCCGAAATGCCATGGGAACAAGAGGAAGGCCTCAGATGTGTTAGGTAGGTGGGAAAGGGTTATAGTATGTTTGTAAACTTGGAGAGGGATTGGATCTATTATTTCAATGGTAATTTAATTGGATATGTTATTGGATCTGTTATTTAAATGGATTCCTGGTTGAGGATACCCTTGCTACCAAGGCAAGTTGACATTTTCACTGCAATTTGTGTATTTAGTTGCCTGTAGTACTGAGAAGTTAAGTAACTTATCCAGGATCAAACTGTCAGTATGTGATAGAGACCAAACTTTAAAACCATGTCTTCCTAATTACAGTATTCATGCTCATCATTATGAATTATAGGTATAGGAAATCTCCATGTCAATGAAATAAATAATTGTTCTTTCAGAATATCAAAGTACAAAGACAAGCAGTCTTTAGGTATTTCTGGAGCACCAAAGTAAATTATATTACACAAGTGTGTATATCACTTAGGCTTCTAAGTCTATATACGCTTACCCTATAGATTTATAAATGTGTGTATATGCCTGCCATATGGTATTATGATATGTATAAATAATATTATATGGACATATAGATAATTTCTAACTTTTCAGCCTCAATACTGGTCCCTACACCTTCACATATACCTAACACTGTGGTTAGCTTTCTCTTTGTGTATGTTTTGTATGCTTCTATTGTGTACAAAGTACACAATCCTAGTTTATAATACTTGCATATAATAGTTTACAGACAAAAGTGTAGAAAAATGTTGTATACTTTTGCATACAAGTGATTGTATACCAATAGTTATTTCTTTATCGTCTGCATTTAGAGAGAGAAATGCACACAAGACTCTTGTTCCTTGTTCCCTCTATTTCAGGGGTAGCAAGGGGGCTAATTATCTCTAAATAGAAATTATTTTTATTTTCAAACAATATATAATCATACCTTGTTCATGACTATAGTAATACCTGACTATGTAGTACATGTATATACATGTATATAGGTATGTCTATATAAAACATACATATATATATATATATATATACACACATGTATATATAGATATAGATATAGGCATGCATATACATTTGCACACACATATACATACATACATACATACTTATACACATCTATCTACCTAAACCTATGTGTATATGTATATATACACACACATATGTTTACATATATTTATGTATACTTAAACCTCTTCTCAAAAGTTCATATATTTTGTCCCCAATGTAGATGTAATCCAAAAGTTAATTTTAAAATTCAATTTAATTTTGCAAATATTTAAGTGCCATTTAACAAGTCAAAGTAACAGAGAATAAAAAAGAAAATGGGCGAAAACCATGAGCTGGACTGGATGATAAAGACAGATTAAGTGATCCTGAAAGGAAAAGATGTTTGAGTGATGGTTGAAAAAGAAATAGTTGGAATGGGAATGAGGAACAAGGAGAGTGTCTACTCTTCTTTTGTCCCAGTGATTCGGGAGGACATGAGAAAAGATGTACCCAGAACTGGAGCAGGTGGCCTGGCATGTATTTTCTTCTGGAGACAGCACAAGAAGACAGAAAGTGTAAAGGGTAGAAATGAAGGAGAAAGGCAAGTTTGTTAATAAGGTACCAATGAGAATACCAGAGAGGTAAATGGAAGAAGACATTAATGGGTGTTGTAGATTATGGAGTGCTATGGCTGAAATAGATAGCAATGAGAACATGGGGAATGGTAGGAGGAGAGTATTTTTACCACTGGAGACATTGACAGTATAGCAAGGGATTAAGAGAAACAGCAGCTGGGAATTCAGTCATAGGGGGCACTTGCCCTGTAGAGTCTTTGTAGTACCTATCATGGAATTAGTGCGTGTATTCTGAGACTGACTCCTTGTGGACCACGGTTTTTGATAGTTGTGAGATAGGTGGCTGATCAAGACTAGGAGAGTGTTAAGGTCCTTCTGGGCTAGGCTGAGCCCATAATTGGCAGAAGATGAGGTACATTCATGGGAAAAATTACATGTGGTACATTCAGTTCTAAATATCTGAGCCCACAGAAACAGAGGCCCCCAAAGTACCTTATGTCCACTGAGGCTTATATTGGAGATGGCTTAGAGTCCCTTTCGGATTTCCCCAGCCCTTAGCATCTAAAGTCTAAAATCGTTTCAGGCCTCTCTGGAGCAGACATTCTGAAGCTCCCAACATCTGGAGGATTTAAATTATGTTTTCTTATAGAAATAATGTTGAAAATAATGAATTGCAACCAAGACTGGGTCACACACAGTCAAAAAGAAATCTGTTTAGCTCATTATGTAACTGAACTGAGAGACAGCATGGCATTGTAAATAGAATGGAACTTACATGCTTTGTAACTCTGGGCAATTCATCATTCCTTTTTCCCTCAGTTTCTCATTTCTAAAATGATGGCCTATCTATGATCTCTAAAATCCCTTCTAGCACTGAATTGGTATTCCTGTGAAATCTAGTCATTATTTACTAATCTGAACTCTGGGTGATTTGAGCACAAGGTTTTATGAAGAAGAAAGGACAAGACCCAAGCAAAAGGGCAAGGGGGAAGAAGGAAATAATTTCCTGATTCTTTCCTGGTACAGGGCCAGTTCTAGGCAAAATTTCAAAATAAGGGAAGTTGGGTTTCAACCTCATTTAGAATGCAAGTTCATTGAGGGCAGAGATTATGTTTACTTTTTGTCTTCATATCCCAATCACCCAGTAGCCAATGCCTTGTACATAGTAGGGACTTAAAAGTTTGTTGAGTTAAATCAAATTCTTTGATTCCCCCTTTTTTGTACTTTTCTCTTCAAGTTCTACTTTCCTTTTACTATGGTGTACAATGAACTCATGGTCTTCTAAAGCAAGGCTTCTTAAACTTTGTCAGTTCGTGACCCCTTCAGCACTTGGGGTCAAAACCCACAGTTTAAGAAGCATTGTATAAATCACCCTTTCTCTGTTGCATAATCCTAATTTGGAAGTTTAATCTGTACCTAACTTTTCTTCTCCAAATGCTCTTTACGTAGTCCCTTCTCCAAATCAAATCTCCTATTCCCAAAGAGTAGAAGATTGAAGAAAAAACTCCATTTTATTGACAAAATTGCATTAAAGTTTGAATGACTGCAAGCCTTTACTTGTCTGATGCTATTTGTATTTTTGAAAGATGGTCCTTACATATTCTATCTCTTATTGCTAGAATTTCAAGCAATGTAATGAATTGGATTTTTAAAAGGTAATATAAAGAACTATATTTTGCAGGTAGATGGGAAACAGTTGCTTCTCCAAATAAAGATTCTCTAAAGCCTCAAATATTCATAATAGCACTGACACCTTAGGATTATGGGATTGGAGGAGGAGGAGGAGGAGAGGGAATCATTTGTAAATCAGGAATTGCATGCATAGTTTATATGTCTCACTGCATCTACAAATGTAAATATAGATACAGATGTTTGATGGTCTTACCTATTTTGGTTTTCAAATTATACCATTTAAAATCATTTTCAAGTAATTAGATATACATGAACATGCACTAAAAGTATATAATAAATATGTGCAAAATGAATGAGCAATTTGCTTTATGAATATGGTACTTTAAATGTTAAGACTACACTTGACTTGTCCTGTTAATTCCTAAAATGCATCATTACACAGAGTCATCAAAGATCTTTCCATTTACTATAAAAAGTGTAACTTCATTTTTTTGTAATTTAATGTTATATACATTTTGTCAAAGTTGACAAATACTTTTAAAAAATAACTATAATAGTTTGGGGATGGTGACGCTAAATCAAAATGATATAGGGTTTCTGATTTAAAGGGAAACATTTTGAGTTACTGATTGGAGAGTGAATATGACCCCAAGGGACTCAGGTCTGCTTCTTGACTTTTGAATTGTATTGCCCTGGGTTTACAACCAACAACTTGGCTGACCTTTGAGAAAAGTGGTGATACAAAGAGGATGTGTAATTCCCACAACTGGTGGATCCAGCCATCCTCTGGCAGACACAGGATAATATTAGCTCAGTGCCAAACCGTCGTTTATTCTGAGATGTATATGAGGAGTCCTTGGCCAATCCTTAGGAATAGAGTATAGCATAGTATTGTGGCCATCTTCCAGGATAGGTAGAGATACTACTGTGCTTTTATGAGGAGAAAAGATGAGGAGAGTAGTAAGTAGTAGTTTTTAAAATGAAATTGTACATAGTATGGACTTAAATGTTTGTTGTGTTGAATTGAATTCTTTGACCTCTGATTCTTTTGATCTTCTGATTCTTTGATCTTTGATTCCTCAAAATATTCTATGTTTCTCAAAATAGTATGTTATCTGTGCATTAAAGGTTTTGCTTGATATTTCAGATTTTACATAATTTTCAGGTCATTGTTAACTAGTTCCAGTTTGTGATAGAAGATGGATGTGATAGGAGATAATTATTTCTTTTTATTATGGTTGTGCTTTTTGTCTGATTTTAGATTTCAGTGTTTTGTCCCTTTTTTGTCCACACCAACAAAGCATTTATTAAGCACCCACTATGGTCCACGTACTCATTTAAGGGCCGGAAATAAAAATAAAGACAAAAAGACAGTCCTTACTTTTGAGGAACTCAAGTCTAATGGAGGAGAAAGCATGAAAACTGTTATGTGCAATAACAGATAGCATAAATTAGAGACAATAAATCAAGGGAAAGCAGTAGCATTAAGGATGATTATAAAAGATTTCTTATAGAACATGGGATTTTAGCTGAGACTTGAAGGAACTCAGGGAAGCCAGGATGCAGAGGTCAGAAGGGAGAGAGTTACAGGCATGATGGATAGCCTACTCCATGATGCATGGAGTAGGATACCAGGGCTCTAGTGTAAGGAACAAGAGGCCAGTGTCAGTGTAACAAAGTATTTTAGAAAGATAGAAAGTGAATTTACAAAGTTAAATATTTCTCATTAAAGTATTTGGATTCACTTGTAGCCATATAATACAACTGGTGTTTGATAATGCAAATATTGCTTGCATATATAATTAGCATACAAGGTACAAAAATGATGGAGACTCTAGAATGGATAAAACTTGTCACTGTATTACCTGTGAATGCATTTTCACAAACTTTAGTATTTCTTGGTAGGTCATGGTGAAGATTTTTGCTGGATCTAAAAACCATGAAACAAATGGTGATCTTGGGTGTGTGATCATCCATTTAAGGATGCTATTGCATTTGCAACATAATTAGCTGCCTAATAGTGCATCTAAATTTGGCCAGTGTGTTTATATGTGTAAATAATCATGATTAATTAAAGGCTATCATGTCTGCTTTTTTATAATCAAATTGCCATGGAATTAATTCCATTTCAATTTTTTATTGTAAGTTTTTGTTCATGAAATAATTTTGTCTTTTTAAAATGTAAGGGCAATAATGTTTTTAAAAATATCCCACATTGCAGCATATGCAATAATGCTAGATTAGATGACACCTCTGAATTGCCATGTCAGGATGAGGTCCCTTCTGGCTTTAAATCTGTGATCTCATGATGGTATTGTTAAATCTTACTTATATTTCTCAACTGAAGGAAGAACAAATGGAATATTGCTAAATTTCTACAAAAGTACAAGTGATAATACATTGTTTGATTTAATATGCTGGAAGCAAATGTTAGAATCAATAGTTATATCAAATACCACTTTAGAGCACTATGGTTTAGCTGCTAAGGTAATCCACAAGAAAATATTTGGAGATAGAATGGCAGAATATAAAGGATGTATTTGTGTGGCCTGTGAGGCAGAAGCTGATCTTGAAACAGGGAAACAGAATAATTAACACCTTTTGGGAGTAAGTCTGCCAGCAGTCTCTAAATTCAGCAATGATCTCTGCAGTCCTTTTGTTTCAACTAGAAACTTGTCCCTGATTAAGGCAACTAGACTTCTGAAAGTGGCTGGGTAAGAGGAAGGTGAGAAAGAAAAATGAAAGGGATTAAGAAGGGGAAAGGGAAGAAGAAATAGAATTTTAGTCACCACACCCTGTGGTCCTTTTAATTTTTTGAAGTTTGATGGCAAAGATGCTCTTGCTGACCTTACTTTTGTCATCTTCAATATCTGTCATGTCATCATATGGGATAATAGTTGTACAGTACTTAGTACCAGTACCTGGCACATAATAGGAACTTAATAAATGTTACTTCTCTCTTCCCCTACCTATCCCAACTTTCTTCTTCTCTATTGGAGAGGCACCATGATATAGTGGATAAGCAATAGAATTTGGAGTAAGAAACACCTGAATTCAAATTCTGCCTGATGTGTCCTAGAGATATACGTACTTGTCATTTAATCACTCAATTGGCCAGCATTTTTCAAGAACCTAGCATATGTCAAACTCTGTGCTAGGTGCTGAGGATATGAAGACAAGATTGAAGCAGTTCCTGTTTTCAAGAAACTTATAAATCTAGCAGACTCCAAAAGAGTGTCTTTTTCTTCATTTCTAAAATGGGAATATCTGTTATGCTCCACTTGTGAGGCTTAAGTGATAGAATACATAAAGCTATATACATGTCATATCTTATGTATAATCCTTACTCCCATGTTTTAGAGACCTCTTTAGAATTTCATATACATCCAACTCCTACTTTGAGTTTAATGAAATTTTAGGAGGTACATAAATTGAAATTTTTTACTCATGCAGCTGTATAAATTCTCAGTTTAATATGAAAATATATGTCAAGTATCAGAATTGTGGTATTACCTAATTACCATAAAATGTTACATTAACTTCCTTTCAGGCATAGCATGCTACTTGATAATGAAGATGTATTTATCAAATATCTAACCCTATATTGTTGTGTTTGTACAGGTTAGAATGAGCTAGATAAGGAAGGGAATAGTATCTCATTTAGTTCAGATATCTGTTTTTCCTTCCCTTATAGTCCCTGTCATACTTTATTATTTTTATAAATCTGTGTTCTTATTGAAATAGAAACTCCTTAATCCAGATCATAACCTATCCATATTCATAGCCTGTACATCCTTTTGTCCATATTCACCCATAAATAATCCACAAGAGAGTCCACCCAGTGTATGAGGACTTGCTTCTAATCCCTGGAATTTTTATGGATTTCAAGGTAGCATATGACCTTCCCATCCCCACCTTTGTTATTGTTTATTGTTAGTTATTTCTCTGATGACACCCTTTGTGCTGCTTCTCTTGAATGCCTTTCTTTAAAATGTGTTTTAGGCTGATCCCACAGACTATGCAGCACCTTAATTCTTTGGATATTCTGGTGTTTCATGGAAACTCTAGTGTTCCATGATTTGCCATCATGCAATATCACCAGAAGTATATTGTTTAAAAAATAAAACAAAATACATAGGTCTTTGATTCAAGGAGAAGCTTAGAGTCATGCAATGCACTACAAGAGAGCTCAGCTGTAGGAGACAGTAATCTTTCATCTCTTGGAAGATTATATGGCTTCTGCCTCTTTTAGAGGTCATGGGAAAGGTCTTGCTTGGTAGGGCGGAAGCAAAACAGAAAGAACAGAAGGTCATGCATACCTGGCAGATATAAACTAGAGATTTATTTGGAGATCAACCCATATCAGTGTTTAGCAGAGTGCCTGGTATATCGTAAGCACTTAATAAATACTTGATTCGTTACCTTAGATTGACCCCGGGCAAAAGTATGAACATTACAAAGTAGATGAAATAGAACTTTTGCTTTAAATCTTCCTCTTTCAGCAAGCTGCCTTCATTCTTCTGGATGGCTACCTAGCTTTTGCTCTTTTCCCAAAGAGCAATAGTTTTAAGAATCATTCATTGGAATGTTAGCAATTGATAGGAAGAAATTACCCCTCCCAGGTGATTTACACTTCAAAAAAGGCTAAGGAAGGACTTGTGAAAACTGGAAAAAAATCCTTCAATACTTAAAACATTAAATCTCCAATAATAAAATTTTTGGCCTTGTGGTTCTCAAGAGTCCTATTCCCTTGTGTGGAAATGATTCTAGGTTCTGATATGCTGGGCCAGTAGAGCATAATCTTCAACAGATTTGAGTGGGTTAGAAAAGTTTACAGAGTGGTCCAAATGATAGACTGTGGCTACTGAAGAGCAACCTACCTAAATACAAAGGAACTTATCATTAGTAGTTTGGCTACTTGATAATGAAGAAAAATGCAAAAATATTCATCTGCTTCTATGGTAAAAATAGCAGAACTGGGTGGTGTGTGGTTTTTAGACTGTCAGGAAACATTCTATAAACCTTAAATTATTTGTTGGCATTGTGAGTGTAAGGTCCTTGTCCAATGAGCAGCAATTTATTCTTCAATGGGCACCTAAGTCATAATCTATTTTGAAATTATCTTGATAATTTTGAAAGAAGATGAAGTTGAGATTCTCCTTGAATTGTCAGATAAAGGAGTTTATGGATGTAGTTTAAATGGACCCAAAGGAAAATTTTTAGAAGTAATTTTATGGGACAAATAGTCATCCTGCCTTCTAGTATTTCTGATAAGCATAATCACTAGGAAAATAATTTAATTTTTTTCTATGCTCCAAAATTTGTTAAAGAGCTTGAAGAGAAATCCTATGGAAATCTTGACAAGATCCTCTAAATCAAGTCAACATGTATCTTGATACCCTGTGACTTTTGTACAAAATCATAATGGAAAAAGGTAAAAAAAAATTAGACAACATATATTAGGCTCAAAAAGAAAAAGGACAAAGGCTTGTAGAAGGCAGGGTAGCTGATTTTTCAACAAAGAAAAAGGAAAAGAAGGAAGAGAAAGAGAAGGAAGAAGAGGAGTAGAAGGAGGAAAAGGATAGGTAAAAGAGGAAAACAAGAGGAGGAAAAGAAATAATTGACAATACCTTAAGTTTATAAAATTACAGGATAGTAAATTTAGAGTTGGAAGAAACTTAGGGCCATAAGTACAGCTTCCTCATTTTATAGTTAAGGACGCTGTAGTTGAAAGGGACAACTTGCCTAAGGTGACACAGTTAACAAGTGGTAGTGCTGGGATTCAAATCAAGTTGCTTTTACTCCATATCCAGTGTTCCTTCAATTATACCTTGCTGTATCCACTTAATTGCTAGTTGTGGCTTGTTAACTGATTTGGAGGTTGTTTCAGAATAATTTGTCTCTGTGCATTCAGACCAGAGTCTGAAGTAGCCAGGGCTTTGACTTAGATCCCAAGGTGGATGTGCTTCTCTAATTAGAGTTGCTAGAGCTAAGTACCAGGCAGATGATAAGAGGAGGATGGGGAAGAAGGGAAGAAATGGAGATGCAACTTGATGTAGCTGAATGGAGCATTAACTTTGAAATTAGAGTTGCATGGGTTCAAGTCCTACCTTAAAGACTGTAAATCTGGGCAAGTTACTAATATCTGTGCTCCTCAGTTTCCTCATCTGTAAAATGTGGGAGCTGAACTCAATCTGAAGGTCATTTCCAACTTTAGTTTATGCTTCTTTGATTGGATTGTCTTTCACCATAGCTGTACCCATAGTCTATACTTTGACACCAGCCTGACCACCATTATCTGCAGGAGTTGATGCCTTGTTCTCAATGTCACTGCTGGCCTCCCATTGGACTACTCTTTGTGCTTCTGCCTCCCTGCCTGTTTTTGTCTCAAGTGAGAAAATTTTAATTACACCTTTGAGTCACATCATTGATCAGCTAGAGCAGAAGTCAAAATTAACATGAAATTAAAATAAAGGGAAAAAATACTATGCAATTCAGCTCCAACCTGAATGCTTCAAATAAGCTGTAGATAATGGGAATGGGAAACGCAAAATGCATAAAGATTAAGTTATTAAGTATTTTCAGCATTTCTTAGAGACATTTAAGTGGTATAAAGCTATTGCCCCCCTCACATACACACATGTATGTGGGCACACACAGAGACAGTAGAAGAAGCCCCAAACCATTTATTCTTGCCAAGTGAACAGGCATAGCAGTTAAGAGTATTACCAATTCAGAGTTTATATTCATTTGCAAAAACTATGGAGAAGGTGATAGAAGGTTGAGATTAATCACCTGATAAAAAGCCAAAAGCAGTGAAGGAAAAGCAACCTTACCGAAAGTTAAGCTTGAGTCACAATCAAGAGAGATCATTCCAAGAACATTCAACAGTGAAACTGGAGGAGAACAAAAAAGACACAAAATCAGTCAGCTAGAAACCTACTATATTCCAGGCACTCATGCTGGGTACTGGAGATAGAAAGACAAAAGTGAAATAGAGGTTGACCTAATGAAGCTTATATTCAAATAGGTCGAATAGCTACACACACAAGCATATGCACACATATATGAATATATATGTGTGTATATATGTATATGTGGGCATATATATGTATGTATTATATATATTATATATATATGTACATATACAAAATACAGAACAAATAAAAAGTCACTTGTTCAGGGGTTAGGGTGGGGAGTCACTAGTAGCTGAGGCAACCATAAAAAGGCTCCATACAGAAAGTGGTATTTGAGCTAAATTCCGAAGGAAGCCAGGTTTTAGAAGAGTGGCACTTGAGCTGAGTGTGCAAAAGAAAACAAGGCATTACAAGAAATGGATATGGGGGGAGGGGTACAGTTCAGGCATGGAGGACTTCCAGGGTAAAGGCACAGAGGTGGGAGAGGGAATTTCATATGGGAGGAAGACAAGTAGGTTAATTTGGTTGGGCTGTAGAGTGCAGGTTTATGGGCATAAGTTGAGAATGAAAGCATGGTTGCAAACTAGAGTGACTGGAAAGTTGGTGGTACTCTTGAAAGGACTAGAAATATTTGGAACAGAAAAGGATTTAGGGGGAAAGATGAGCTCTGCTTTAGGCAAATTGAATTTGACATGTCTGTGAAACATCTGGCTCAAATAGGCATTTGGAGAAATATGACTAGAGTTTGGAAGAAAGATTAGGGCTTAACACATAGCTCTATATATCCCCAAGTTTTGTAGAGATCTATAAAAATTTCCCAAGAAATTAGAAAGTACCATGAGTTACTCTGGGATATGGACAATGAGCAAGTGAGGAGAAGCTTCATCTCACCCTGTTTATTTTTATCTCTCCTCTAAGATGTATACAGACTCAGTTTGGGTCCAGAGTAGACCTCCTCTGGGAGCAGGTCCCCTGAGCAATATGACAGCATTATATTGTGATTCTTTTTTTTCAGTGACTATAGAATCACACATGTACTATGTAAGAAACTAAATATGACACTTTTAAAATTAAATAAAAAGAGCAACTAGGTTTGAATAAGTATATAATATATGTGATATGGATATGTATATGTATATATATATGTATACACACACACACACACACACATATATATATATATATGTGTGTACATACACACACACATATATACATACACATACATAAACAGAAGAAATCCTTGCTGGAAGTGACACAATCTTGAAAGTATTGAGGGCTCTATTTACAAAATATTTCTAGGAGAGGAAGGTATTAAGCAATTGGAAAAAAAAAACCAACAAAAGATAACCTAAGGTGCTACTGAACTATCTCACCTCTGTGAAGTATTATGGGAATTATATCTATCTACACCTATCAAAGTCCTTGCATTATACCTTTAGAGCTAGTAAGAACATTAGAAGCCCTCTAGATGGGAGGTTTTTAACTTTTTGTGTCATGGAACTCTTCTGATGAAATCTATAAACTCCTCAGAACAGTGTTTTGCTTCTTTTAAAATCATAACTGAAGGATATGCTAAATTTCAATTAGAGATTATTAAAATAAAGATGTATTTTTTTTATATTCAAATTCATGAATGCCTTCAATTATCAATGGACCTCTGGGGCATCTGTGGATCCCAGGTTAAGAAACCCTCATCTAGACCAACCCCCTCATTTTACAGTTGAGGAAATTAGGATCCAGGGAGATGAAATTACTTTCTCCAGAAGGCACAGATATGGCAGATCTCATGCCCTCTTACTCTAAATCCAGTGATTGTTCCAAATGCTTGACCAAATATAAGAAAGGAATAGGAAGACTTTTATAGACAAGTTTACACTAAAGATCACATCTTTAGAATCACACAGTTGAATTAAAGGTGCAAAGCATATGAGATCCCACTATGGTTATTATGTATTGATTGCAAAAATGCATTCCTGAGTAAAATCAAAACAAATCTTTAAGGGCTATTCTCCACCTAGGTATCTCCCAAGTAGAAAGGCCAGAGAGAAGACACCAGAATATGAGTTATTCATAGAATAAAATAAAATAAAGGCCAATAGGCTTTTTAGGATTTTCCAAGCAGCTCAGTCTTGTTCTTATTTACATAAAACAGAAGAACAGGATGTGGGGAAGTTGAAGGTAATTTTCTCACCACAGTTTTGCTAAGCTCTTTTTTTTGTCTTTGAAGAAAAAGAGCTCTGGGGATGCTTGCTTAGCTAGAGGATTATGATAAGAAATAAGAATGAAAATGGATTTCTGACCTTAAGCCAAATGAGAGATGAACTGAGGTAGTCAAATGGGATAGTGGAGAAGAGAGAATTACAGAGAGAAGAAATTATCACAACCTTGGCATATGCTGCCTTATGTGAGCAGTCTGGTTTTTGGGAAGAATTTCAAAGACATTGGCTGAAAGAACTGACAGAACTGTAACTCTCCCCTGCAGGGAATAGGCTTACTAATCACAGCACCCTCCCACACCCAGGGAATGGTAGAGGTGGCTAAAAGAGCTGGCTGACAGAACCATCTCCTCCTCTATAGGAAAGAAGCCTATTAGTCGCAGAATCTCTCATAGACATTGAAAGAGCATTATATGATCCTGGAGTAGAGCTCAGGTACAGAAATGGGAGTAGGCCCAGGATAGAATAGCTTGATAATATTACCAGAAGACAATAGCAGCTCTGTAGAATTTGAGGCATGAGTTTTTTCTCTAAAAGAGTACCAGCTACATACATTCCCTACATGTATATATTTCATTATGATTCTTATCCATGTCCTCTCTGTTTAGTTCTTGATAGATGCAATCAATAAATCACTTGTATTTAGTTATACTCTGATAATTATCAATTATTAACTTATTGATTATTAATATCAAATGAGGCCTAAAATATTTTCAAAATAAAAAAAACACAAAAAATGGTATTTACTTCTGATAGAATGTAATCTTCTTGAAGGCAGGGACCATTAATTATGTTTAAGCTTTGTAGGCACAATATATGCTTATTATTGATTTACCACTACTGTGGAGGATTGTCCTACACAGAGATGGAATGGAAGAGTTACATTCCACTCCAACACTTTCTACTGTGAGTCTTACTCAAAGATAATGGGGAATCAAGAAAATAATGCTCAAGAAAATGAAAAAAAACACAGGCATTGTTCTTAATGTCAGAGAAGAAAATTAGTCTTTCCATCTAATGGAGAGATACTCCTTGTAGAGACAGCTAGCTAAACCAATGAGATATGCAGTTAGAAGAAATTCTGAATCTGTCTTACATGCAAACATGAACGAGTAGCAGCAAAGACATGTGAAACTGGTAATTTAAATATCATGATCTTTCAAAAGGAGGTAAAACATTTTAGAACTGGAAATGATGAGTATAAAACGTGACAGTTTCATCTACTAATTAATTGTGTGTTCATGCTCAAACAAAACAGTTGGATTAAACAACTGAAGTTATTTAATCACAAGACTAATTCTAGGCCACAATTTTTTTTAAGTAGGAAAAGGATTCATAATAAATTTGTCATTATATCCATAGCATTTCCTCAAGAATGAAAAGACATGAAAAAAGTCAACTTAGTATAAATCTAATAAAAGAGCAAATTAAAATTGTTTTTATTATCAGTTTTACTAAGATTTCTATTAAATATAGGAAAACAGGATAAAGTACATAAGTAAAATCAATTAAGTAAATAAAAATATGTATAAACATAATAGTCAAAAATGTTCATATGGGCTACATGTAATGACATTTCTCACCTCTGGGATGCAGATGGATGCATCCTTTTGCAGATAAAGATTAGGGTTTTGTTTTGTTTTTTTCTCTTTCTAAAAAGCCAACAACTTAGCTATGCGTGACTATCCTTCCATGCCTTCTTTTGGAGCCTCTCTCTGCTCTATGCATAAAGCAAAATGTTGTCTCCTACATCATAAAGCTCTTGAGGAGAGG
This sequence comes from Phalanger gymnotis, assembly GCA_028646595.1. Taxonomy (NCBI): domain Eukaryota; kingdom Metazoa; phylum Chordata; class Mammalia; order Diprotodontia; family Phalangeridae; genus Phalanger; species Phalanger gymnotis. The sequence continues at coordinate 119,567,158 of CM053626.1, read as the reverse complement.
AAAAACAGTATAGACCCTGAGAGTAGGCCTCAGAGCCATGACAATCTGGATTCATGATCCTCTTCTGTCACACACTGGCTCTGTGAATCCTGAAATTCAATTAGCCTCTCATTGCCCCCCATCCCAACCCTGGCAACTCTCTAAGATTATAGGATGCTTGGTAGAGGAAATTTTTTCACCCAGAGCTCCATAAAATAATCAAATAACAAGTCTGGTTTTTTTAAGAAGTTCAATTGGAGAACTTCCTTACCTGTAACATATACACACACATACACACATACATATATACATACACATATACATTCATATATACATATATCTATATATCTATATTTATATCTATCTGTATATATCTACATATATATAACTAGATAGATAGATAGATAGATAGATAGATAGATAGATAGATAGATAGATAGATAGATATATGCCAGTGTTTCATTTGTGCAGGATGTAGGGAGAATTAGAGTGAAAATTGCTTTATTTTACAAACTGAATAGAAAAGTACAAGTGTATGGAAAAGATGAAGTGAGGTGAAGGAAGACAATTTCCTGAGTCAGACTGTCCCATGGGATGAATAATACCTAAGAATACATCAGGTATCAGTGACCGCTGCATTAACTCTTTGGACCACCTTGGTACCGTTTAGTGCAGTGAAGCAGTAAGTTACTAATTGGTTGGCTTGAGTCCCCAAAGAATTTCTGTAACTTCACAAGTGCTAGACTTTCTAATATCCAAGGGAATCATGTGTTTAGTGGGAAAGTCTGACTCATGAGATCATGAAACTTAATTTGGTTCATTTAATTAGTTAGCAAAATGATTCAGCTCATGTTTTTGAACACCCTCTATGTTCTCAATAGAAATTCTTCAAGAATAAAAAAGGGGGGAGGGGCAAACAGAGAGACAAAATATTTGTCCAACATAAAATATGAAAGGAAATTCTATTAGGAATCTATTGAATGGAATAATGATTATGATAGCTGTCACTTATTCACTAAGTGTTTTTCATATGTTCTCATTTGAGCCTCACAGTAATCCTTGTTAGTATTATCTCCATTTCACAAATGAGGAAACTGGAGCTTTGTGAGCATCATGGATACAGAGTTCAAAGGGAATTCAAGTACCATCTAGTCTGCTACATTTTATAGATAAAGACACCGAGGCTCAAGGAAACTTAAGTGTTTTCCTGAAGTGACACAGATAGTGAGCACCAGAGGCTGACCCCAAAAATCAGAGACTCTAGGGGATATTCTAGCTTTCTTCATGTGTTTAAAGGACTTTCATGTAGTTGGGGGATTAAGGTTTGAATTGCTTTGACCCAGGGGAGATAACTAGGAAAATTAGGTGAAAGTTGAAAAGAGGCAAATTAGGGGTTATTGTAAGAAAAAACTTCCCACAGTGAAATTAGAATGGACTACCTTAATAGATTTCTTTCTTTGGAAGTCATCGAACAAAAACTGCATGACAAGTTGTAAGGTATGTAGCAGAGAGAAATACTTTTCAGGTGTCAACTGGACCAGAAATGGCCTCTAACCTATGAATGGTCAGAGCCAAACAAAGCAGGCCAGAGGCAGGTGTGTCAGGAATCAAGTAGCAGTTTAGTTAATTTCAGAGTGAGGAAAACGTTTACAAGTGGAAGCCCCCCTTCCTGAAAAGAAGGACTTAACTTGCTGGGGCTGGGGTAGGGCTTATATTCATGATAATCACAAAGGGACTGGATCACAGCAATCATTCTTAGGTCTTGAGTAACAGCTCCCACAGTAGGTTCATGTATGGACAGTGCGATCATTTCTGGATCCTGTGGGAACAGTCTCCAGGCTTATTGTTTCAAGTTTCAAAGACTGTTGATCCTTGTGATCATTCAGCAGGGTACAGAACCAGAGTTAGCATGTTAGGAAGAGTAGTGCAGTATCTGGTTCAGTTACACAAACACAGGAATTCAGGAATTGTTAGCATGTCAGGAAGTGTGACGGATGGCTTTAGGCTGCAGCACATGGACTGATTCTGACTCTCAGATCCCTGGGAAATGAGGGAGGTGTGCTCTAACAAATCTAAACAGTTTTGATTAACATGAAAATTATAAATCTCTCAGTGAACACCTGGTTCTGGTCAAAGCAATACACTTTGCCAGAGGGTGAGATCATCTAGAATGTCTTAGCTGTGGGAAACAGGATGTTTCCAAATATCTTGACACAGGTATAGGTTAGAACAATCACTGAATTCTTCTCTAACTCTTAAATTCTGTGATTCTGGGAGAAGTATAGAGGAAGAGTTACATTCTCTTATTTTCATTAGAAAACAGCTATATTTTCTGTAACATGTACTTTATCACATATTGTCTCTTAAATTTGTTTAATTTTTTAATGCATATTAGTCATGTGTTCTCAACTAGCCATCTAGATTACAATCTCCTTGAGGGTAAGGATGCATTTCTTCTGTTTCTATATCTTTTTTACCCCATGAAGACCTCAAAAGCCACTTGCTAAATGTTTGTCTATTGCAAGTGAATTGCCATATTTTTTCCTGTGTGGGTTATTGCATAGAACTTCATATTTTGAAACTTAAATTCAAATAAAACTCTAAAATTCTAATTTATTGTTTTCACTTTCAAAATATCCAATTCCTACATTAAATTAGGCAATCAGGTGAAACTAATGTGAATATATTAGTAAAGCTGTCTTGTACTGACATTCAAAGAAAACTTTACTGCTGGCACAAACAGTCAGTGGAACATAAATTCTCCTGACATTCCATGGTATTACATATTCATTTCACTAGCTAAACAGTTGGAGAAAGGAAAGGAAAACCGCTCAGAAAAGGCCCATCGTTTTCACTGTTTTAATATGTTCTATTAATGTCAGCTATTGCCTTGGGAATGGGGAGGGGGCCAAGGGGATAACTTCCAAGAGTACAGATCTACCTCTTCCCCTTACTCTGCTGGTTTGCTGTAGCCTGAGGTGACTTAAGACAGAAAAGATAGGGAGATGAAAGAAAGTATTACTAGGGGTTTTGACACCACATTCTAAATGGGGCAGCAGGGAGAAAGACATCACCATCTTGAGTCTGCTGCCCTACTGCAAATCCAAAAACAGGAATCTACGTTAATATCACCATTAGCTGAGACACATTACAGCTGATTTTCACATAAATAACATTGAATACTTATAGAAGAAAACAAGGGTATAGAGTACTTTAGTATATAAAATAACATAGAAAAGGAAATTATTAACTCACATTTAAGGTCCCAAACTAACAAAGGAGGAAATCAATAATTTGACATTATGTATCTAGGATTGATTTAGTATTTGAATACATTTAGACGAGATATTGTATTATTTGTCCATGTTTTGAAGTATTTAGAACTTTCTAGGTTTATCGAACTATAGAAATTGTGCAATGTTTTATAATGATCTCAAGGTTCTCTCTGAAATTTTTAAAAAATCATCACTTTTTAGTTGATACTTGCATGGCTGTGATTGTGGAATATCATCATCTCCAAAGAATTAAAGTTGACAGCCACCCAAAAGGCACAGATAGTACATGGTAGACATTAGTAGATTACAATATCAAGTATTCCCAGCAAAGAATTGTATGGGGGAATTAGCATAAAGAATGTCACCAGAGAGATGTACAACTAGAAGTAGGTGAGCCAGGAATGCAGCAAGAGAGAAGGGCAGGCAATCCATATGCCCTAATGGAATTCCTGCCATGTCAGGAAACCTAGAGGGATTCCTTAAGCATTTTGGGTGCCCCTACCCCCACAGAGGATTGACAGAAGGAGTATAGCATGTGACGGCGTAAATGTGTTTTGATCTTTATCTTCAGAGGCAGTACCTCCATCATTGAGATGACAGATTCATTTAAATATCCACCAAAATATTCAAGTTATTCATGTAGCTTGTTGAAATAATTTAATCCACGTACATTAAGTTGTAATTTGTTAAATATTTGTCCTTTCTTTTCACAGATTAGAATTTTTCCTTATGTCTTCATACTCTGGTGCTTTGAAGGATTCTTGTTTTCAGTTGTGTGGGTGCCCATCATCTCCTACCAAAACAAATGGAAAGATCTCCATGCCTTCTTCATTTTTGAGATTCCTAGCCAAGTTTATTCATAAATTCTCCAAAGAGGAACCCTCTAAATATTTGGAAATCTTCCATATATTCTTTTAGTATCTTAGCACCAATGTGCCATTCAAACTATCCATGTGTTCTTTCTCATTCTTGATGCATCACTGATTCACTTCCTTTCTTACCAGATAACCATATCATTTTGGCTGTCTTTTCATTTCTCTCTGGGGCATTAATCATTTCAAGTTTTCTGAAGTACCTTTGCTATAATTTGTGGCTAAGTAGCATCAAAATAGAATACTGGCTTTATGGAGGAGAAGAAATATTTATATAGTACCTACTATATCCTAGGCACCATGCTAAGTGCTTTGGGCAAATATTATTTCATTGGATCTTCACAACAATATTACAAGGTAGGTGCTATTATTAACCCTGTTTTATAGCTGAAGAAACTGAAATAGCAAGGCAGAGTGAATGGAGAACTTGCCATGGGGCCAGGAAGACCTCAGTTCCTATCTTGCATTCACCATAGCCTAACTGTATAATTATAAAAAAGACATTTAGCCCCTTGCCCAGAAAATTCTCTAAGATATAAGTTAAAAGGTGAGTTGCTGCTCTGAATGGGTACATGGCGTTTCTACACTGGAGTTCCCCATACTGGTGATATCACAGGGCAGGGCCTCCTGGCCTCTCCTATACAAATACATGAGAAAGACCAAGATTCAAACCTGACCTCTTACATCAAATAACTGTGTGACCCTAGGCATATCACTTAAACTCTATGCACTTCATTAAAAATCCTTAAGACTTATCTAGGATGAGTAAGTCATAAAAGGGTTGTGATCTGCCTTGGTAGAGGAAGTTTCCACATCAGGACTTCCCCAGTTCAAGGAAATCACTGATCCTTTAAGTATCTCCATATGTTCCTCATTATTTACTGGGTTTTGAGGAAGCAGTGAATTTGACTAATTCTAATCCCTGTAGATACTGCTACTGTACTTCCTTGGCATGCATTTGGCTTCTGGATTCTCCTGCTGTCCCTGGTAGTATTCCAAAGCAGACAGCTTGCATATGGGATAAAGGACAATGGCTCACAATAAGCAATGACAGTCTCTGAGTCCTATGAAAAATATGCCCTGTTAAGTACCTCTTAATTGTAATAAATTGCAATAAATACTCCTATCTTCTGGCTCTAGATAGAAACTAGATAGAGAGTAAATACAGAATAAGAAACGCTAATCAGAATTTATTGGAAAATTAAGTGAACAAATCTTCCTTAAACAAATTTGATCCCCAAGCACCTCATCAACAAATTTTAAAACTATTTAGAAGAAAAGAGTTTGTTTGCTACTGGTTAAAGTGGAACTTAAGATTGAAGAGAATATAAACTAAAACAGCTTCTCATTAGTTTCTAGATTATGTTATGATGCAAATTAGATCAAGAATTGATCCCTATTTCACTGACTCCATACAAATAGCATATTTGCTACTGAATTTTTCTTCATATTTTTTTCCGTAGGCACATTTTGAGAAGGGAATAAAGAAAAACAATTTTCTCCACAATTTACACCTCCTACCTTTTTTGATTTTAACTCTGAAACACTTGCTGGTAGAAGCTTCTCAATTCCACAAGTGGTTATTAAATAGCTATTCCATGCCAGGCTCTGGGGTAAGCCCTAGGGATACAAAGACAAAAGTGAAGATAGCTCCTATCTTCAAAATGTTATTGAAATTCTTCAGAATTCTCCAAGTTTGGCTGACTATGGCCTTGAATGGCTGACAAAGGGTTAAATCAAAGGTATTGGGGAAAAACACAAAATCAAGGTGACTTTTCTACAAATGTATGTACATTTTTTCTTGTCTCTGTTTCACATCACATCTGTTGAACAGCTCTTCAATCCTTCTTCCCTTATCTATTCTGTACCCTACTTCGTTCCCAGCAAAATGTTCCAAGGTCACCTTTTTCCCTCGCATTCTCAACTGAAACCCAACCCCATCCTTACATAGCAGATTATTTAGCCCCTCTTTTTGTGGAGAAGATGGAAACCATTTCATGTGATCTTCCTCTTTCTACCTCTTCCGGCTCTCAGAACTCACCATCATCACCTGCCTTGTCCTCCCTTATGGAAACAGAGGGAACAGTGCACAGTGATAAGAGCACTGTCTCTGGAGGCATGCTTCCAGAGGACTATTGGTCAAATCTCCCTTCTGAGCCTTACTGCCAATGTCATTTTGGGTATATCATTCACCTTCCTAAATCATTCATCTTCCTAAATTTCTTCTGTTGTAAAACTGAAAGATTGGGGGGATGATGTGAGATAGAAGGATGTATTACACTGCTCCTCAGTACTCTTAAGATAGCCCTATTCTTCCACAAAAACTAATCCATGTGGGTGGACCTTAGATCTTTGCTGTCCCCTCCAGGGCCTTGGCCTATTGTTGTCCGATATGTCTGGAACCTCTTTCCTCACGTCTGGTTACAGGTCTCTGTAACAGCAAGCACCCTAGTATACCCAGGATGGCCTACTAGCACAGGTTCTTTGATCTGCTTTTCTAGGAAAGACTGATCAAAAAGGGGTTAACAATCCTATTTTTAATTACATTCACTAGTTCAGGGGAAAGGTGAGCACCCTGACCATCAGAGAAAATACAAGCACAAAGATCAACAGACAGGGCCCAAATGCCTGATTCAAAGCAATATTGCTATACTCTTTCCATACAACACAAGATTGAGAAAACCTTTACATCTGAGGGAGCTCTGAATGTACGGCCAGAGTTTTGACCAGGAAATCAAACGATTCCTCTCATAAGCGAGTCCCCAAAGCAAATACCATCTCAGAGCATATATACACTTCTCAGAGCCAGAAGGCATCACAACCCTTGTGAGTTAGTGCCTAATCAACTTAATACCAAAAAATATGAAAGCCTTCCTACAAGCAAGCCTCCCCTAAGCAACCTTCCCTTAATGAGCTCCATGGGAGGCCTGTTAATGGGTAGGGAAGATCTTCATATCCCATTCACATTACAGTCTCCTTAGTCCTAATTTTAAGGATTTCTTTGATCCCACTGTTTCAACTAGCTACCATACTATCCCGCTCCTCCCATTTACTGCTAAACTTCTAAAAGGTTGGAGGGAAGTGTCTATACTTGATGCCTCCACTTCCTCACTAACAATATCTTCCTGACGATTTGCAGCAGCCCTCCTGTCCTCACTACTCTATTGGAACCATTGCCTTTTACTGATTCCTCATTATTCTTTGACCCCTCAGCAGTCTTTGGTATGATGGATCCCACTCTCCAACTGGTTACTCTCTCCTTTCTTAGCTTCAAAGACAGTATTCTCTTGGATGTCTTTTCTCTAATGATTGTTTTTTTCATGATGTCCTGTTCCTTTGTATATCCATATTCCTCAAGGGTCTGTTTTTAGCCCTCTTCCCTTCTTTGCAATCTTTCCCTTGCAATCTCATTCACTCTTATACTTTCAGGTACCATCACCCTACAAATAACTCCTAGATTTATGTTAAGTCTGACTTCTATTGAGAGTTTCAGACCCAACTATCTACAGAACCTTGGATGTCTCAACAGAATCTCAAATTCAACATATACAAAATAGATCCTATGACATTTCTCTCATACTTTCTTCTAATTTCATAATATTCTCTGTTATGCCACCACTCACTACTTCTCTCAGTGTTTGGCATGTAGTAAGTGCTTAATAAATGGCTAGTACTTGTTACCTGCCATTTATGGTATCTTCCATGTTTCACAAGGATCATAAGATTTAAAAATTAAAGGAATCGTGGAAAAAATAATTTCACCTTTTTAGGGCCTCATTTTCCCCATTTATAAAATTGGACTAGATCACCTTTAAGCTCCTTTTCAGCTATACTTCTGTTATCAAATGATTTCAATTCTTTTGCTCAACATTGTAGGGCCACCGTAATCGGGCACCACCCTTCCACTCCAGTTTATCTTGTAGTCTTCCTTGCTCTCTGTGTTCCAGTTAAACAGTATTATTTTTTGATCCCCAAACCCACTCTATGCTTGCTGCCTGCATGTCTTGGCTCATGTTCCCTATGCCTAGAATCAGTTTCCTCCTCTTCTTTCTGTCCTTGAAAGCACAAATTAAAGGTTTTCAAAGGAAACCTTTCCAGAGCCCTCCTATTGGTAGTGATTTTCATGCTCAGGTCTTATGAATTCTCTCATGCACTTATGATTTTGTAACTAGCATTTGTATAGTGCTTTAAGGTTTTGCAAAGTGCTGCATGGATGTTTTTCTCATTTAATCTTCACAATATGGGTGATATAGGTATCATCTCCCTTTTACAGATAAGGAAAGTGAGGCTGAAAGATATGCTTTTTCTGGGGTCACAGAAGTAATAAGTGCTTGAGGATATATTTGAATTTATGTCTTCCTGACATCATGTCCTGCACCATAACCACTATACCACCTCATTGTCTAATCACATTATAATTTTATTTATATTATATATTTAATCTCAATTATGCCTTTCTCTCCTCTTAGACTATAAGCTCTTAAAAGGGACCACATATCTAAAACATTGGTGTCAAATAGAAATGAGGCCATTAAAACATTGATAGGGATCCCTAAAGGCAAGATATTGACTTAGAAAACCCCATATTAGAATTATTTATATTTTATTGTATTTTTAAAATTTTATTTATTTCCTAATTACATTTTAATCTGGTTCAGGCTTCCTGCATCATAGATTTGATGCCTATAATCTATCCTGCACCATTCCTATCCAGCATCTGGAAAAGTAGATGCCTAATCAATGTTTGTTGGATGAATTTACCTCTAGTTCTTTGTGGAGACAAAGCTAGTAATAATCTAGATTCCTGGGGCATCTAGGTAGATAATAGAGCGCCAGGCCTGAAGTCAGGAAGACTCATCTTCCTGAGTTCAAATCTGGCCTCTGACACCTACTAGGTGTGTGACCCTGAGAAAGTCACTTAACTCTTCCTCAGTTTCCTCATCTGTAAAATGACCTGGAGAAGGAAATGGCAAACCATTCTAGTATCTTTTCCAAGAAAACTCGCAAATGGGTCAAGTCAAATACAACTGACTAACAATAACAAATCTAGATTCCAAGATTTTTACTTAGTCTAGAAGCCTAGGTTTTTTTTTTTTGGTTTGGGGTTTTGTTTTTTGTGGGGTATTTTTTTTGTCACGAACAGATTTGTGGTCCAGTGAAATCCACAAACCCTTTCCGAGAATAATGTTTTTAAAGAATTGAAAAAATGCTGAATTGCAATTTGGAGGTTAATGAAAATATAGATTTAGTTTGTCCCATCCAAGTTCACACACCTCCTGAAATCTAACCATGAACAACAAGAAGAAACATTGTCTACAGTAACAGCAATATTGTTTTAAGAAAAACTGAGCGGCTAAGTCATTTTGATAATATAAATACCCAAATTAACTACAAAGGACCTATGAAGGAAGATGCTATCTACATCCAGAGCAAGCATTGATAAATAGAAGTATGAATAGAATGGTTGTACATATATATAAATATAGGTTAACTTATGTACATACATAACTTTATATATTTATATATACACACATATGTGTCTGTATCTAATGGTAGCCATCTCAGGGAGGGGGAAGAAAAATAAAGTTAGGTGATAACTGCATTATATATTAAAATGAATAGCAAGTTGTACACAATAGATTTGTAATTTCATGTATAATCACTTTTTCTGTTCTACTGTTTTATGGAAATGCTTATTTTATTTCTTAAGTTCAGATTTTAAAAAAAAAAAGAACTTCTACTCTAGACTAGACTACCTAAACACAAATCTGAAATCTCAACTAAAATTTTATTCTGAAGGCAGATACTACTTGTTCCACACTTGAAGATCATGTTGTAGGCACCTTTATAACCATTATTCATAAATACACAGGCAACTTTATGGAACTCGCACAAAAAATTAATGTTAGCAGAGTAAGTCACTTAATCTCTCTGGGTTTTATTTTCCTCATTTGAAAAACAGGGAAGTTAGACAGCTTGATCTCTGAGGTACCTCCTGTTTCTAAAAGTCTATAATTGAGGGTTAACCTAAGTTGGTCATTCATTTTATGAATTAGGGAATTGTTAAAGTAAGAAGAAAATGTGTTTAAACTTTAGATTCTGACTTACCTTTGCTATTGAATATAGCATAACTTTATCTGGGAGAGATTTAAAAAAACAGAATTTCAACGATGTGTATAATTGATATATTGTTCTCCTTCTCAAGGGGTGGGGAAGAGGTGAGAAGGAGGAGAGGATTTGCAATTCAAAATTTCAAGAAATGAATGTTTAAAAAAACTTAAATGTCATTGGAAATATTTAATTAATAAAATATATTTTTAAAAAGAATTTCAATGATGAAAAGATGCCATATATTTGAAATTGGAAGGGACCTCGGAGGCTATCATTCTGATCCTCTTATTTTACAGATAAGGAGACTGAAGTTAAATGTCTTGTCCAGGATTACATAGCTGATATTACATATCAGACAGGAGACTTGAACCCAGGCTCTCCTGGCTCTAACGCTAGTATTTTGTTGACCAGTGCAGGCTGCCTTTTAGAAATTTGGAGGGATATTAGGGAGCTGGAATCCAAATAATCATGTAAATTCAATCACACCATCTGTATTATAAAAGATAGGTTAATAAAAATGGTAGAGATAAAGGAAGGAAAGAGGGATTTTGCTTTTTAAAAGAGTACTAGATTTAGTACCATAGTAGTACAGTATGTTATCGCCATAAATAGCTCATTTTGTATCCTAGGGAAAAATATAAAATGCCATCCTAATAGTGTAGTTTGCTTGGGCAATAGATCTATGTTTAATGTCAAAAACTAAAAATAAATCAATTAATAAAAATAGATAGATGTTTCATATATTTCTACATTCCCAGGCTTACATTAATGTTTTGAATGATGACAGTGAGCATCAGAGTCTGCAGAAGCTTAGCGTTTGGACAGTTCAATGCTTTCACAGAATTAGAGTTAGAGCTGGCAGAAACGTTAGAGATCTTTGAATCCAATCCCTTCATTTTCCAAATACAGAAACTGAGGATCAGAAAGGTAAGATGTCTTGCTCAAGGTTACTCAGTTAGTGAGCTGAAGAACTAAGCAGACCCTTTGATTCCCGAACCAAGATCCTCATCCACTGTGCTCTATCACTCATCATGGTTCCCATTCATACTGGGCTTCTTCATTTCTTTGAGCTTTGACCTGGATTCTTTCAGGTTCTGGCCTTATTTCATATATGAATTAAAACACCATGTTTAATTTCAGAGAAAGGACTGAGTCATACCAGAATTATCCCTTAGATTATTCGACAATAAATTTATTTTGTTCAAAGAGTATCTACTGATCCTATTTTGTGATAGTAATGGGGGAAAAGGGGTTTTATTCTCTCACCATACTGTCTTGTCTTTTTTTCATTTTCCCAGTGTTAACTACTTCTTTTACTTGTGCAAAAAGATTTTTTTTTTTTGCATAGCTGCCTCCCCCCACCAATATCCCTTAAAGAATTCTGAAACATAAGAAAATGGCAGCCCAAAATAGGTCTTCTCATCCATACTGTAAGAGGCTTGTGTCCTAAGCCCGAGTGGCATTCTAACTTAAGGAAAGACACCTGGAAGGGTTAATTAGCTTGCAGCTGTGTGTAATTACCCTGCGAAGCCTAAGAAGGAAGCTAGCCATAAGTCCCCAGGAAGAATAGGGCCAGGCTACAAAGAATGAAAGGGAACAATTGGAGGCTAAATCCGCATTGTGCTCAGACCTAGAAAAGGCTGGATGGGGCCCTATGCCAGTGGAAGGCAGAAATGGGTTGGGTTTTAAGAGTGGACCCTGCGGAGGGAAGTAGACACCACTGACTGATTGGTCTGAGGGCAGAACTCAAGGATACTTTATTTGTAGTCAAGGAAGTATTTCAGAGGCCTTTAAATTGGGAGAAAGAAGAACTTATGGTTCTTTGTGAGACAGGAATGAATAACCAGATAAATAGAAGAATGCCTTCTTTGGTGGTATACTGTATATGTGATCACATTTTTTACCTGGGCCAGCCATCTTTTTTCAGCCTGTTTCCTTCTTTGTAAAATGAAGTCAATAGCACCTATTTCACAGGGTTGTCCTGAGGGTCAAAGGAGACAATCCATGTAAAGGGCTTTGTAAATCTTAAAGCGCTATATAAATGCTAACTGTTATTAATTATTACTATTATTATTAAATATTTTAAGGATCCATGATGATGTCAGGTCCTGGCTGTTTATCTGGTGCTGCACTAGACCCTTGTGTCTGGTGCCATGTTGAGGGGTTGAGTTGGACGGGGTGGGGTAGCTGGTGCTGCTGGAGACCTGAAGCCCCTGGCAAAAGAAAGCCAAGAGAGTTCACCTTCCAACCCTGGAGCAGAGCTCAAATTTAAAAGAAAGGATAAAGGCCAAAAAAAATCAAAAAAAGAATCAGACCATAGAAAGTTATTACTGTGACAAGGAAGATCAAGACATAAACTCAGAAGAAGACAACAATGTCAAAACACCTATGGGCAAAACCCCAAAGGAAAATAGGCAGTGATCTAAAGCCCAGAAAGACCGCATGGAAGAGCTCAAAAATGAACTTAATCATATAAAAGATGTAGAAGAAAAATTACAAAAAGAAATGAGATTGGTACAAGAGAATTAGAATTATGAAAAAAGAGTCAATAGCTTGGAGAAAGAAAAGTTACTTAAAAAGTAGAATTGGCCAAATGGAAAAGGAGATAGAAAAATCCACTGAAGACTACAGTGATAGTGATAGAGTACTAGAAAATAAAGAAAAAATATGCTAAGATTCACAATTTTTTTAAACATCTACAAATATTATTGGAAGCATACTAATGCCTTGAAAAATCCCAGATATTATTTCTACCAAAAAGCCGGTAGAAACTATATTAAGAATTACTGATCTACATGCCCACTTTCCTACAACATCTCTGCAAAATTTTCATAACAATAATTTGCTAAATAGCTATGAGAAATTTGAGGAAGGCTTTGGAATGGAAAAAAATCTTTTCGCAAATGCTATTTTATTGTACTTCACATATATAATGTATAATTGACTCAAGGGTATAGAGAATACCATAATCTACCTGGCTTTTTGTTTGAGGGGTATAATAAAGCATTTGCTTTAGTAAAACAAAATTTTGGAGGCTAAGGGGAAGATGTGGACAATAGTCACACAGGAGAAGGGCTAGCATGAATTGCAACCAATGCCATTGGGAGGATCGTTTACATTGATTAGAAAACAGGTCGCTCTGAGTATCAAAATATAGTATTTCCACATTGATAGGCTATCCTCAATATAACATCCCTATGATTCGCCTATATATAAATATTGTTGTCCCTATTTTACAAGTGAAGAAAGGCTATCGGATTACATTGTCACTTAACTAATAAAGGTAAGGCTTTTCCAGCTCTACTCTCTTATGATTTGAAAAAAAAAATTGAGCACCTAAGGGGGAAGGATTTCAAATGTTCATGGAACATGATCCTTGTCATCTCAGTATTTGCTATTTTACTGGGAAGAAAAAACAAACACATAATAACTAGTAATTTAGCATATTGGATAAATTGCCAAGTGAGAGATACAGGCAATGAGTATTCTAGGAGTTTGAAGGTGGGAGAAATGACCGCTGGTTGGGTTTGAGTCATCAGAAAAGATTTGATGTAGGACGTATGCCTTTAGCTCATTCTTGAAGGATGGGTAGGATTTACATAAGTGGAAAGGAGGATGGGAGGGTATTCAAGACTGGGAGTGATAGCATGAATTTCCTGTAGGAAATTAGATTAGATCAGAGATGAGATAAATTCTGAAGGACTAATATGACAACTTTCATATTTATAAACAGCAATGGATGAAATAACAGCATGGATGTTCTTAGCAAATACAGTTACCAAATTAGGGTAGAGCACATGAGTAAGGGTCCTTACTGTAAAAATCACTGTACAGGGTGTTCCTAAAGTCCGGACACATAGGCAAAATGCTTATTTTCAAGAAATGAAATGATTGAAATTTTCAACATTTTATTTAATTGGAATATTAACAAATAACATCTTCAACTTCAAATAATATCATATGATTGCATACTCATATTCTAAGAGTGAATGTGCTAAAATTGATGATAATATGGAGTTATTGAGTAATTACATCGAGTTCACGTGAATCTTGCAAAGCGCATCAACCTTTGCATCACAAATGATAGAAATATATTATTTGTTAATATTCCAATTAAATACAATGTTGTGGAAAATTTCAATCATTTCATTTCTTGAAAATATGCATTTTTGCCTATGTATTCAGACTTTAGGAATACCCTGTATTTATTTTGAAGGAAAATATGTTCACTTGAATAAAATGGAGTTTCTTTATAAACTATTGGAAGAAAGAGAGTCACAATAGACATTTACTAGATATTCTCCAACTTTATTAAAAGTAGAAGTGATCCAGTTTTCCCTATAAAGATAGACTTGACAAATCTTTTTGATTGATGATTTTAGAATGTCTCTCTTTTAGAAAAAGAACAGTTGGACCAAAGTTCAACAGCTCTCTATCAGTTTGGTGAATTATTGTTATCAAGTAAATGTTTTGGGATATATTAATCAACAAGTAATTATTAAGCAAAAGCTATGTATCCAACACTGTATTAAGATTAAGTGATATGAAAAAGTAAGGGCTCATTGGGAGACAGAGCTAGGCAACACAGTGATTGTGGTACTATTAATATAATAATATATTAATATTTTAATTGATATAATATCTAATATCTATTAATATAGCTAAAATATTAATTAGTCAATATTTTAGAAGTATATACTTTTATAACAGTTGAAAATCATACATTATTTGAATACGTTCTACATGGCCTTGCATTGTATTAGATGTTGTGATATAAATATACTGTGGGTAGCTAGGTAGTATAGTGGTTAGAGTTCCAGGCCTGGAGTCAGGAAGTGTATTCTTAGTGAGTTCAAATCTGGCCTTGGACACTTAGTAGCTGTGTTATCCCGGTTAAGTCACTTTTGCCTCAGTTCTTCATCTGTAAAATGGTCTGGAGAAGAAATGGCAAACCACTCCAGTATCTTTGCCAAGAAAGCCTCAAATGGGATTGCAAAGAATCTGCCATGACTGAAAGGACTCAAGAACAACAAATATGTGATAGAATGTTAGATCAAGAAATTAAGAGATCATTTTCTCCAACCTGAAGATGTACATAAAAAAATGGAGATTGAAAAGAAGTAATGCCTAGTATAACTCAATTGGTCGATTCTAGTTAGTCTGATCAGATGCCTCCCGATCCATTAGAAAAGACACTGTTGAACAAAAATGTTTAAGTACCTGCTGAATGCCCAGTACCATGGTAGATGCAAAGGGATGAAAAGATAAAGTAAAATAGTAACTGACTTCAGGGAACTTACTTCTGTCTGGGAAAGCAACATATACATATACGTATATAAAATGAACAGAAATTGGCTAAAAACGTAGTTTTCTAAGAGAGGGCACCTGTAGCTAGGGGGAAGAGGAAAGGTTTTATGTAGATGATGCTTGAGTCTTGAACAAAAAGATCCTAAAAGGCAGAGGCAAAAAGGAAGTTCATTCATGACACAGGGCATGTATTCACAGAAAACAGAGTATACGTATGATCATATGTTAAAATATCATGTAGACGATAAGTGCTACAACAACTCATGAAGTACAGAGAAGGAAATGGAACCTGAGAGGAGCCTTAAAGGATGAGTAAAATTTGGAAAGCCAAAGAAAAGAGGAAGGGCTGCATTTAGTGTTTGTAATGATTTTATTGCATTCATTTTAAGTATGTGAATATATTAACTTCTTATTTAATTGCCCTTTTAGTGAATCTTTAATGTATTTTTTCATTGTTCCAAAGCAAGATCTCTCATCTTTTCATCAACTGATTATAATAGATGAACTTTACATTGACCTTTACATTGCAATAGTATGGTAATAGGTGAAATGAGTTGTGTGTGAAACTATCCATTCTAGCTGGAGTGTTACATTATATATATTTTTTGTCATTCTAGTAAGTGATGTTGATATTATCATTAGGTACTATAAAAATACAATCCTAAAAAAATAAGAGCTTCTCTAAGAACAAAGCGTATTGAGAATTGCAGTCCAGGAACATACTGTGCTATTTCTGAATTGGAGAGATTGGATTGCTGTGTTCACTTTCAGAAATTTTGAGTGCAGATTGGCTTTTAATATCAACAGATGATGCCATTAAATATGTAAAATGTTTGGCGAATCTTGACAACTCTAGAGACACTTTTCCTAGTTATGACAAATGGTTTAGATCTTTAATTATGAGTTGTTTAAGTCTTGTCATCTGCTAAGAAAATTAGCATGTTAATTATTTATGTCACTAATGGTGAAGATCTAGCAAACCAACATATTAGCTGATTAATTTTGAAATTATTGATACATTTGTTAATGAAACTTCTTGTTAAGTAACCCATCCCAGTAGACTCTATTTTATTGGATAAACTCATATTTGTAGGCTTCAAAGCTTTCAAAAATAAAATTGCACTCAGCTTTAATTTAAGGCACACAATTTTAATGTAATATTTTACGAAATCAGATCATAGAGGGATTGGGATAGAAAAACACATATGAAAGATCATCAGCTTTACTTCTCTGCTAAGGAAAGATAGTATACAGATAGAAAGGCACAATATATGTTAATGTACCAATTTATCTTATTATCTAGCTAAAGGTAACTGAATTAGTGAGCTGCAAATATTCTGTTAAAGATGAACATTCCTTTGCAATTGATGCAAAAACGTCTAAACTGACTTTTTTTGCTTCTTGTGATGAAAGCAAATGTTGTTTATCCCAGGAACCCTGAGTGTATTGCTGTTCTGTCGTCTACACATTTCTACATGATTTGGAAACTTGTGAAATTAGCAAGTTCCACAAATGTATTTGTGTGTGTCTCCTCACTGAATAATAGTAGATTCCTCAATTTTTGTAAATCAAGACATTTTCATGGTGAAAATATTGACACAATTCTTAAGTCATATACTTTGTTATTAATATTGAACTACATTCTAATCTAAATAAGAATTATATTGAGTACAAGCTAAATTTTGGAACAGTACAAAACTTTAATAGTATACACCCTCTACCAGCTTTCAATTTATATTTTATAATCAGTATTTGCAAAGGATTGTAGACTAGAAGACTGACTATAGTATCTGCTGGATTTTGATTATGTGGTGATATTTTTCTGGTGATTTGGGGAGGGGAAATGCAGTGACAGATGCAATATTGTCTCTTGATTCTGCTTAATCAAATTAGGATTCTTAGAAATTCTTTTGTTGTTTAATCATTTTCAGTCATGTCTATTTGTGACTCCTTTTGGAGATTTCTTTTCAAAAATACTGGAGTGGTTCACCATTTCCTCCTTCACCTCATTTTACAGTTAAGGAAACTGAGGCAAGCAGGGTTAAGTGACTTACCATGGGTGACACAGCTAGTTAATGTCTTAGACCAGATTAGAACTCAGGTCTTCCTGATTCCAGGCCCAGCACTCGAGGCCTGTGCCTAGCTGCCCTGTTTTTAAAGATGGTAAAATGTAAATGCTTTTGAAAAAGAAAAAAAATGCAGATTTGCAAATGTGGATTTGGAATCCATTCCATGAATAAGAAGTCACTTAAAAAATGGAAGAATAGAGAAGAAAGAAAGAAATTTATTTGCTTGGAGTGGAGGGATTCATGAGAGTCTAAAGGATTAAGCACTGTATCGAATTCATTCAGTGAGATAAATTAATGAATATACTAAAAGCCAAGATGGAAGTTACTTTTCATGTATCCATTAACTCAACAAGTTTTTATTTAACACCTGCTAGGTGCTAGGGACACAAAAGCAAAGAAAAAGTAAAACAAAACAAAAGTAGTCTCCTCCAGAAGCTTACAGTTCCAGAGATTTGTGATTTCATTGTTGTATATCCTCTCTCCCCTAAGAGAGGTAACAACCTGTAATGGGCACTTCTTTATGATTTCTTGTGGCTAAGGACATTTAGTAGCCATCCTCCTAATTGTGAGCTTCTATGAAATTATCTAATCACAAGCTGATTCTCAGAAAACATGCATATAATCTTGAAGTCTTTTTAGTTTGATATAGAAATTGTCCAACCTTCCCTTCATCTCCATATCAACAGCTTTTGAAAACCCATTATTATCTTCATGCCATTATGAGGCATTGGAATAGTCACTCCTTTTCAATTAACTAGTGATAACTATATACTTTTTATTTCATATACATACCATCCTGGTGCAGACCCTCATCACCTCATGCCTGGGCTATTGCAGTTGCCTTCTAGTTTGTCATTCTGGCTTAAGTATTTCTTCAATCCCCCATCCACTCAATTGTCAATTGATCTTTCTAAAGTGGAAGTCTGAACATATCACACATTACCCGTTCAAAAACTCCAGTGGCTCCTTATTAGCTCTAGGATCAAGTATAAAGTCGTCTTTTTGACTTTATGCTTCTCTTCTGTAACCTATCCCCTTCCTACCTTTCCAGTGTTCTTACACCTTACTCCATTCACTTTCATCACAAGAAGCAAAAAAAAAAGTTTAGAAGTTTTTGCATCAATTGCAAAGGAATGTTTATCTTTAAACAGAGTATTTGCAGCTCATTCAGTTAACTTTAGCTAATCAGATAAATTAGTACATTAATGTATATTGTGCCTTCTTATCTGTATACTGATCTAGTGACATTGGCTTTCTTGCTATTCCTTTCAAATGGTGTGCCATCTCTCAACTCCAAGCTTTTTCACTGGCTAACCCCTCATGCCTGGAACACTGTCTCTCAGGCTCCTAGCTTCTCTGATTTCTGCACATCTCCACTAAATTTCTATATTCTTCAACATACCTTTCTCGATATTCCTTAGTCTTAGTGCCTTTGCTCTGAAACTGCTCCCAATTTATCTTGTACCTCTCTGGTTTGCACAAATTTGATCTGTTTTGTCTTCTCTATCCTTGAAATCAGGAAATTTTTTTGCCTTTCTTTGTATCCTCAGAGCTTAACACAGTTCCTGCCATGGAGTAAACACTTAGTAAATGCTAATAGGCTGACTGACTTAAATAGCTGGAAGATAGATGTTTTTGAGTGATATAAAAGATGAAGATACAGAGGCATGGGTTCCAGAATGTAATAATCATCTAGACAGGATATAACCAAAGCCTAGAATAAGAATTAAACTTGGAGGAGAAAAAAGCAACAATGAGATATTACAGAAGACTAAACAATATAACAATATAACACAAATGGGCAGTGAAGAATCAAGAATAGTTTTGGATCAGGACCATAGGACCCTTAGCAATGTTAGCACTCCTAACCATTTATCATGAATCTATCATTGTCCAGTTCTGTAAGGCAGCCATTTTTTTCTTTATCATCTTTTGGATAACTTGCATTAATCAGAGGTACATGTGTTCATAATAGTGATGATGGAAGATTCCTGGTACATAATATAGACTTAGTAAGTATTTGCAAATAGAATGAAATAGAGTGGGATAGAATAGATGTTGATAGAATTAAATAAAGAGAAAGTCAATATGAACAGAGAGGAATATTTAATAGTTGTCTGCATTCAGAGAATAATGAACACATGAAAAAGCATAAAAAGGTCACTGAAGAGAAAGAATAAGGTGCCAGGAAAGAACTCTTAAATACCTGCAGTAAAAAGAACAGAGGGAACCTTGGAAACGAACACTAAAATGGGAGAGCCTCAGGTAATAGACCATTCCTTAAAGTTAGGGTCTTAAAAGGTGATAAAATATAAACTAATGGAACACAGCTTTTGGTAATTATTCCTTTCTCCCACCCAGTATGCTGCTTTTAGAAGAGCTGACTTTAAAAAAAATAAAATAAAACAGTAATGGGAAGGAATAGTACACAGCAAGAATTATACCTTGTGACATTGCTAAGTACTTCAAGTGCCTAAAAACATACAAAGCTGAAAACCAAATAACTATAGAATTTTAAATGCCCTGGAGTGTGCTGTTTCACTTAAAAAACAAAGATGGGAAAAAAACACCTTGGAATCAAACCTAAAAAGAGAGCCTGGGGTTTACTAGCTAGTATTTGATTTTAGAATCCTGAGGATTCTCCAATTTTCTCTTATTTTTAATGTAATTTAAATGGATTGAAAGGTACAGGGGAAAAAAAACCATAGGAAAGTTCAGTGGATGTCAAGAAGTCCTACAAAACTGCTAAGTTGCCACCTGTGGAGGCAAGTCTCATTTGTAAACAAAACAAAACAAAAAAAAAACGCTGTGACTTCCTGCAGAGAGGTACTGAGCAGAATCCTTGATGAAGGGGTCCCCTCGTGTTATATTCCTGAAGGAGAGGGAAAAATAGATCTTTAGGAGCCAGGAAGCTCTCTAACTCAAAATGAAAAAAAAATAGAAAGGAGCAAAAGATTGGGACAATTATAACAGAGTGTTGTTTCACAACAAACTTTTTGTTCTTTCACTTCAAAGAAACTATGACATTTTCTGGCTCCTTTTCAGAATTCAAAAATTAAGCTTTTATGATACTGGACTGGGCCCTGTACAAAGGAAATCTTCAGTTATGCATATGTTCCTGCCGTGAGATATATTAGAGAAGTAAATTTTTTTATGGTTTTATGAACAATCGATTTACTTCAAGAAAATTAAGCACCTTTGATATTCAGAGCTGATTATTTGGCATTGCAGGAAACATAAATATAAAAATTACATATTCCCTACCCTTGTAGAGTTTACATTATGGTAGTCAAGTCTATTGATCAAGAGTGATTAAGGAATGGGATGCTTTGGGTAATTGGATGGTCTGGTTTTATTATTGACCACAAGACCTAAATTTATTTAGCCTTTTTAAAGGGAAAAAAAAACTTTTTTTTTCCCACAGCAACCTATGAGGTTGGTTGTACAAGTACTGCAGATGAGGAAAACGAATCTTAGAGAGGATATGATCTGACCACAGTCACACAGCCAGGAGGAAGTACCAGAGCCAGTATTCAGAGAAGTGCAGAATTTAGAATTGAAAGGATCCTTAACAGTAATATAATCTGATCTTCACCCAGAAGTGTCCCACTATAATTCAGCTCTTTTGACTCTCAAGTCTAATATATTTTCTATCAGACCATGTTGTTTTAACACATGCAGCATTTTTATATTTTGAAAGATTTTAAGATAAGAAATCTGTGTAGAGTACAAATTCATCTCTCTGAATCAGAAAAGAAATTCATCTCTTATATGATCATCCCTCTGGAGATTATTTCCATGGCTCAGTAGATATAGGAAGCATAGAATGCTGCAACAATTCTTCACTAGCCCTCTGACATACCTTGAAATGTCCTAAGTAATAAAATTTCACTTATTGGAGGTTTTCAGTTATTTGAATTGCAGTTAAAGAGGAGTTTACTCTAATTTCATTTGGCATAATATTTGGACTAAGGAAATGGGAGAAAGAGAAAAATGGGGAATGAGTTGAATAGCAAAAGATGGAGTTGGGGCGGAGGAATGCCGAGAATTAGTGACATCATGAAATTGAAACTTCAAAGGGACTTTGGAGATCATCTCATATACAGACTCTATCATCTTAAATACATAGAAATTGAAGGCTAGAGAGGTGATATAATTTATACATAGTCAATAGAACAGAAAGCAGCAGAGGAATAATCAAAATTTAGACCTGACTCAAATTCAGCACTCTTCACTACTCTTCTGTATTGCATTTATTGCACCCTTATGTCTCATAAAACATAGCTAATTTATAAATCACCTGATTTAATTAGTTCACTCTTGCTGCTCCCTAAAGAATTAAGACTATTTTTCTTTTGGGGAAAAACTAGGATGTTTGGATACTGGAAAGAGCGCCATTACCTTCTCCATGATGCTGTCATCAACCGTCTGGCATACACACCATTTATACTCTATATTCTTCATGTTCCTCACCTTTTTAAGGTAACCATAATCACCCTAAAAAGCCAGGAAAGAAGACAAATGTTGTAGGTTATAAAGAAAATTTATAATATGAAATAAACTTTTCTAGGTAGTTGATTGGATTGTGATATCAAGCATCTACTCTTGGGGATATGTCCATCTCTCTTATTTATCAACCCAGGTTTCATCAGTTGCCATCTGTTCCAAGCCTTATTCCATGGGATTAAGCCACATTGTACCACTTTCTGTAGCATCAAAGAAAGTGGTAGAAGGAAGAACCTGTTGATCTTTGAGTCCTCAGTTCTTTCCCATAAAGGGAATATCTATCTATAGCTCCTTACGGTTTCCTACTTTCTGTTTCTCATTTCCATAAAGAACATCTATTATCCATGCCATCTTGGAGATAAATGATGTAACTTGTAATACAATGTTTGAGTTTTTGTTTTTGCCTCAACCAGTGAGTTTTTTAAGTTAGAAAGTGCCTCCTTCAATGTAAGCTAACACCTATGTTTAACTTACAGTCTTAAAAAACTGGTGTACACAAATACTTATAGCAGCTATTTTGTGGTAGCAAAAAAAAACAACTAGAAACTAAAGGGAGGTCCATAAATTGAGGAATGGCTGAATAAGTTATAGTATATGAATGGGATGGAATATTATGCTATGAGAAAATGTACTATTTTGCTATAAGAAATGAAGAAATAGGGGGCAGCGAGGTGGTACAGTGAGTAGAGCACTGGCCCTGGAGTCAGGAGGACCTGAGTTCAAATCTGACCTCAGACATTTGACACACTTACTAGCTGTGTGACCTTGGGCAAGTCATTTAACCCCAATCAATCTGCCTTCCACACTCAAAAAAAAAGAAATGAAGAAATAGAATATTTCAAAGAGATGTGGAAAATCTAATGTAAGTGTAACAAGCTACTCTGACCCTCATTGCCTGACAGATTACCTTTCACCTTCTCCCTCAGGGTTCTCTGGTATGCTTATGGGTATTAGTGAGGTGTCTATCCTCTCTGCAAATGCTTCTAGCTCCTGCCACTGGTCTTCCTCCAATTGTCCTTGCATCTGCCCATTAACATTCTGGATTAGGTTTTGTAAGAAAATATTTACTCAAACGTATCATCATAAATACACAAACTTACTCTCCCAACACGTGGGAGGCAAAATCTCCTTCCTTTATACGACTTTAGTCTCTGGGGAAGGTATTAGGTTCAAAGTTTTGCTAGGTTCCTATGGAGCCCAGTCCATGTTCCAAGCGCAACCCCCAACTAGTTCTGAGTCCCAGGCACCCTATCTATTCAGGGCTTCCATGCTAGTCTGAACGACTACACTACCCCAGCTGTAATCCTGGCCTCAAAATCCCTATCGCGCAAATTTCCAGGTCTTCTGAGGGTCACCTCTGACATCCAAAACTGAGGAGGACAAACAACACAAAACAGAAACAAACACTGCCAGGCCTATTTCTAAGGTGAGGAAAAAGAGGGACAGCATGAAAGGAAGTCCTTCCCCTTTCACTGGTTCAGTTCATGGCGCCCATGCTTTGGGCAAATCGCATCCTCACCCCTGGATGCAGCAGATAAGAGTGGCTGAAAAGAGTACAGCAGAAAGTGACATCTCAGTATCACAAATTTTAAAGACCCAGGCAGCCAAACAAAGGAGGCTACCCGAAGCCACGTGGTAGGGGACAGACACAGAGGCCTCCACATTAGGCAATCTGTTCTCCCAAGGATGTATCCATATAAGATGAACTGGACGTGCCCAGACAAGCCTGGATTACATACGTAATTATTGTTATGTGAGTTCACATTTTGTTTTTGGTTAAAACCATATTGATCTAACCTGTCCTTAAAATAAACCTTTAAATATTTTAATATTGTTGGGATACCTCTCCCTGGAATGAATAACCCCCAAAGTCTTATTTTTCCTTCATAGTAAGCCTTTATAGGGCAGCTAGATGGTGCAATGGATGGCATGCTGAGCCTGAAGTTATAGTTCAAGTCTGGCTTCAGACGCTTACTAGCTTTGTGACCCTGGACAAGTCACTTAACTCTGTTTGACTCAGTTCCTCATCTATAAAATGAGCTGGAAAAGGAAATGGAAAATCACTCCACTTATCTTTGCCAAAAGAGCCCCAAATGTTGAACATAACTAAAGCAACAATAGTTTTTATAATACATATTATTATTTTGAATCTTCTATGCCTCCTTCCTTCTAGTTTCTCTGCATTCTTTAAAAGACAAGGAGAATATTTAATTGTGAGGGGAACAGCTCTAGCCCTTCATACTGATCTGCTCTCGTTGGGGTAATTGCCATCAGTACAGTCCAAAACAAATAATGCCAGAACCAGGTGTTCAAGTCAGAAAGAAATCAGGATATGGGATCTAGGTTTCAAAAGCTGGTTTCAGAAGCACAGATTTGAGGATCTGATCTGCAGCAAGGAAAGTTATTAGGAGGTGAGCAGATGCATAGCACATCCAGAGTAGGAAGGGTCAAGTTCTCATACTGGAAAAATACAGGTATAGAGACGATCTGTGATTTCACTGGCATGGGGAACTCCCAGGTGAGAAAATTCCCTCTACTTAATGTAGGTCATTACCTTCTTTGTAACTCAGAGAATTGAATGAGACCCTGGGAGGGTAAGTGACAGACTCAGTTTTACACAGACAGTATTTGTCAATGACAAGACTGGAACCAAGGACTTTGTGGCTTCAACACCATTTCTCTTAACAAAAAAATAGGGTTTCTTACATACCTGATATCTGATTATGTCTATTTTTCTACTTTATTCTATTGTAAAGATGAGCACCTCTATGCCCAGCAGGGTGCTGATAGTTATAAGGAACTGAACAATGTGGAAAGATTATGTATTAGATGTCACAGATTATAATTACACTCAGGCAAATGTAGTCTCCTTTTTTTCTCATAACAGCATGACTTTTCAAGTTCACTGTTGATCTCTGGTCAACTTTGACACCCAAGTCTTTTTTTCTCAATATTTATACTCAGCTAATTATTCCCTGTGTTCTTTCTACAAAATTCATGTGTTTGTTCTGCATGTAAATCTGTTTTCTTTGTGGGTCATTTCACTATTTTGCCAAAGTTATTTTTTAGAATTGGTATGCTCACTTATGCTACACCTGAGGATTTAATGAACAGGCTTTCAGTTGCATTACTCTATTCACTGTTTAATTGTAAAGGTATGCAATATA
This sequence comes from Phalanger gymnotis, assembly GCA_028646595.1. Classification (NCBI taxonomy): domain Eukaryota; kingdom Metazoa; phylum Chordata; class Mammalia; order Diprotodontia; family Phalangeridae; genus Phalanger; species Phalanger gymnotis. Next base: position 119,541,872 of record CM053626.1, on the reverse strand, counting down.
ATAATTTTAATATGTTTTAGCTAAAGAAAATGTGGATTCCCCTTACCATGCTAACTAACAGAAAATTTAAAGTTATTGAAAATATACCGAAGCTAAAAATAGTGGTTCCCCAAAAGCTTTAATAACCTGAGTCACCTTGCTTTGCTTATCTTTTCTGGCTCATGTTATTTAAAGCATTCATGACTATTTGATTATTAACAGAGAAGATGAGGTTTTCTGTCTATTCTGGCTCCTCCATCCACTCTCACTTGGGCTTTCTTAAAAGCTCTCACTAATTTTATTCTGTGCCCATTCCATTGGTCCATAATCCTCATGATCACATATCTTAATACTTGCTTGTATTCCAATTAATTTCATATTTCTTTATGTGAGTACCTGGTTCTTCCAAATGCAATTTAAATAAACAAGCATATTATGAACCTACCATACTCAAGATATTGGGAATAGAAGACAAATACATGACAGGACCGGGTTCACAACTTTGATGTCATCTTGGTATCTACATTCTCCTTCAGCTCCCTCACCTAGATGCAGTTGGTTGTCACATCTTATAATTTTCTATGTCCCTGTTATATGTCATAACTCTCCTTCTTTGCACTCACAGGATCATCATGCTACTTTCAGACCTTATAAATTCATATCTGAATAATTGCAATAAATGTCTAATTGACTTCCCCACTTTCAGCCTTTCCTTTCCTCAATCTTTTTTTTTTCAAACAGCTGCCAAAGTGATTTTCCTAAAGCACAGGTCTGACCATGACACTCTCTTACTCAGTAAATGCCAGTGGCTCCCTTTTTCCTCTAGGAATAAATATTAAGCATAGAAAGATGAAGAAAACCTCACTCCAACCTACCACTCTAATCTGATCCTCTATCATTTCCCTTCATACACCCTACTGTCTGGTCATTCTGACCTTATTCTTCCTCCAACATGGCGCTCCATTTTTTTTCTTTTTGTCTCCAGTATATAACACAGTGTTTGGCACAGAGTAAGCACTTAATAAATACTTGATGGATTACCTTCAAGGAGCTTACCTTCTAAACCTTCAGGAAATATATAAATATATACATATGTATCTACATACATACATACAGTAGATGTTCAATAAGGAGTGCTTGAGTCAAACTTTTTTCTATTTTGTTGCTCAGTTATTTTAGAAATAAGTAATAAATATTCTTCCTATAGCCAAATATTTTGGAATAGTTAAGATACTAAGCAGGAAATCAGACTCTTTCTTCTTTTTTCCCTCTCAGAATTGTTGTGCCCAATACACATTGATAAGCACTGAAAATTATCTCCCCTAGTTATCCTCACAGTAGAGGCTGCTTCATCGATGGGCAAAGTTCAACTTCCTTAGTGTAGCCAGGCAATTATAGGTTTTTATGTCATTGATGCCAATCTAAATCCAATATAACCATGTTATAACCATACCAGTACTTCTAACCCAACAGTAACTTCTAACCAACAGTAATAGAATGCATTCAGTTAAAGTTTCTGGCCAGCAATAGAAATGTTGTGGCTTTGTATGTGCTGCATCTTCACATATTCTCTCTCCCTCCCTCCCTCTCCTTCTCTCTCTCCTTCTCCCTCTCTCACTCTCCTTCTTCCCCTCTCCCTTCCCTCTCCCCCTCCCTCTCCCCCTCCCTCTCCCTTTACCCTCACCTCTCCCTCTCTCTCTCCCTCTATCACCCTCCCTGCTTCTCCCTCCCTTTCTCCCCCTCTCCCTTTCTCCCCTCATAGTTTATCATTGAGAAGGACTACTGACAGATGAAAAGTATGACTCTTATCACAAGAGAGCACACAGCTGATGAAACTATGTGGGAATTTAATGTGTGTCTATAGTATGACTTTTATGTACTTAAAGTCAGCATATTTGTGGGTGATTGCATTTTTAGAACTTCTGCTGAGAAGTGTAGGTTTAGAACATGAATCTGATACAGGAGCATTTTTGATCATTTTCAGCATGTAGTATGGAGTACCTAGTATGACAAATTAAATTTCTTGCTTTATTGATTCAGAAGATTTCACAAAGTATATATGACTCCATAAAGTTATAACACAAAGTATATATAGCCCCCTAAAGTTATAACCTTGTTTTCTTAAAATATCCCCACTTATAAAACTATCTTATATTACTATATGAAATACTGATTTTTCCTATCAGTAATTACCTAACCCTGAAAAAGACAGGCCTCACCTAAAAAAAGAAAAAAGCTGATATGAAATTGAAGAGATTTCCTTTTTTGGCCTCCAGCATAACCTTTGCAGAGTAAATAATTTAGTATATTGACAGGAACCAGCTTCTCAAAGAGTACATCTGAATTGAGAAGCAGTTCAGTAGGCTAGTTTAGATATATATGGAGTTCATTAAAGGTAGTAATGTATAATAAATCTGGAAGTATATGTTCCAACTAGACTATGAAGTCATACTAGCCTCCTTGCTGTTTCTTGTACTAAATATTCCGTTTCCCAACTCCAGGCATTTTTACTTGCTGTCCCCCATGCCTAGAACTCTATCCATCCTCATTTCTCCTAGCTGTCCCACCTTCCTTTAAGTCTCAGCTAAATTCTGACCTTGTCTGACTTTCTCTGATCCACATCCTCCTTAGTATGAGGGCCTTTGTGCATAGTTACTTGCATCTTGTCTAACCCATTAGACTGGAAACTCCTTGATAGCAAGGACTGTCTTTCACTTTTCTTTATATCCCCAATGCTTAGCACCATGTCTGTCACATAATAATATGTTTAATAAATACTTACTGACTTTGCTTTATTTAAAAGGTGTTAAATGCCAAACAGAGGAGTTTGTATTTTTCCTAGAGACAATGCAGCATCACTGGAGCCTTTTGAGCAATAAGAATAGTTAACATTTATGCAGCGCTTTAAAGTTTCCAAAATGCTTTACAGATATCTCATTTTATACTCACAACGATCTTGGGATACAGCTTCTATTATTGAACCTATTTTATAGATGAGGAAACATAAGCAGAGAGAATTTGTGTCTTACCCAGGATCACACAGTTAGTAAGTGTCTGAGCCTGGGATTTGAATTCAGATCTTCCTGACTGCAGCCTCATTGCTCTTCCAGTATGCCCCTTAGCTGCTTCTAGGAAGAATTTCAACTTGGCAGGTGTGCGGAAAATCTATTGGAGAGAGGAAAGAACTTGATAGAGAGATAACATTTAGGAGGCTATTGTAATAGTTCAAATGAGAGATGATGAGAGCTTGAGCTGGGATGGTGAGTGTGAGTAGAGAGAAGGTGATATATTCAAGATATGTTGTAGAAGCAGAATCAAAAAACTTGGCAAGGTTCATATATGTGGTATGAGGAAGGGTGAGGAGTTGAGGATGACTGTGAGGTTGCAAAACTGAGTGACTGAAGAATGATGGTCCCCTCAACAGGCATGTAAAAATTTATAAGAACGGTGGGTTTGAAGAGGAAAATAATGTGTCCTGTTCTGAACATGTTGAGTGTGAGATACCTAGAAGACATCCAGATGAAAGTGTCCAATAAGTAATTGATGATGATGGGACTGTAGCTCAGGAGAGATCCGGGGACGTAATATTTGGGCGTTGAGGTCATCTGTATGCAGATGATGATTGAACCCAGAAGAATGGTTGAAATTCCCAAAAAAGAGAGATACAGACAGATAGAGAGTAGCGAGAGAAAAGAAGTGGACCTGAGACATTGTGAGTATGACTTCAAGTTAAATCCAAAGTTAGGGGGTGGGGCATGAATGATCATCCAGTAAAAGAAACAAAGAAGGTAGTACAAGTATTATTATCCCAAATTTAGAGATGATAAAACTGATCCTCAGAAGGGTATATGATTTGCCCAGCATCACACAGCAAGCCAAGTGTCTTATTTAGTGCTCTAAAAAGCCTTTAATATATCTGCTCCATCGTGATAATGCATCTCAGGAGCCTTATTTATAGATCTTCTAAAAAGAAGTATGTAAATGTACTTCTTTGAGAGCGTTAGAAAGTGGTAGACGCCTATGTAAATTCAATATTATTTTTTTCTACTTTCCAATCTATTTAAATTTCTCGTGGCAAAATAAGCTAAGAAGTTAAAACAACCATAATCTAACATGCAGATATAGAAAGACTTCCTTTTTCATAAGAAGGATCAGTGTTGACAGGTGGCAGGAATCTAAATCCAAGAAAAATCTGATGCTTTTACGCGAGAAGCCCAGGTATGGAAAATTCCTGTTGGATCTAACACAATGTTTCCAGTGCTGCTTGAGAGGGGGAAAAAGATTAAGTTTAAACGTGCAAGTTCTGGAAATGTGTGGCTAATGTGTGGAATTTACAAGTCACAGAACACTGAATTAGCCAATTTAGATATTATGAAGAAAGATAGCTTAATCCCATTTAAATATTAAAAAAATTTAAAACAGTAGAGACTGTTTTATATGGCTTTGCACATTGTGCTGTGTGTAAGCAAAGTATGATTTGAGGGCCAAAATATTTTCCTATTGGCTGGCCTAAAATTCCTAACATTGGACATATCTCTTAAAACTCCTTCTTAATGTGCATTTTGACTGAGTGATTTATTGGAGGGATAACTTTTTTCAAGTGAATTATGCTGAAAGAATTAGGGTGTAGTGAATAGTGAATAGTGAATGATGTCTTGTCATCAGAAAGATCTGGGTCCATGTAATATGGACAGTGTAGCAATTGGCAAATTACTTTGTTGTTGTTCAGTCATTTCAGTTGAGTCCAACACTTTGTGACCCCATTTGAGGTTTTCTTGACAAAAATACTGCAGTGGTCTGCCATTTCCTTCTCTAGCTTATTTTACAGATGAAGAAATGGAGGCCAACAGGTTTAAATGACTTACCCAGGGTCACATATGTAGTGTCTGAGGCTGGATTTGAACTCACAAACATGAGTCTTTCTGACTTCAGGCCTGGCACTCTATCCACTGTACCCCCTAGCTGCCCAGCAAGTTACTTAATCCTAGCTAATTCTTTAAATTTAGAGAAGAGTCACCTCTCTTCATTGGGGAAGGGAGTTTCCATACTTAGAATTCCCCACATCATTGAATTCATATGTCTAGAACAACCAAGACAACAATAAGAGTCACACGTTCATCTGATATATAAACCAAGCTAACTTACTATTTGTTATCTATGTCTCCTGGAAAAGACTAGGCATGAGCAGAAGTAGAGAAAAGAAGCATGTTACATAATCTTGCCTAGTGAGGTCTTTAATTAGAGAGCAGCAAGACCAAACTTAGACATCTTCCATAGAGATAGGGGTGTGAAACAGTGTAGGGCATGTAGTAAATAGCTTTGTAAAAGATTAACAAAGACACAGTTGACCTGTATCACAGTTTTCTAAATGACTGACTTATTTGTGAAGAGCCTGATAGTTTGTGTGTCTGACATACACGCTTTATATATTTCATTACCCATAACATGTTATATATGAGAAACTAAACATAGAGCAGTCATGAGTGAAAAAAAGATATTTTATAATGGTAAATCGCACATCTCTGTTGTTAGTGTTAGTTTGTGGGGTTATTTCGATCCATTTTGTTGACCAAAGGGCATTTCAGTGTGAAATTTCTTAAATTCATAGTCTCAAATAGCTGTTTGATTTATATGTATTGCCTTGATAACAATTAAATGTGACTACAAATTGCATAAAGTCAAGGTTTAATAAATTGTTTGAACAAATAAATGGAGATCTTTTTTCTGTGGCATTACACTTAGTTTTTCAATTCCTACCCTGAGATTGAGCTCTTTTCATGGTGATCAAATGAGCTCAAACTTATGTAGCCCTATGTGTGTATATGTGTATATGCGTACATATACACATATATAACATATAAGCATACATACATATAAAACTTATATAACTATATATATAACTGTATAACTATATAACTATATATCTATCTACCTATCATTGGCCTATGACTACAAACCATTCTTAGTATTCCATCCAGATAACAACCTCGACCATTTTCTTGCAGTCTACCAGCTATAGCTTGATCAGATATCAGTTGCCTATCCTTCAGCTATGTTCATCATACCTATGAGTTTTGAAAGCAAAACACCTTTCCCCCCCCATTTCTATTAAAGATCAGCATGAATTCATCTTGATCAGGCCAAACATTTTTTCCAAATCTTCCAGTGATTCATTCTATTCCTAGCCAGACGTTGATTATTTTTCATTCTTAAACCATTTTTTTCAATACTGTTCACTTCCTCTTCAGTGTTACTGGAGTTGAAAGCACCATCTGCCTTTAATTTTCCTCTCTAGGCCTCCAAGGACACTAGAGGTATATATCAAAAGTCTGAATTAGCTCTCTATGGGTAGAACCTCATGCCTGTAGTATAACTGTAGTGGCATACCCCATTCATTCAATATAGTTCACTGAACAGTGTTGTTAAATGTATTCATAGCATAGCAATGTGGTAGGTGCTTAGGCAAAGGGATACAAAATTTAGCTATGGTGTGGTAACTACTTTAATAATACAATGTTGACGATGGATATGATGCACATACATAAAAAATTGTAGTTCAAAATAAGAGAAAATGTAAAAATGAACTACTGCATAAAGTCCAAAGGATGACTGAAGATTTGGAAGAAGTGCCATTAGACCCAAGCCTTAAAAGATAGGAAAGAATTTGACAGTTTGGGAAGATGAAAACATTTCGGGAACTTAAACTTAACAGACATATAGAGCTATTGATGGATTTTGAGGAGTTTCATGCCTAGATTTATATGTATGGGATATAAGTTTGGAGTTGCTATGAAGAATAGTTTGGAGGTGGTGGGAAAGAGAGAACCTATTAGGAGGTTATAGTAATAGTTCGTGTGATTATGACTTGTATTAAGATGGTGGAAGTGGGCACAAGGAGGATGAAAAATATTAAGATAAAGGGAAAGGCATATTAATGTTGATTTTTTGAGTCCCAAATTCCCTCTCCCTTAGGTTCTTCCTCCATCTTTTGAGAAAGAAAGCTATATGCTACCCTTTATACATATGTGAAGTCCTATAAAATATATTTCCATATTAGCCATATTGCAAAAAAAATGCAAGAAAAATAAAGTTAAAAAAAATCTGTTTCTGTCTGCATTGATAGTTTATCAGTATTCTCTCTGCAGTTGGACAGCATTTTCTACCATGAATGCTTTGGAATTATTTTCGATCATTGTCTTGATCTGAATAGCTAAGTCTTTCACAGTTTTTGTCTTGACAATATTGCTGTTACTATGTACGCTGTTCTTCTAGTTCTTCTCACTTCACTCTGTAGAAGTTCATATAAGTCTTCCCAGGTTTTTCCAGAAACAATCCCCCTTCTCATTTCTTATAGTATAAAAGTATTCTATCACAATCATATACCACAGCTTCTTTAGCCATTCCCCCAATTGATGGACATCCCTTCAATTTCCAATTCTTTGCTAGTATAAAAAGAGCTGCAATAAATATTTTTTTACAAATAGGTCCTTTTACTTTTACTTTAATCTCTTTTGGATACAAACCTTGTAGTGGTATTGCTATGTCAAAGGATATGCATAGTTGGGCATAGTTTCAAATGGTTTTCCAAAATGTTTGGACCAGTTCACAACTCCACCAACAATGCATTAGTGTCCCTATTTTTCCACATCCCTTTCCTAATTGGTCATTTTCCTTTTATATAATGCTAGTCAATCTGATAGGTGTAAGGTGATATTTCAGAGTTATATTAATATGCATTTCTCTAATTATTAGTGATTTAGAACATTTTATATGATTGTTGATGGCTTTGATTTCTTCCAAAAATTGCCTATTCATATCTTTTGACTATCTATCAATTGAAGGATGACTTTCATTTTTAGAAATTTTACTCAGTTTCATATGTATTTGAGAAATGAGCCCTTTATCAGAGAAACATGCTGTGAATGTTTTTCCTTCAGTTTCCTACTTTCAGGATGGAGTCTAGAATCACAAAAGTCTGAATAGTGAGAAAATAAATTCATTGGTATAGTATGTGAAGAAGAGAGATGAAGAACGATAGCATAAAAGTAGTATTCAAGGGAAAAGATTTTGTTTTAGGATCAAGGTGACCCTAATATGTGTGTGTGTGCATGCGTGCGTACATGTGTGTTTTTGTGTGTGTGTGGGTGAGAGAGAGAGACAGAGTGAGAGAGAGTGAGACAGACAGAGAGAGAGAGAAAGAGAGAGAGAGAGAGAGAGAGAGAGAGAGAGAGAGAGAGAGAGAGAGAGAGAGAGAGAAAGGGGGGAGGGGTAGAAGAAGGAAGAATCAGAATCAGAGACTGGTTGAAGATGCATGGTAAAGAGCTAGGGACTTGCTATTACTTAGAAATGCTTCAACTCTTTTCTTACTGATCTTCTATCTCTTTCTTAGAGCAAATATAGAGTTTTTTTCCTTCTTGTCTTAAGATCTGGACAACAATTTTAATGTCCCAACAATAGCCTCACACTTCAGTGATAGGATTGAGATCAGCAAATGATCAGCACTGTTAACTCCCTTTATCCATGAAAAGTTTTCAAAATCATTGCTCACCCAGAATGGGGAAAGGAACTGGGAGCATGGGGACTGCTGAGACTCAAAAGACCCAAGACTACCAAAGCAGTCAAAAAAGCGAATTTAGCATAGAGAAGGACTGGGGAAGGTGAGAGCAAAAGGACTTCTATTTAGAGAGCAGAAATTCAAGTTCAGGATCTTGAAGTTTCTGTAAGCCTGTGTGAACGTGAGCTCTAAAGCATACTCATGATATTATGTGACCAAAATGAGGTGGGAAGGCAGTATTTTGAATTTAAGAAGTTGAGGAATTATTTAATAAGAGTGTGATGTGGTGATCAATATGAATACCGAAGCCCCTTAAATGATGGTGGGTGATAGAGAGGAAGACTGTAAACCAGATACTAAAGTCATTAGGGTACTCAGGAGAATAATCTGGAAGTTAATGAATGATAGTAAAAATGATAGTGAAAATAATAAAAATTGTGAGGGGGTAACAAATGCATTGCAAACACATTAGGAGAAGAAACGATTATTGGATGGAGGGGTCCTCTAGATTATCTTCTTTTCAAACAATATCATGCTGATTTTCATTCCTTGGAACATTGCAGATCTCATAATCCATAAACATTTTGTAGTGTTTATCTTAAGTACTCATGAGGGAAAATCAAGTGGATAAAGAATGCTTGTTTCCAAAATATTAATCATATCCAGTAGAGTTGACAATGTATAGAGATCATCTATCAATATGTTTGTCTTGGATAAGCACTACAAATGGACAGTAAGTTGGACCTAGGACTGAACAGAAGGAGAGCAAGCTTAATTGCCTTTGGGAAGTTTAATAATTATATTTTTATGATTTTGTATTTAACATTTTAGTTTTCAACATTGATTTCCACAAGATTTTGAGTTACAAGTTTTCTCCTCACTTCTACCCTCCCCCATTCCAAAATGGCATATATACTGATTGCCTTGTTCCCCAGTCAGCCTTCCCCTTTTTCACCCCACTCCCCACCCATCCCCTTTCTCCTTACTCTCTTGTAGTGCAGGATAGATTTCTATGCCCCATTCTCTATATATCTTGTTTCCCAGCTGCATGCAAAAAAACAACTTTTTTTTAAGCATATGCTTTTAAAACTTTGAGTTCCAAATTCTCTCTTCTCTTCCCTTCCCACCCACCCTCCCTAGGAAGGCAAACAATTCAACACAGGCCACATGTGTATCATTATGTAAAACACTTCCACAATGCTCACGTTGTGAAAGACTATTTCCTTACATCCTATTCTGTCCCCCTTTAGTCAGTTTTCTTGCTTGACCCTGTCCTTTTTCAAAGGTTTTTGCTTTGGATTACCTCCTCCACCTATCTGCCCTCCCTTCTAGCATCCCCCCTTTTTTAAATCCCCTTCACCTTACTTTCCTGTGGAGTAAGATACCCAATTGAGTCTGTATGTTATTCCCTCAAGTTGAATGCAATGAGAGTAAGATTCACTCATTCCCCCTCACCTGCCCTGTCTTCCCTTCCAGCAGAACTGCTTTTTCTTGCCACTTTTATGTGAGATACTTTACCTCATTCTATCTCTCTCTTTCTCCCTCTCAATATATTCCTTTATCACCATTTAAATTTATTTAATTTTTTTAGATATTATCCATTCATATTCAACTCATCCTGTGCCTTCTGTCTATATTCCCTTCAACTCCCCTAACACTGAAAAAGGTCTCATGAATTACAAACATCATCTTTGCGTGTAGGAATGTAAACATAAGAGTTCAGCTTTAGTAAGTCCCTTATGAATTCTCTTTCTTGTTTACCTTTTCATGCTTCTCTTGACTGTTGTATTTGAAAGTCAAATTTTCTATTCAGCTCTCATCTTTTCATTGAGAAAGCTTGAAAGTCCTCTATTTTATCGAAAATCCATATTTTGCCTTGGAGCATTATACTCAGTTTTGCTGGGTAGGTGATTCTTGGTTTTAATCCTAGCTCTTTTGACCTCTGGAATATCATATTCCAAGCCCTTTGTTCCCTTAATGTAGAAGCTGCTAGAT
>CM053626.1:119493389-119530844 GCA_028646595.1 Phalanger gymnotis | reverse complement strand
GGGCATAGAGATTTATCTTGCCCTACAGAAGGGAAGGGAAAGGGGGATGGGAGGGGAGTGGGGTGACAGAGGGGAGGGCAGACTGGGGAACAGGGCAACCAGAGTGTATGCCATCTTGGAGTGGGGTGGGGGGAGGAAATGGGGAGAAAATTTGTAATTCAGACGCCTGTGAAAATCAATGCTGAAAACCAAACATATTAAAAATAAATTAAAATAAAAAAGAAAATTGTCGTGAAGCACTAAAACAAGGCAGGGAAGTAGAAATAGAAAAAATCCATCACACACCACTTAAAAGAGATCCTATGAGAAAAACTCATGGGAATATCATATTCAAATTCCAGAACCCTCAGCTCAAGGATAAAATATTAAAAGCATCAAGATTAAAACAATTTAAATGTGATGGTGCCATAGTTAGAATTACACAAGACCTAGCAGCAGAGACATTAAAGGACCTCGGGTTTTGAAACACAATATATCGAAGAGCAAAAGACCTGGGGCTCCAGCTGAAAATATCATACCCTCCAAATTTCAGTATTATCTTGAATGAAAAAAAATGCACGTTTAACAAACCCTCAGACTTTCAAGACTTTGTTAAAAAAAATCCTCAACTTAATAGAAGAATCAACATACAAAAACCAAGAGAAACATAAGGTACACACCAAAGACTGACTATAAGTGATTCGTAAGAACAGACTGCTTACCTTGTATATAACATAAAATGTAAAATGTATGTTTAACATTCTCATTAATAATTGCTGTGCTCATAAGAAAGAGGAGGATAAACCTGACCATGACATGAATTTAAAAAGTAAAACCATTTAGAAACAACTAAAAACAGTCATTATTTTATACAAAAAAGGTGCAAGGAGAAGAAAGAATACAGAGGATTTAGATGGGGCAGGAGGGCTGGTAGTTCTGATAACCTACTTTCATCAGGAATGGGTTTAAGAGGGAACAACATATATATATATATATATTTAGAAGAGTATAAAAGTCTTCTAAGTTTAGAAGAAATAAAATGGTAGGGGTATAGTGAGTGGTGAGAGGATGAGGGAGAGATTAGGACAATGGAGAGATTTTTAGAGGGGAGAATGAGGGAATAGGTAAAGGGAGTTTAGATTAATGGGAAAGGGAGATAGGGGAGGGATCCTTAGAGGAGGGAAGGCAAGTAATAGGAGGGTAGGGTGGTTGGTGGAGGAGGTGGGTAAGCAAGTAATAGGAAGGTGATGTAGTGGGTAGAAGTAAAGTACAGGAGGCAGGAAGGATAGGAAACAAAAGATATGTACAAACATAAAAGCAAAGCTCAGAAGCAGATTATGTATGGGAAAGTATATGTCTATATACACATGTATATATGTATAAGTGTATGTATATGTCTGTATGTACATGTACACATCCAGAAATATCTAAATTATACCATAGCCTTCTGGGGGTGTGGGGAGAGGGAAAAGAAGAACAAAGTTAAAAAGTGCACAGCAAAGAACAAAAGAAAACACAAGAAAGCAAAGAAAAGATGGACAATTCTCAACACAAGGTGCATTATTTATCATACAGGCTTTCTTGAAATTAAAATTTATTGTTAAATATTTTGAATCCTCTCATGTGTTCTGCTATGCACATGACATGCTTTTTTTCTTTCTTACTTTATATTTAAGTTTCAACATTTAAGTTTATGATATGTTTTTTGTTTCTTTCCTCTATTTTGTTTTTGTATTCTGGTAAAATAAAATATTAAAGAAAAGACTGCTGCACCCCATCTTTCTGCTGGCTCAGCTGTTCCAGGGTATTTCCTAGGGCAATATTTTCTATGTTTCTAGAGGTCGATGAGGGAGACTGAGAGCGACTTACTTCTTATTCTGCCATCTTGGTTCCCGGCTTAACTTACTTTTAATCTTTAATTAAGGTGTGACGTTATTAGCATTTCCATGTACTTTAGCTAGCTAGTTGCATTGGCCAACTTGTGATTAGGTAGGCAAGGTCATCTTTAATCAGAGAATCAGATCTTGATCCTAACATTGGTAGAGGAATGGGATGGTGGCTTCATTCCAGGAAAACCATTTCTTTAGATAGGCTAAAGTAGTGGAAGTAAATGAAAGGCCTCCAACTTCTTAGTAAGTTAGGGGGATGTATACTTCGAGTATATGAAGTCTTCTTCAGGCAAACAGGGTGGAGGAGAGTAATTTGTTCCAATGGCCATGAAGGCACTGTGGAGCATTTCCAGCTTGGTCCAATGTTGAAGACACTAAGGTCATCCACTGCATCTGGACCATTGCCAGTCATCCTGTCTTTTGTCTTGCCACTGGACCCAGGAAGAGAGAGTGAGGCTGATGACTTTGTGCAACTCTGCCTCACTTAAATCCAATTCAGGCACAAATTAAGATATCACTTTATGATATCATTGGTCCTCTTCAAAAAAAACATAGGATAAACCACAGTACAGGCATAATGTATGAGATGTAGGGCATGGAGTGGAGGGAAAGGCAAGAATGGAGAGAGGTAAAAAAGTTTTTCCCTACTAAAAAATTATGTCTAATTTTTACAGTGAGAGAACAGCTAGAAAATATGCAAAATATACATCACTTTGCTTTTCCTTAACTTATAGCCATAAATAAATTAAACTACCTGTAAGTTCTTATTTCAGTGGTTCACCATGTCAGCCTGCTTTCCCAGAATATAACTTTGGGCAGGTTCTACCCTGTTGGAGAGCTGTCAAGTTTAGACTTGGCAGTGTACTGATTATTTGTTCTGACGACCAACCTAGAATATTTTGAAAAGAATCATCTCTGGAAAATTGGCCACAAGGTGATGATTTTTTTCAGTCTGAATAACTTGTAATCTATCATGGTGGATTTTGCAAATGTGCTTGAGTTTTGTAAGCCCTCTGTTCATAAAGACTCAACAAATATATTTTCATGTGATAGCAAGGTATGTAGTTTTTTAAGAATTGTTAAGCAAATAGTTTGGGAAATATAGAGATAAAGCAAATAAAAATATGAATATGTATGTATATATGCATATATACATAAATCCATTTTTTACAATATACATGTGGGCATATGTTTGTATGTGTAATGCAACAAAAGAAGCCTTTTTAGTTCAGTAGGCTATAGTCACAACCCATACATTGTAGGAGCTTTATACCACTCACCTAAGAGTATCAATACCCCACTATGTCAATAACCCTCTATGAGAGTTAACTCACAACTGCAGATTTCAAGCTTCAGTATTATGGGTCCATTTGGAAACACATCTACACCACATGAACCTGCCTTACTCTTCATTTGTCAACTAGCAATCTCATTTCTTTTAATTGAGGATGCTCCCCTTCCCTTCTCCAAAATAGAATATACAATCTCTTTCAATTAACCAATCACCTTTCAAAAGACATTTGGAAAATGTTAGGTTTTAATACAAATTGTAGTTTTCTTTAAACTAGAAAACTACAAAGATCATTAAATGGATTCTTTCTGGGCTATACCGATCAGCATTTATGATCACACCCATGGAAGAAATTAGATATGTTTTATTTAAAGACCAGTTCATCTGGAAATGCCTGTTTAATAGCTTTAGGAGTTCGTGGAAGAATACGGACAGAAATAGGATATATAAGTTGGACATAGGAAAAAAAATTACTAAAGACAATATGATCAAAGATTATTGCTTAGCTAAAAGTCAAATCTAGGTTTTTCTAAAATAATTTCATTTTACAAGTATATTATATTTATATGTTTACAATACACGTAGGCATACATTTATGTATATGTGTTTGTGTGTATATGTACACACATGTATTTGTATATGTACATATATATATCATATATGTGTTATAAGATACATATCAATTGGTCATCATTCTGGGTGAAGAAACACCTTCTTTACTTTTCCAATGGCTCTGCATCATAAATATAGTTTTAGAATATTGTCAGTGGCACAAAGAGATTATCTGACTTGCCAGGATTCACAAAGCCAAGATTTGAAGGGAATAAATTGAAACCTTCCTAACTCTGAGGCTGCTCTATATTATCTATGTCACACTCTCTTTCATTATACTATTGCCAAGGATAATGCTTTAATTTTTTCTCATTTTCTCTTACGCATTTAAAGAAAAATAAGAAAATTAAGTATTATGCCATAAATAATAGAAAATTAGTATTGTCCCAACTGGTTAGCTGGTTATTGATAAGGATATATGAGAGTGGGGAGGAGTGGGGTAAAACAAGGAGAAAGTGTGATGTGTCAAACATGGGAAGGAAGGAAAATGAATGGATGATAAAAAGAGAGGCAAGAAAAAAAGGTTGGAAAAAGCCCCCAATGATTATAATCTCCCACTAATAAGATTATAACAGGAATGTTGCCTACACAAATAAATACATGGAAATGATGAAGAAGGGATGGTGGAACAAATTTGATAAGGCAGCTTATGGGAAATAAAGGGTTATAATTAAGTTCAGAAGATATTCCTTCTCTAACCTTAGAAACAGAATTTTAAAGCTAGGACATCCTGAGCAATAAATTACCAATAAAAAAAGACAAACAGAAACTCTCTAGGTATTCTTTCAAATGCTTCAACTTAATCGTGGCCTGCATTGTTTTGCCATTTAAATGTCATTTTCAATGAAAGTTAGTAAAGCATTCCTGACATTCTTGAAACGTTTTCATAGTAAAGTAGAAGTTTAGTCTGAGGCAAGTACATGTGAAAATAATAAAGTTTTTCTTCAGATTCATTCTTTTTCAGCAGTTTTGGGATTTCCATTGGAGTTAACTAGCATATACCAAAAAAAATAGATATTCATTTTCTTTCTTCTCTTAAATAGATTAAGATACTTATAGCATAAGACTGTCTTTAGGAAGAAAACACATTAAATTCCTTTACTTCATGCCACTTATAATTTGTGCTTCTTTTGTGTTTACCTGGGAGATTTTTGAATAACACTTTTTATAACCTTTCTTCATATACACATATACATGTGTGTAGCTCTGTGCATGTGTGGGTATATATGTATATACATACATTTGTATATACATATTATATATATATGTACATATATATATGTACACACACACACACACACACACACACACACACCCATGTATGTATATAGTCATCCCTCAACATTCTTGGGTTTCACATTCACCTTTTTGTTTACTCTTGTGCTGGCTATTGATAATTAAATGGGAATTTTTGGAGATCTGCAGCATACTGAGGAAAATTCAGACAATATGCATATGTAAATGAAACTAAAAAAATTAGTATGTCATAAGTGCATAAGTACTGATTATTATTAATCTATTTCATCATCTCTTACCACAAACATACACACACAAATTTTTTATACAGTTAAATTTTGTTAAAAGTTTCAGTGCCCTAAAATATTGCAGGTTATATGCTGTCTTTGGGAGCACTTCCTCTTTGTCTCTCTCTTGCCACACTCAGTCACTTGATTTTCTCCAGCCATGATCTTTGTTATCTTAGGCTTTTGGTAGGAGAAACAAATTCATGAAGCAGTTTCTCTAGCTTGCATAGTGTGTGAAATACTAGTCTCTGTCATGTGGAAACTACAACCTTTTTATGGGTGCAGTTTGTTGTTTTACTTATTTTATGTGTTAAATACGATCAGAATTATTAAAAAAATAAAGGTTTAGACTGCGGCCTACATTTATTCAAAGTATTTTTTTTTTACATTTGCAGGGGCCCTGTGTCCCTAACCCCTAAGAATATAGATGGATAAATGTGTGAGCGTGAGTGTGTGAGTATGTGTATGTGTATGTGTGTGTGTGTGTGTGTGTGTGTGTGTGTAACTCATGGCCTGATATGGGAAGGCGGAAGCTGAAGGGAATAAACATTTATATAGCGCCTACTATGTTCCAGGTTTTGGGCTGAGTACTTTTACAAATATCCCATTTGATATGTAACTTCATTTTGCTTCATTGAGTACACATGAACATGATCATGGTTTGTTACTGCCTCAGCTGATTTTAGAATGTTTGTTTCCTTAATATGCTAGTGCATCATGCCATAAGTGCTAGTAGAATAGCTTTTAATCATATAGATTACAAAATCCATTGCACAATCCTTCATTTGGCTGGTTGGCCATGATTTTGCATGTGAACCCTACGGAGCCTAAAGTCCAGAGAGAAGAAAATTCCAGGAACAAATGATGAAAAAACCATTTATTAAGTGTTTACTATGTGCCAAGCCCTCTGCTGAGTGCTAGGAATACAAATGAAAAATCAAGACAGGTCCAGCTCTTAAGGAGCTTATACGCAGATTGGAGAAAAAAAGATATAGAAAGAACTACTGAGTTTATTGAGTCCAACCTCCTCATTTTTATAGAAGAGGAAACTTGTGTATAAAATGCAGAATTTTATAGATGAGGCTTAGGGAAGTTAAGTAACTAGCCCAAGATCACACAAATAGTGTCAAAAGTGGGATATTACTCTTAATTGTGTTTATATTTTAATACTTACTATGTCCTGATATCAGTAATACAAGTATTCCCTCAAATAGCAAAGAGATAACCAATTCCCAACTTTTTGTGTGACTTTCATCCAGGTCTACCTATAAGGGCTCCATAGATATTGAAAGAATGTACTAGGGTCTTTTTCTAGTTTTCTTGTTAGTACATTAATACTAATGAATCATATAAATTGTTCATTGATTACCTTCCCTCTCTATGCCTGACTATCTCCTTCCTTTTCCAGGCACACTTCCCTCTGATGATATCCTGACCAATCCAACCACTGTGCGCCTTTCCACTGCCCTTTGGGTGATCAGCAACTTCTGTTATTTGTAGATGATGTTTCCCTGACTTAAATAAAAATAATAATGAAATAATAAATAAATAATAACAATGCATTCACAATACATGTACTCCATATACTCTGTGATCCACTGAAACTAGCCTCCTTGATATTCCTCAAAGAGGATACTCTTCTCGCCTCTAGATCGTGGCTGTCCCCCATGCCTGAAATTCTCTACTTATTTCACTCTCCTGATTTCTCTGGATTTTTAAAGGCCCAGATAAAATCCTACCTTTTGTGGGAATCCTTTCTCAATCCTCTTTCTTTCTAATTCCCTTGTTTTGTTGATTTTAAGTTTATCATGTATGTAGCTTGCATGTATGTAGTTTGTACATAATTGTTTGCATGTTGTCTCCATTCCTATGAACTACGAACTCCTTTGGACCAGAGATGATCTCTTCACTTTTTTTATACTCAGCACAGTGCCTGGCACATAGTAGGTGCTTACTAAATGTTTATTGACTTGATGATGATGATAACAAACATACAGTGCCTTGAGGTTTGCAAAGTATTTTACATATGTTAACTCATTTAATCCTTACAATAAGCCTGTGAGGTAGATGTTAATATCCCTAGTTTATAAATAAGGAAACTGAGCCTTATATGGGTTAAATGACTTGTCCGGGGTTCACAAAGCTAGTAAGAGTGTGAGGCTGAACTTGAACCCATGTCTTCCTGAATGCTGGACTCTTACTACTGTGCCATCAGTTTGCCTGGCTATATGTATACTTATGGCCAGGCAGCACCACTGGAAGAATATTGATATTTAAGAAGTAAACTCTCATTTTGAGAAGTTTGTGGGTAACAAAACTGCTATACAGTTTCTCAAATATAATCCAGTCCACCCTTCTCTTACTATTTAATTCTGGTCTCAGAAATTTTTGTTTAAAAATGTGGAAGGAAATTGTTCCCCTATCCCCTTTTATTTCTAGTGTTTTGAGTGCGGTATTTTTTGAGTCATTGATAAGCTTGGGTGACAAGTATATGGCATATGTAAAGTACGTGGCAAAGAGTTTCTTTTTTGACAAGGCATTTCGTACCAACTAATTAGGGGAAGGAAAATTGAAATAGTTTCAAAGACCAATAGATTACTTATTGCACAACTACATTGAAGAGGTCTGTCTGGGTGGTGGAGGAAAAGGGAATGATTAAAAACTCTACAAGATGTTGATATTAAAGTACAGTCATTTTAATGACTTCTCCTTTTGCTGAGAATGGTGAGGAGGGAACATGCTCATTTCTTAAATTACATTTTACTTAATTCTCAAAGTATATGCATCCTGATAGTGAGGGTCTAAAGGTTAATTCAAGCAGAGAGAGGGAGAGAAACTGGGGAAGATTTGGATTTTGGTGCCACAGGGGAAAAACAGATATAAAAATAGGGGAGGAGCAGAAAGTTAAAAAAGGTCTTAGGTGTCCAAAGGGAAAGAGCCATCTTTTCTTTTTTTTTATTTTTTCTTGAAGCCAAGAAAAAAGCAGGAAAAAAGGCTTCACTCTCCTTGTTGCACAATAACAGCACCCACGATTTTCAAAAAACAAGCCCTGTAAGCCAAGGTGCCTCTTTCTGTAGAAGCTTTTAGCACCACAGAGATTTCTGTTACATGGGCTAAATATTTGTTACTTTAATGAAAACTCTTGAACAACATTGTGATGCCAGGAGATCTAAGACTGGGGGAAGGGAAGAGAAAGAATTCTGATATTAAGGCAGCACTTTTGATTGAATAACTGTAAATGCAAAAATGTTTTGGAAAATGTGGAGGATAGAGTTGGGGAGTTTGTGTTAGATTCATAAACTAGTTTCCACTAGTTTCAGCTGCCTTTATCCTGCTCACAAGTCTTTTTCTCAGATGCATTCAACGGCACTGTGATTGAAAGAAACTCTTCACCTATCATTGCCAACCCAATCACCTCTGAATTTAAGACAGCAGTGTCTGAAGGTGGGAAGGTTGTCTCTGCTCCATCTTGCCAAGGAGAGTTATTTGGTTAGTTGATGAATGGCATAAGCAAGGTACCCTATACTGCCCTGCTTTGAAAAGTGGCCATTTTGTCATATAGGCGAAGAATTCTTTGGTCAGCCATTCCACCTACTCAAGTTTCAGGTCTGTGAAACAAAATGTGCCAGTCTGGTTGGTAATGTGCTACCAGTTGTGGGAGGAGTCCTCTTTCATGAGATTGGAAACCAGTTAGGTCTGCATGCTAATGATATGATCTGCCATGTCTTTTACCTCTTACAACTACTGGCCACTCAACTCAGGATTATTCAAGATCATGGAGGCAATTCCGGCTTCCCCTCCCAGAGAGGGGAGTTGGAATACATAGGATAAATCAGGATTTTCACCTTTTGGCTTGATTAGCATCTGTACAAACCATAGAGAAGGCCCCCACATGTTCATAATACAGGCTAATATTGACATATGACTGACCAAGAGAGATATTAATGACCTGATTGATGACATAGCAAACAGTCTAAGCATCCTTGTTGCTTGCTTCACCTGAACAGCCTTGGTATGCCATGTTAAAAAAAAAGCAGAGTTTCCTTTGCTTTACCAGGGATGCTATTTCTTTCTGCTGCTCAGGGTCGACTCCCCTGAGGTTGTGAGCACAGGTGTGCAGGAGGATGACAATCTGCTCTGGGTTTTCCAAAATATCTTCCATGGCTCCTGTGAAATCAAAGCCATAAGTCTTGGGGTCATAGTAGCGGTAGCCATTCAGCTCCATGCCAGAATTCCTGAAGATGGGGATGTGATTTCCCCAAGATGGCGTAGGAAGATAGACATCCCAGCTGAATTTGAAGTACAGTTACAGAAAACTGGCTCCCACTCTCAGCTCCAGTTCCAGAAATGGTCTGCATAGTGACATATTGGCTGCTTTTCAGCACCTCCTTATTTTAGCTCAGGGGTAGCTCTGTTGATGCCTTACAAAATTCAGCCAATCCTGCAATGGGCAGGTACTCTTTGTCCATGTTTATCCCTGCAATTTGAGACTCTGCCTTATGAATACTTAGAAGAACAATGAACCATGATCATCTTGGTTGGCCGCAACTCCCAGACTCATCTTCTTTCTATTAGGGTCTCTCTTCCATGCTTCTGTAACACCCAAGATAGGATAGGGAGAGCCCATCTCTCCAGAGATCCACCAGGAGCTGTCTCTGAGGCCCAAGTGGAAAGAGTAGACTCTGGAGAGCAAGAGTGCAGCAACGTTGCCATAGTGAGTGGAGAGACGGAGAACTGAGCCTCTGTGGGTGAGAGGGTGAGCAGACCCAGGCATAAAGAACCTCCTCTGCAGGTCAGCTGAAGGTAAAGAGAGCTAGAAGAGGCACTTCCCAGGAAGTGCCTATCCCTCACCACAGCACCCCTTGCCTGAGGAAGCCTCTGAGCAGCTGCCCTGAGACTGGGAGGAGGGACCATCCCAGAGCAGCCGTTACATCCCAGTAAAAGAGTTTGCAATTGCTTCCCATGACTTGGGCTAAACCTTTCCTATTCTGTAGTCTTACCTCTAGCAACATCAGTATTGTATTGATGTGAATTTGCCAGCAGAGTTAAATTTGTACTAGTATTTAGTTAATCATAATTTTTTCCCTGTAGTGAAACCTCAGGTCAAAAGAAAGAGTACATTTTGTAGAATGTGAGGGAAAAAAAAGAAAAGCCTTTTCAGCCAGTTCCATGTGCTGCAAAATAAGATGGTAAATGGAGTCATAGAATTTCAGAGTTGGAAATAGCCATATGCTAGAGTCCAGAGGTGCCAAATTTGCAGCCTGCAGAACTCCCCAGTGTGAGTAAACCAGATTAAAATGTAATTGGGGAATGTTTAACAAAATAAGTAAAAATCCAGTACAACAGTGTTAAATTTTGGTTTTTTTTAGTCAACATGCAACCTGGTTTGAGTATGATACCACTGGTGTAGAGCTTTAATTTCTAAGGGGAAGAAACTGAGTCTAGGGGAAGTCAAATGACCTGCTGAAGACGTACAGGGCTCTGATGAAACTGGAACTCAAGCCTTATGGATCTCAGTCTAGCCTATCTCTCACTATAGAATGGATATAGATGTCTCTTTCTATTACTTAATGGCACTTCTAAGACTTAATATTTTTACCTCTTTAATTCACAACATAGATTTATTGTTTTCAAGACAAAAGTTATCCAAGGGATGTATTTGAGTTGATTAGCTGTGAAAGATATTTTAGTGTAAAGGAAGGAAGAGAAATTCTTGCAAGGAAGAGAAAATATTGCTGCTAGTGACAGGTTTATTTTTCAGGAAGGGGATATTGCCCTTTGTAATTTGATTTTAAATGTTTCATTTGGTTTCATATTACTAATCAAGGTGGCTGTTTCCTGCTTTGAGCTGGTTCATAGACATTTTTCACATCATGCTCATGAATATATGTACAGGCAACATCAATTCTAAGTATTTTATTATTTATTGTAGACTCGTGTCCAATTAAAGTAGAGATATTCCTTACTAGCTTTGTTTTTTAATTCACGTGCCTCCAAAGGCAGCCTGTACTAGTAGTGAGAAATGAACCGTTTTGTGATAACCATGGCTGAATCACATTTGTGGGGCAGATGGCATTCTGCATCTGCTGTCACTATAACTCGTGGTGAAGCTTTTATTTTATTAGTCTTTCTCCTAAATTCTTTAATTTAAGAAATTCTACTGTACTTTAGCTAGGAACCATAATAGAATGTATTTTTTTAGAAGGAAAATCAAATTTTTTAAAGTCTCATGATGACTTAGGGAAGGAAATACAAATCATTTATAAAAATGTCAAGTGATGTAACAGTAGAGAATTAAAATACTGTGACATTTTTCAAAATGGTCCTTAAGTATAAATTATAGTTTAACTAATCACAGGGCCAGCATCTATTTACTACAAAGATGCAGAAGTGCAATAGCATAGCAACACTTCATTTAAATGTTTAATGTTGGTTGACTTTTATATCTCTATGTGAATATTACCAAGAACAACAGGATCTAAAAGTTTCATAAACATTCATTAAGCTCTCTCTATTACAGAGAAAATGAAATAACCTAGGATCCTATATTTGGAGCTGTAAGGGACCTAGAGGCCATCTCATCCAATCCCCTCATTTTGCAGATGGGGGCACAAAGTTCCATAGAGGTAACATAGTTTTCCCAATGTCGCATAAGCAGAACTTGTCAGAGGAAGAACTTGAACCTCCTTCTTGACTCCAAGTCTGACCCTTAGGAATATGGAATACTTCCTTAGGTTCACTTCTGATTAGCTTCTCTGCGAACATGTAGTTCTCATAGAATTATACAAAGTGTCCCAGAAGTCTTGTTTGATGCCATACTGGAGACATAGCTCTTTTGTAGCACTCTAGGGATTTGTACTTGACCCTGTTTTATTTATCATTTTTATTGGTACTGTGGATACATGCATAGATAGCATATTTACGAAATTTGAAAATTAAATAAAGATTACAGAGATTGTTCATATCAGTGGATGAAAGATGGGGATTCCAGAAAAACTAGAGAGACTAGAATAATGAGTCAAATCTACTAAGATGAAATTTAATACTGATAAAATTGGTTCAAAAACAGACACAAGACAGGGAGGATGTGTCAGTGAACAATTATTAAGCAACAGCTGTGCACTAGGCACCATGCTGAGGGGTGAGATTGCAAAGAAGGAGATAAAATGAAGCATTCCTCCTCTCAAGGAGCTCACAGTCTAATACAGTTACAACATACAAACAACTAGGTATAAACAAGATTTAGAGAGGTTGAATTGGAGGTAGTCTCATAGAGAAGGCACTAAGATTAAGGAGGACTGGGAAAGGTTTTCTGCAGGTAGAACTTTAGCTAAGACTTGAAGGAAGCCAGGAAAGTCGAAAGTCAGAGATGAGGCATGGAGCTCCAGGCATGGAGAACAGCCAGTCAGAATGCTTAGTCAAGAAGACAGTGTCTTATGTGCTATTGTGCTTGTTCTTCATTCTTGAAGAGGACTGTGACATCAGAGAGATGATGACATGACTTGCAGTTGACTTTGATTTGAGTGAAGGAGGGCTGTGCAAGTTCACCAGCCTCACTTTCTCTTTCAGAGACATCTGGGTCCAATGGCCAGATATTCATCAGGATGACTGGAGATGGCCCAGGATGCATTAGGAGACCCTGGCCCTTTTAGGCTAAGGTCTTTTCATGGTTCTCACTTTGAGTGTCTGTAGTATTAATGTGATCAAAGATCTTCCCCATCCATTCATTAGGCCTCAGGTGGGCCTAGGTGGGAAAGCTTGAGTATATCTTTGTTTGTAAGTAGGCCTAAAGCTCCTACTTACTAGATGCTAAGCCAATGTGGGCCATGAAGCCATCAGGGCTCTAAAGGGAGTTGCTAAGACCAGAGCCAATGGTATGTGAACTGAGTGCTAGTCAATCAGATGCCAGCTTGCACTGTGTAAAAAGAGAGCCCAGAACTGAAAGCAGCAGAGCAGCAGAAATGAGAGAGGCAGGTTCAGAAGCAGACATCAGGAAGACATTGAGGCAGCAAGAGCTACAGGAATTGGAATTCAGTCCAAGGAGAAAGAGCAGGAAGTCGGAGTCTACAGAGCTGCAGAAGAGAGTACTGAGCAGAGAGTTAGGATTCCTGAGAGATTATTTACAGAAAGGTCCTAGCCGGGGGGAAGGTTATAGGATGACTTGGCTCCTGGTTATAATATTGTTTTACAATTTCCTTGTTGCTACATCGAAGTGGACTTACTGGCTTTGGAATATTATTGCTACTATATGGAATTGGAAATACTGGTCCTGGGACTGGATTCTCTCATGTCTAAATAAATGTTATACTTCCTCTGCCTTTTACCTAGAGAATTTCTTATACTTCTCAATTCTGAACCATTCAGGCATGTTCATGGTCATCCTAGAGCTCATGAATCTTGCCTTACTGATATGGTGTCTTATTCGAGAAAGTGAGAGGCCATTGTCACCAGATCTCAGAGTGGAGAAAGAGGTAAGAAGACTAGGAAAGTAGGAAGGTTCTATGTCTATGAAGAGCTGTAAAACCCAGAGGATTTTACATTTGATGTCAATATTTTCATGTGAAGAGCTATGAGCTTAATATAAATAAGAGTATTATATGGTAATTAAAAAAGAAAGAATGCTGCTATCCTTTGTACTGATAGAAACATAGTCCCCAGAATAGAGGTAGTGGGCTTATTGACCACTGCTATTGTCAGAACCAATCTAGTGTATTATATACAGTGCTAGGTGTCACATTTTAGGAAGAACATTAATAGGTTACAGCATATCCATGAAAAGTGAACAAAAAAAAAGGAAAAACCTTGTTGTTTGTGAAATGATTGAAGAAATGCTAGAAAAGGAAAAAAACTGGGAGGAGACATGATAGCTCTTTTCAAATTTTTGAAATGTGAATGTGGAAGAGAGAATAAACTTGTTTTGACTATTCTGATGTCCAAACTAAGACTATTCAGTAGAACGTACTAAACAGAAGACTTTTCTCTATGTGAATAAAAAGAATTCCTATCAATTAGAGTTGTACAGAAATAGAATGAGCCTTACAGTATAATAATTTCTCTGTCTCTGTCAGTCTTCAATGATCACTTATGTTTTGAGTATCTACTAGAGTACATAGCCTTTGAGCTCTCTTCCAACACCTGAGCATCTCTGAGGTTTTTTGCCTCATCCAAGTCTTGATTCAGATAATGAATAAGAATACAGCAGAACAGTTTGACAGATACTTTTTGAGAACTTGGGAAAGATAATATACATCCCCCCCAAAATAGTGGAATACCTCATAGTAAAGTGTGTGCTTTATGGAACAGCTGCAGAGTTCTCTCAAAAGGGAATATCCTTCTTTTTGGCATTTACTGCATAATATGGTCTGACTGCCTGCAGAAGATGAAATTTGCAACATAAATCTGTCCTGGATGAATTATCATTTTAAGTAAAACATTTGTAGTGTCGGTTGACTTTTTAATTTTGTTTTGTTTTTAATTAGCCACAAATTATCTTAGGCATCTACCTTCTTCCTACATTTGTGATGAGATGTTTAAACAAACTAGAGGGAGGGAGGTAAAGCAAAGTTATAGATTTGTGGTTTTGGGGGGAGGGAGGTTGCTAGATTTGTGATTTTATTAGTGGAGGGCAATTGGGAAATTCTCTTTACCTCTACAAATCAGCAACTGTTCTGAAATGTACAGTCTTTAAAGAGTTTTTTTATGAGCACCAAGAGGGTAATTGATTTGCTTAACATTATACAACCAGTATTCTTAGAAGCAGAACTTGAATCCAGTTCTTCCTAATTCTGAGGCCAGCTATCTCACTCTACTGTGTCATGGTAACTCTTGTAACAACAGATATTTTCATTAATATATTAATACTGATGTATTATGCTTACTATAGAAAAAATTTATTATGTAATAGCTTAAGTGTTTATGTAACATGAATTCGACTAATTATCTTCATGTAAATAATTCCCAATTCTGTGTAGCCCGCAATCATCTCTCTCCTAAGTTCCATTTATTGGTCTCCAGCTGGTCATCTGATAAACATCACAGATTGAAAATGTCCCCAAAGCAATCTTAACCCCTTTTCTGAATTTCCCATTTTTTTTGTCAAGGGCCCCACCACTTTTTCTATCATCAAGGGCTGTACTCAGGAGTCAGCATCAATGCTTCACTCTCATTCAGCACCACTCTCTCTTGCATTATTCTTGCCAAGTCTTATCATTTATACCTCCATAACGTTTCTTTATCTATCCCCTTCTTTCTACTCACACAGCCATCCCTGAAAGGCAATCAATCATCACCTTTGGCCTAGACCATTGCAATAGACTCTAATAAAGTTCTCTGTTCATCCTAATTTTTTCATTTTTGTAAAATAGAAGATATATTTAATGAGGTCTGGTAAACGTATTCATTATATCTTTCCATTTCAATGTAATGTTATTGTTCAGTCATGCCTGATTCTTTGTGACCCCATGGACTGTCTTGTCCATGGAGTTTTCTTGGCAAGGATACTAGAGTGGCTTGCCGTTTACTCCTCCAGTAAATTAAAGGCAAACAGAGGTTAAGTGACCTGCCCAGGTCACATAACTTGTAAGTGTCTGAGGACTGATTTGAAGTAAGGACTTCCTGACTCCAGAATCACTGAGCCACTTAGCCATTCAATATAGTACAATTCTACAAACATGAATGGCCATCCTTGATTTCTCTTGGTGAAACTAAGATTGCTCAAAGAAAAAGTATATTTATGACATATTTATTTAATATTTTATTTTTTCCATAATTGCATGTAAAAACAATTTTTGACATTTTAAAAAAATTTGACTTCTAAATTATCTCCCTCTTGCCCTCTATTCCCCCTCATTAAGAAGGCAAACAATTTGATATAGTTATGCATGTGCTATCATGAAAAACACATTTCCTACTAGTCAGGTTGTGAAAGAAAACAAAAACAAAAAAAAACCAAGAAAAATAAAGAAAGTTTTAAGAAGTATTCTTCAATCTGCCTTCAGATTCCATCAGTTCTTTTTTATAGAGATGGATAGTATTTTTCACCATAAGTCCTTCAGAATTGTCTTGGATCATTATGTTGCTGAGAATAGTTAAGTCATTCATAGTTGATCATCATACAATGTTGCTGTTAATGTATACAATGTTCTGGTTCTGCTCATTTCATTTTGCATCCGTTTATATGTCTTTCCAGGTTTTTCTGAGAGCATCTTGCTCATCATTTCTTATAATAAAATAGTCTTCTATCACACTCAATGCCATAACTTGTTTAGCCTTTCCCATTTGATGGGTATCCCCTCAATTTCCAATTCTTTGCCACCACTAAAAGAGCCATTATAAATATTTTTGAATATATAGGTCCTTTTCCTTTTTGTTTTTTCTTCTCTTCAGGACACACATCTAGCAGTGCTATTGCTGAGTCAAAGGATATGTGAGCTTTATGGCCCTTTGGGCATAGTTTAAAAAAATTGCTCTGCAGAATAGTTGAATCAGTTCACAACTGCATCAAGAGGCATTGGTGCCCCAGTTTTCCCACAACAATTCCAGTATTTGTGATTTTCTTTTTCTGCCATGTTACCTGATCTGATATGTGTGGAGTGGTACCTTAGAGGTTTTTAATTTACATTTCTCTAATCAAGAGTGACTTAGAGCATGTTTTCATATGCTCATAGATAGCTTTGATTGCTTCATCTGAAAATTGTCTTTTATATCCTTTGAGCATCTATCAATGGGGGAATGGCCCTTATTTTTATAAATTTGAACACTTTTTATAACTGAGAAATAGGCCTTTCATCAGAAAAACTTGCTATAATTTTTTCCACAATTATTATTCCTAACTGTAATATATATATAATAGATATATACATTTATGTATATACATATATATGTATACTAACTGTATATTTCCCTTTATCCTATTTTGTCCCCTGTTTATCCTATTCTTTCTCTCCTTTCACTCTCTTCATCTTCAAAAGTGCTTTCCTTCTGATGACCAACTCCTCCTATCCCTTCCCCCTTCTCTTATCTTTTTCATCTCCTACTTTCCTATAGAGTAAGAAAGATTTCTCAATCCAACTGAACATGTATGTTATTCCCTCTTTGAGCCAATTCCAATGACAGCGTAGTTCAACTACTCCCCCCCCACCTTCCCCTATATTTCCCTCGATTGTAAAAGCTCTTTTACACCTCTTTTATGTGAGATAATTTGCCCCATTCTCTCTCTCCCTTTCCGCTTCTTTCAGTGCATCGTTCCTTCTCACCCCTTAGTTTTATTTTTTAAATATCATCCCATCTTATTCAACTCATACCTGTACCCTCTGTCTATGTATACTCCTTCTGGCTGCCCTAATAATGATAAAGCTTTTAGGAATTACAAGTACCATCTTCCCATATAGGAATGTAAATAGTTTAACCTTATTGAATCTTTTATGATTTCTCTTTCCTGTTTACCTTTTTTTGCTTCTCTTGAGTATTCTATTTCACAGTCAAATATTTTACTCAGCCCTGGTCTTTTTATCAGGAATGCTTGAAAGTCTTCTATTTCATTGTATATCAATTTTTCACCTGAAGAATTATACTCAGTTTTGCTAGGCAAGTGATTCTTGGTTTTAATCCTAGCTCCTTTGCCTTCCAGAAGGTCATATTCTAAGCCCTCTGATCCTTTAATGTAGAAGCTGTTAAATCTTGTGTTATCCTGATGGTGGCTCCATAATATTTGAATTGTTTCTTTCTGGCTGCTTGCAATATTTTCTCCTTAATCTGGGAACTCTGTAATTTGATTTTAATATTCCAGGAAGTTTTCATTTTATGATCTCTTTCAGGAGGTGATCAATGGATTCCTTCAATTTCTATTTCACCTTCTCTTTCTAGAATATTAGAGCAGTTTTCCTTGATCATTTACTGAAAGATGATATGTAGGCTTTTTTTATCTTGGCTTCCAGGCATTCCAATAATTCTTGAATTATCTTTCTTTGGTCTATTTTCTAGGTCACTTATTTTTCCAATAAAATATTTAACATTTTTTCTGTGTTTTCATTTTTTAAAAATCTATTGTATTGTTTCTTGATGTATCATGGAGCCATTAGCTTTCACTTGTCCAATTATAATTTTTAAGGAATTATTTTCTACAGTGAGCTTTTATACCTCCTTTTCTATTTGACTAATTCTATTTTTTAAGGAATTCTCTTCAGTGAATTTATATATATATATATATTTTCCATTTGGCCAATTCTGCTTTTTTAAAGATTTCTTCTCTTCAATGGATTTTTGTCTCTCTTTTACAATTTAGCCTATTCTGTCCTTTTGAAATATTATTTTCTTCATTTTTTGTACCTCCTTTACCAAGGTACTGATTTTTTAAAAATGATTTTCTTACATCACTTTCATTTCTTTTCCCAGTTTTTCCTCTACCTCTCTTAACTTTTAAAATTCCTTTTGCAATTTTCCAGAAATTTTTCTGGAGGCCTGAGACCATTTAACATTTTTCTCTGAGGCTTTGGATGTAGCAGTTTTTACTTGTTGTCTTCTGACTTTGATCTTCCCTGTCACTATAGTAACTTTCTATGGTAAAGTCCTTTTTTTGTTCTTTGCTCATTTTCTGAGTCCACTTCATGGCCTTTATGTCAAAGTTGAGCTGTGCTCCTGCTGTGGAGGGAGCACTGTCCCTAGATTCAGGTTTTTTTGATGTAGCTGTTTTCAGAGATAGATGTGGGGGTCTACAGGTTTTGAGTTCTTCCAAGATGGCATGATCTAAGGAGAGGTGTTTTTATTATTCCTCTGGCCTGTGCTGTGGTCTGTGAGTAACCACAAGCACTGTTTTCCATCTATCTAGCTCCACTATGGTTGTAAGCTCTGGTATGTTTGTGTTCCTGCTAGCCCTTGTACTGTGACCTAGAGCCACACATGGGCAATTCAACAGAGTCCCTGCACCCAGTGCCAGCAAAAGGGACCCCTGTAATTTCCTTATGATCAGTTGTCTGATCCATTTGGCATCTGTGGATTGAGAGATTCTGAAGCCTTCACTGTCATAGCTGATTCTGTCTTCCCCAAAGCCTGATACTGGTTTGCTTTGACAAGACTTGCACTGCACTGTGTTCTTCTCTCACCCAGTGAGATGAATCTTTCCTATTGACTTTCTAAGTTGTCTTGGGCTAGAAAATTGTTTCATCCCATCTGAAGTTCCATCCCATCTTCTACTCCAGATTTTGTTTTAGGCATTTTTAAAAGTTGTTTGGAGATGAATTTGGAAGAGAGAGCTCAGGCAAATCCCTGTCCTTTTCCCACTATCTTGGCTCCACCCTATCCCCTCTCCCTTTTTCAGTTCATCCTCCACACAACTTCCAAATTGATATTCTCTAAGCAGAAGTCTAACCATATTATTTCACAGCTCAAGAAACTTCAGTGGCTCTTGATTGCTTCTAGAATGAAGTACAAATTGTTCAACATTTAAATAACTCCCTTATCCACCACCTTTGCTATGCTAAATTTCAGACAAACTACCCTACTTGCTCTTCCTTGTACCAAACAATCAACCACTATGCCTTTAGACAAATCGCATCTCATTTCTGGTATGTTCTTCCTGCTGATTACCACCTCTTGAAACTCCTTGCTTCCTTCAGGGTTCAGTGCAAGTGCCACCTCCTATAAAAAGCCTTTCCTGACATCTCTATTTATTTATCCTCCATGTCTTAAAATTACTTGGTATTTATTTTACATATATTTTCTGTTTTTGCACTTGTGCATTTGGTGTTTCTAACTAGTAGAGTATAAATTCTTTGATTACAGGGATTATTCATGCAACTAGGACAGTATTTGGCACACAGTAGGTGCTTCATAAATGGTTGTTGACTTTGTACATCCTGGTTAAATCATAGTATGTGAAACGTAACCAGGTATTTCTGTTTGGGCTATTTAAACAACATACAGAAAAATATCAGTATTGTGATACAACCTACAAAATTGGCAAATACCTCATTTATACAACACTGGTGACATAGTTTCTAGGCCTTGAAATTTAGTAAAGATTAATCAACTATTGCATCCAGGAGTGATAGTAGCAGAGAGATTATTGTCTCCAGCAAAATTGATACTATCATCACAAGAAAAATTTTACTGCAATTTTCTGTGATCTTACTTTTTTCCCCTGCATCACATTTCTAAATAGTTATTTCTTTCTCATCCAACGAAATGAAATGGATTAAGCAGAAATTTTTATAATTGGTAAGCCAGTTCCTCCATGTGTTTTGGGCATATAAGGACAGATGAATGACATTACTAATAGTAAACATATCAAAATTAAAGTTCGGTGGAAGATTGTAACTATTCATGTATGCTCTCAAGAAATTTAAATGAAAAATATTTCAAAAAAGTTACTGTAATTTTAGAATCATGGGATATTGGTTTCTTATAGAAAAGAGAAGTGCTGTTTTGTAACATCATAAATTTATTTGTACTTATTTTGAACTTAATATTGAACTTATTTATCATGGAAAATTTGGGATTTCATTCCTGTGGGTTATATGTCTACCAATAGAGATCTCAATCCCTCTGTCTTTAGCAGAGGGTTCAATAAATTACTTTGATAAAGAAGATAAAAAGACCCATCACCTGGTGAACAACCTTAAGGTTAGGAGCCTTTCTTTTCAGAGACATACTAGCAGATTTTCTCTTCCATGATAGAATCTGCCAGAACCTGTTGTCTTCTGGAATAGCAGAATATAGAGAAACCAGGGTCACTTCAGTATCACAGTCATAAGAAAAAGACCTCTTAATATATGGGTGGACTAATTCCATTGCTTTAAGAATTCACATTAATGGTGTTCTGTACACGTAAATGAATTATCTCTTCGTACTTATCTTGGTTTGTATCACAACTAAAACAAACTTCAACCAGCAAACACAAACCTGGAACAGCATTTACAAACAATATTAACTGTTAAAATTACATTAATTAGAGTCATATTTAAGTAGCTATTGTCAAATTTAATTATTCTTTGTTTGAACAAGTTTCCTTACTTAATTACATCATTTCTCTTTCACAGTAAGAGGTCTCCTTAAATTTCACAAGTATGTGTGAATTGAATTTTCTTTCATTTCTCATTGTGACTCTTAAGATCTCATGAAAAATATAATGACAGTTTTCTGGTAGAACATGTCTTGCCATCTATTCTCCCAAAAATGTGTGAAGATATTTTATTAAAGAGCTTTACTAAAAACAAAATAAAACAAGGAAATTATATCAATAATTTGCCCCAATCTGCTAGTTTAATAACCCTGTCCAAAAAAAGAAATAAGAAAATATGGATAGTTTTGCTCTCAATGAAAATAGCCTGGTTCTTTGTAATCATTGCTTCCTTTTCAAGATATTAGCAACCATATCTTTAATAAACAATTCTAAAATGGTACCGAGAGTAGAAGTGAAGCTCACTGGACTACAAAGTGTTTCAGGTACTATTATCTATTTTTCTTCCCCCTCCCTTTTTTAAAAAGAGGATCAACATTTGCCCTTCTCCAGTCTTGTGAAACCTCTCCCATTCTTCATGGTCTTTCAGTTATTGACAATACTTCAGCAATCACACATTTAGTACTTGTAAATTTTGTTTATCTTGGTCATGTGGAATTCCTCAAGGGCAACTTGGTGCAACCCCTTAACTTATCTTGGCTATCAATTATTAGCCATTTATATTTTGTTCTTCCCAATTCTAATGTAATTAGGAAAGTAAGAATTAAACACCTTTGACTTCTTGCTGTTATCATTTATCATCATCCCTTTAATCCCTAGCAATCTTCTGTATAGCTAAAGCAAAATAGCAATACTTTCTTTTATTCTTAGATTTCCTCAGCAGCCTCTTTTTATTCACAGCTTTAGTACTCCTGTCAGTATTCTTACAAGACTATGCCCTTGATTTATTCCTCCACTATTATCTACCTTGGCTTCCTTCTTCTCCCTTGTTGTTTATTCCCTCCACTGTGTACTTTTTAAGGTTCCAAAAAAAATGGACACCATAGTGGTAGGTTTCTTCAGGTGAATAAATTGCTTGTAGGTAGTCATTCTTTTTAAAATTTTGATAGAGACCATTGCCAGGCTCTGCAGCAATACTGGGGGAGACCAGGGTCTCTGGAGAACATTGAGAAAGCGGGCATAGTAGTCACTGACCTGAAGACAGAAATTCTCTAGGGGAGTCATTGAAGAGCCCACTGAGAGAAAGCAGAAAGACAGTTCCTGACCTTACAACCTGTAGTGACCAACCTGTTAAATCATAGATTTCGCTAGTCATTTCCCAGGAAAAGAACATCATTCCTACAGAGGTCAGAGCTGATGGTTGTCACTGTCCAGAGAGTAAAAGTGGAGGGGGAGAGATATGGTGTTGAAAAGGAGAGTGTTAAGTCACGTTCCTTTTTCTCCCAATCCCCCAAGCACCATTTAGCATTATGGACTTTGAGGTACTCTTGTCTCAGTGTCAGCAGGAAGAGAAGAATGGAAGTTGAAAAGGAAAGAAGTCTTGATGAACACAAAATACTAGAATTTATGGTATGGGTTTATGATGCTTTACATTTCACTTTTGATTTTGTTCCATATATCCTATTCTATATGTAAGTGGCTCTTTAGGGTCATAGGAAGTTGGAAAAGAAATTTTGATCCTGTGAGATGGAGGTGAATTATGATTTGGTGAGAAGGGGCATTAAATCATACCCTTAGATTCTGTAAGAGCCCTGGGAAGCACTTTGTTACAGTTCTAGAGAGAGAAAAGACGGTTTATAAATATACAGGATGACTGAGGAATACTGGGGACTTACAGGTTTCTGTAGTAGAAAGTTTGTGGTTATTCATATTGGATGCTCAAGACTTGGACCACCATCTGGTGGCTTACCCAGATATAGCAACCCACTTTACTATTGTAGTACACCTCTTAATGCAAATGTAAATGAAGTACTTCTGTGAGTGGGACATATTACACTTTACATGTTCACAGACATTTGTAACTATAAAAAAGCAAACACACACACACACACACACACACACACACTTCTTACTAGCTCTTTTGTTGGATTATGTCTCCTTTAATTTTTTTGTTTTCTCAACTGCTATACTTCATTACAATAATATTCAGCTTCGTGGATAGTTTTCTCCTTCATCTTTTTTCTTTTTAATTTGGTCAGATTTGCAAGATAACTGTCAAATACGTGCTTACCAGCTTTCATGAGGTACACTCCATCCCTGGCCAGGAGTCTGTTCTTTCTTTTTTAAGCCTTGTTTAAGAAATTCAAATCTTATTCTCAAGCACCATCTTCTTAGAGCAGGAGATCTTGCCTCAACTAATAAGTGCTTATCTTCTATAATAGAGCAACAAACAGGACCCTAATTAGTGAATTTGCAGATCAATTCCCTGATTAGCCCAGACTTGATCTGTAGTTGTACGATAAATCCTTGGCATAAGTATGATCTTTAACTACCAAAAAAGCTGTATCTGAATAGAAAAATGTCTGTAGTGAAATTTAGCTTCATTACTCTTTTCACTATTTTAGGTATCTGTTGATTTACTGGAAATCCTGCTTATCCTGTCTTGTTAGTAGAAGAATTTTTTTTTTCTTTTCCTAATGAATTAGCCTCCCTGAAGATAATCCATAAATTCAGGAGTTTGCAAATGTCTTAAATGGAGTGAACCATTTTATTTAAATTACATTTTTTCTTTAGGCTATAAGTGTTTCATTTGCACAAGTTAATGTTGAAACCTATTTTTTGTTGAGAGGAGGTTATGAATAAGGAGATGGAGTCAGCCTTATTTACAATTCATTATGCTGCTTGGTGGCACAGTGGATCTCTAGAGTACTGGGCCTGGAGTCAGGAAGACCCAAGTTCATATCCGATCTCAGACACTAGCTATGTGACCTTGGGCAAATCACTTAACCCTGTTTACCTCAGTTTCCTCACCTGTAAAATGAGCTGGAGAAGGAAATGGAAAACCACTCCAATATCGTTGCCAAGTAAACCCCGTGGTTGTGATTGAAATGACTGAACAAATACAAATACTTCCTGAGACACACAATATAAAAGAATACTGATAATACTCTTTTAAACTAAACAGATTATATTACTTCTAGGTCTTAGTAGATGATTTAGTTCCCTAAATGTCAAAAACTCATATTCTGTCACCTTGTGGATAGCCTTCTGCTGTTGAATCTTTTTTAGTCCTCACATCACAGATACATATGCCATTACCAGACCAATACCTGAAGCCTTTTGCCTTAGTAGAGCCTGCCAGAGTATGTCCCACTGGATTAGCCCCTAGAAGCCCAGTGTTCTATCTGTATCCCACCTTTAGAGTAGGAAAATATTTATCCAAAGCTATATTTTGCTAAAGAGTTTGGGAGAATTAATCTAATTATTTGACTCATATATAAATTAGATATTCTTCCAAACAAAGGTAAGAGGAAGATGCTATTTAAATCCTTGAAAACAAAAAATAATTAGCTGTGTTACTTTGAGAAAGCTATTTTCTGTTCCTTAGAATCTTCCTTTATTAAATGAGTGGGTAGGATGAAGGTCCCTTCCTGTTCTAATGTTTTATGATTCTGTGATATGGCCAATAACAAAATGTAATTCATTGTTCAGGCCCAAGGATGAATTAGCCTTCTTGGATTTATTTTAAGATATATTCTATTAACACTTCAAGCAGAAATATGCATTTTTAGATACAAGAATAACATTGAGCCAATCCTCTGGTTTTATTCAAGCTACTATTGTCGTCATTTGGTTGTTAGGCAGGATATTTGGTAAGTTGTGATTAATTCTTTCAGGATATTAAGTATCAAATGTAGAAATGGGTGGGATGTGACTTTTTCCTATGCTCACACAATTTATCCTCTTATTTTCACTTTTCTCAGTATCTATCAAAGTTATTTCTTTTGGTGTCAGGATTAAACTAGAAGAAGAACTGGAATTTTAGACTTCAAGAGATTAATTTTTTAAGAGACAGGTCTCTGCCAAACAGAAAATATAAATCAGTCAATGAGAAAGTTAGAAGACCATGATTATTTGCTTTTCCTTCCTGCCATGTTCTTGGATACTTATTGCCGAGTATGATTGAAAATACCCTTTGAGTCAGAAAAGATAAATTATTTTGCCTTTGGAAACTTGGAGTTATTTGTTTCCAGTCACAGACATTGACAAGATTGGTAAGGGTCTAGCTCATCTGCCCTAAGATGCAGCTCAAAAATTCAGGGGAAATTTATGGTCTCCTTAGTCAGTTCCACCTAAAGAGGATGAAAGCTTAAAAAGGAGTTATCTGGAGGCATAGACTGATTAAAGCCCATGGCTAGGAAAAGTGACATTATTTGAAGGTTAATAGTAAGGACAAAGCCATCAATTGAGAAGAAATATGAGAGAAGACTAAATAGTCAGGATGTTATAGTATTACAGTGCCATCTAATGTGAGCTCCTTCTCCTAACCTCCAAGACTTTCTTATATCTTTCAGGTTTCAGATATGGAGACCTT
This sequence comes from Phalanger gymnotis, assembly GCA_028646595.1. NCBI lineage: Eukaryota > Metazoa > Chordata > Mammalia > Diprotodontia > Phalangeridae > Phalanger > Phalanger gymnotis. The sequence goes on along the minus strand of CM053626.1, from coordinate 119,505,061 downwards.
CTGCTTGTTAGGGCTAAACTCCTCCACCTGAATAGAGGGCAGGCCACTACCCCCTCTTATCTTTTCTGACACCTTTGTCCATCTAGCTACCTGCATATTTAATGGATGCTTTTCAAATGCCTGGAAGCTTCTAAGAACTGTGCCTCATAGACATTTCTGTGACTCATGGCAACACGTTGGAGAAAGTAGTGTCCCAAGTCACAGGGTACATGCTGGTGTGACTGTGTCACTCAAGAAACTTCGGTGGCTACCTATTACATCTTTGTTGTTATCGTTCAGCTGTTTCAGTTGTGTCTAGCTCTTCATCACCCCATCTGGGGTTTTCTTGGAAAAGATACTGGACTGGTTTGCCATTTCCTTTTCCAGCTCATTTTAAAGATGAGGAAACTGAGGCAAACAAGGTTAAGTGACTTGCCCAGGGTCACACAGCCAGTAAGAGTCTGAGGTCAGATTTGAATTCAGGAAGATGAGTCTTCCTGACTTCAGTCCTAGCACACTATCAACTACCCCTATTGCATCTAAGATAAAATAAAAATTTCTTGCTTAGCATTTAATATGCTTCAGATATGACACCAATCTGTCTTTCCAGCCTGATTTCTCATTTCTTCTCCTTCATGTACTTTAGGGTATATGTATTCCAAACTGCCCTATTTGCTGTTTTTTGTAACTAACATCTCATAGCTTTCTCCCATGCTTTCATACAGCCTATATGCTTAGGATGATTTTTCTCCTCATTTTTGCCTCTCAGAATCCCTAATTTCATTAAAGCTTAGCTCAAGTGCCATCTGTTACACAAAGCCTTTCCTTATCACCACCAATTAGGAATTCTTTCCTCCCAGTTACTTTGTCTATATTTCCTATTTACTCATCTGTAAAAATGTTTTTTCTTTGACACAGGATTAATTGCTTTGGAAGGAAATTTAGATATGTCCCTCTAATATTCATAAGAACTGGAAGGTCATCTCATCTAACCATCCACCCAGTGCTTGAATCCTTTATTTGGTGTCCTCAAAAGTCTGTGTTGAAATAGTTCCAGTAAATAGGCTCTCCCTACATGTGTAGACATTATGTATACATACACATATAAATATGTGTGTGTGTGTGTGTGTGTGTACGTACGTACGTATATGTGTATGGAGAGAGTCAGAATATGCCTCCCTAGAGCAATTGGTTCCAGTTCTGCCCTCTGGAAGTAGTTACTCCAAACTTTTCTTTCTTCATATAACATGGTTGATATTCATCATCCTAACCCCCAACTTGTAGCCACATTCCATGTCCTTATTGATTTCTTTAAAATGTATATCATACCATAAAATGTATATCATACTGGTTACCAGATACCCAACTGAAAATGTATGGATAAATCAATCTTAATTCATCACTTAGAAAACAACCATCAAAACTCCTTTGGATCAGAAGCATTTTCTTAACATTTTCTCAGTAGTCATAGATTACAAAAATGGCATGGACCTATTAATCTAATAATTGTATCTGATCTTCACTGGAGTGAATATTGCTCCAATAATAAATACTGTGTTGGACTCGGTTACTAAGACAGAATTGACTGATTTCATTTTTACTTTTCTCTAATTTGATCACCCTCTATAAGGGAGGCTAACAGTATAAGTAACATGACAAACTGGATAACCACCTTTCTGAATTATATGGAGTTCTCCAGTTTCTCCAACTAGAGATTTCTTTTCCAGTTGATATAGATTTAGAATAACTCTTTTTTTAAACATCTAGCCATTCAACCCCTTCTGGGTCCATTGGATTTTAAGGTTCTTGAGGACAAGACCATTTCATTTTTATGCTAGTATTCTGAATACCTAGCACAATCAGTTCCATGCAAAGTAGGTGCTTAGTATATTTGTTGAACTGAATTGAATTGAGTCAACTCCTTTCCCCTAAAACCAGGGCTGGAAATCTGGTTGCAACAATGGACCTTGGTTGTTTTTATTTATAATATTAATTTCCACTTTTCAGCAGGAAATATGCAATTTATTAATAAAATTCAGTCTTCAATGTAATTTTTCTATGAATACCTATACCATTTTCAGCTAAAAAATAATAACAATTATCTTCGATGGAAATGAACTACTTTTATTTGTTATATCCAATTTTATTTGTTTTTTGAAGCCTCAATTGTATATAAAGCTACCTTGCTGTAGGTATGGTTTGTTTTTCTGGATCATTCTGGTTAACCTTAGTTGTGGGCCTACCTAAAGATTAAGTTTCATACGTGCTATTATAATCCCTTTGTCCTTTGCTAACTCCACCATCTGCTTGAATGTGCTCTTTTTTTATACTTATAATTCCTCTCATAGTCATCCAAACAAGTCTTTTTTCTCAAGTTATTTTGCTTAGAGATCAGCTGGGAGCCAGTTTCCTGATCAATTTATTAGAAACCAAAACCCGAAGGAAATTGGAACAGTGAAAAACATCAGCTAGATTCAGTTTAAAGAATTTGATGTCCTTTTCTTATTTCCTCAGCAAGCCCTAAGGCTTGTTGGCATCTGGAAATTTTGTTTTGTACATATAGTCAATAATATCCTTAAATTCTATTCACCTGTTAACTCTTCCTGCTGAGAGGAAGGATTTGGGACAGGATAATGCTGACAGAAAATGTGAAATAACATTTGGTACTTGTTCATACTTTGGTATTCAGTAAAGACTTCAAAAACCAAAGATGGGTTTGGGGATATGGATTTGAAGATGCCCAAATGGATTCATCTTTCTGAAGTAGTGGTTCAAATCAAAAGCAAAGTTTTTGTATGTATTTCATATATAACAAATTCTTTTTGTAATTTGTTCCATAGATGCCAAGAATACATGTAAAACATGGTCTTCTGAACCAGAAGTATTTAGTCCCCCTTGGTAGCTTTTTATTGCGTTACTTTACTTTCATGGCACCCTTATGTTAACGTTTGAAAGTTTAAAGTCTCTAGATGGCTTTTTACCATGTATATATTGCCCCTGAATTGTCTCTTTGTGGATGAAATACCTAGAATTTCATTTCTTACATGACAGGAATAGCTTACCTTTTTAAGTTTTAAGAACAAAAACCAATAAAATGCCATCTAAAACATAATCCTTCTGGGAGAGCTATTGTCTCTAAAAGAAGGAAAGTAGGCAAAAGTGTTTTTTTTTTTCTGAGAAAAGTTTTTCATCTAAAAAAGAAACACAACCTGTTTCCCTTTCCATCAACAGGTACAAGTATTTTCACTGTGTATGAGGCTGCCTCTCAAGAAGGCTGGGTCTTCCTTATGTACCGTGCAATTGACAGCTTTCCAAGATGGCGCTCTTACTTCTATTTTATCACCTTAATATTCTTTCTCGCCTGGCTTGTTAAGGTATTGTATAATTTACTATGATAATCCTATTAGGCATATGAATATTCTACTAAATTTCCTCCATCTCTGCTGAGTCTTATGGCAAGTGTTGTTTATATATCTATTTTCCCCCTTCAGAATGTATTTATTGCTGTCATTATTGAGACATTTGCAGAAATCAGGGTGCAGTTCCAACAGATGTGGGGATCCAGGAGCAGCACCACTTCAACGGCTACAACACAGGTAAAGCATTGGCAGTATTTTAATTAATTCTAAGAAAAAAAATTTTGATAAATGTCAAATGTGAAATATGCAAATAACTTAGTGTTAAAAAGGGGGGGCTGCAGATTCATCCACATGAACACCCTGTCAGCTGAAGCATATCACAACCCTTCTGTGACTTAGTGCAAAGTATTTATTAATTGATAGGCCAAATTATAGCACGAGGGTGAGGATACTGCAGCCTCAGACTATATGTGACCCTCTAGGTCCTCAAGTGCAGTCCTTTGACTGAATGCAAATTTCACAGAACAAATCCCCTTAATAAAAGGATTGTTCTGTAAGATTTGGACTCAGTCAAAAGGCCACACCCAAGGCTGTGGGTTACCCACCCCTGAATAGGATTTGGGGGTCAGTCATGATCCTTTTCCAAGCCTATTTAAGGGAAAGGATCTTATATAATACTCAAAAAGTACATCTTCAGGTGTGTGTTCACAACCTTTCCAGTTAATTGAAACTTATCCTAGCTTCTTTTCCACTTATATAGCCATCTAGAGCCCAAGGTCACATCAAGAGCCCCGTGAAGACTATGAGCAGGACTATAATGGAATACTAAGAATCAGAATCTGCATCCTCATATTTAGCCCACCCTATGTTGTGTGTGCCATGAGGAAGATTTGCTCTTCTTTCTCATGTAGAATTTTTCAGTGATACAGTAGCTGGAAAAATCTCTTTTCTTAGAAATGTTATGCTCATTTCACCTATAGTTTTTAATGATCACTGATTTACACTTGGGGCACATGAGTATGTGATAACATATGATAATAAAAATAACAAAAACTAAAATTTATATAGTTTAAGGTTTGCAACACACTTTGGCTCATCCTCACGATGCTTAGAGGTATGTGCTGTTATTATATCCCTTTTACAGATGAGGAAATTAAGGCAGACAGAGGTTAAGTGAGTTGCCCAAGGTCACATAGCTTGTGCCTGAAGGTGGATTTGAACTCATCTCTTTCCAGACTTCTATCTGCTGTACCATGTAACTAGAATCATTAGAAAGGAAAATACATCCCAGTCTATAAATATAACAAAGATTTCCTTCCCTCCCCACTTCAACTACTTGCCTTCCATAGATAGATTTTCACAGGGTCTTCTTTATGTTTACCAAAAGCTTCTGTTTCCCTTACATCTAATAATTGCTGATGTTTACATGACACTAAGTTTTGCTAAGTACTTATTACCTGATTTTATCGTCACAAAAAATTTTGGGGTAGATGTTATTATCATTCCCATTTTGCAGATGAGGAAATTGAGAGTCAGAAAAATTGAGTGATATGCCTAGGTTAACACAGCTAGTATATTATGTAAGGAGGGATTTAAGCCCATATTTTCCTGACTCTAAATCCAGAAACCTATCCATTACGTTTTATTGCCTCTTTGGTAAAACCAACATGAGCGCAGGAGTTAAATGTGATGGCATTGCAGGTCCAAGCCTTTTTTTATTTCAGATGGACAGAAAGGAGAATACCTAGAAATTATGTTACCTTCTAGCATAAAGGGGAAGGAAATAGATAACACTACATTTTGTTTTTCTTATTTCTTTTTAGCATATTTGTGCATGCGTGTGGGTGTGTGTGTAAGGGGGTGGGAGAAGGAAAGAAATAGATTATGATGATGTGGAAAATACAGGAATAAAATAAGCAGTACTTTAAGGAACGATTATTTCTTATCTTGAATTATAAACTTATTAAGGGAATTAAGGATGCCTGTTTTTTTTTCAAAGATCTAAGGTACATTTTTTTTCTTTGAAATATTTCACATATCTTCCAAAAATAAGCTATCCATCACTGCCTTAAATACCTGAAAATGGACTTTTCCTGCTTACTGATTTAAGCGCAATAGCATTCGTGTGTAGAATTTTTACTTTTACATGGAACTTTTAAAATTTATACATGAGATATAATAAAAAGAGGCAAATACTATCCAAATTGAATTCAAGAAGGTAAATAATATATCCATCAACTTCAAAATAAGAAGTTAAGAATACATAATGCTTAGTCCTATACTAACCTGCCTCTGCAGTGAAGTTCGAAATGGGTTCCAATTAGGTTTTAGAATTGCTCCCAGGACTAGACAAGATATACTCTAAGAGTGGTGAATATTTTTGCTGCATGTGCAGATTGCAGTAATATTGCAGTATGAACCTGCTCATAGATCTTACATTCAGATGTATGTGAGAGATTATTTAAAATGGCTGCATACACAATTGTTTAATCAGCCATAGTATTATAAGGTAAATACTATAATTAGAAATTAACTGTTATCCAAAAGCACCTCTCAGGGTAGGTTTTTTTGTTTGGAATTATAACCTAGTACGCATTTGCTTAAAAAATAAAAGAGAAGGAAAGAGGCCAGAGCTGGGTCAAATAATTTTGTGGCAAAGAGGTAGAGAAAGTTGGTAAATTATTTGGAAAACATCTTGAAATTCAACAGAGGAAATAACATAAAAATTTGTGGGAAATCTAGATGATGAAAAAAGCTACTGCTGTGGACCCAGTTGCTAAGCAACAGCAATACATGCATTTCAGCCTCTTACAAAAACACTATTTACACTGCCTAGCAACCAGACCTTCCTTCCCTCCCACCTCCTTAGGAGCACCATGGCAAGTGGTCCTCATGCTCACTATAGGGTATAGCATGGAAAGAACTGCATTTGTTGTAGATCTATTTCGTCTGTGATCTTTGGAGGGAAAAAAATCTATACATGAGCCCCACTCAAGGGAATTAATGCTCCTTTTCAAACAGTCAAGTTTTCTGCTCATGCTAAGTCATAAAGAAGCCTCTGACAAAACCTAAACAAAACAAACAAACAAGAGGATGGTGGGAGTTATCCCATAAGCCCATATTTGTTTCAAAAATGGATGGTGGCTTTCTTCCTCTCTTTTAGCTTTAGAGTATTTGGATTTGTAAAGTATCCACAAGGGAATACATTAAACAAATCCAAAAGGGAACCTGTCATTTGGTCATCATATTCTTAAGTAAACTTTCTCTGTTAGAGACGTGGGGGGCTGAGAGAAGCAAATTACATATTTGTCAGACAAAGGAGACTGAGATTTTGTACTGTGTCAGCTTAGATGTAATTGTCTCTAATGCTTGCTGCTAGAGGCAAAAGGTAGTCAAAAGGACTGTCCCCACCTTTAAAAACAGTACAACAGCCGTTTTTCATTCACATTTTCACAGCCAAATGCCTAAAGTCTTCTGCAGCCAGTGATCTAACAAAAAGCTTGTGGGGGTCATAAAACAAACAAAACAAAACATAAAACTAGAGCAATGCAGTGGAAGCTGATGTTACAAAACTTGGGTAGTGAACAAAAGCAATTAAATTTCCTGATGAAATGAAAACAGTGAGAATGTTTGATTAATATTCAGCAGAGATGCAGAGAGAAAGTGAGACAGGAATGATAGGCAGCTATGTATAAGTATCATATCCTTATGGATGTTGTCGTGTTTGTCCTTCATTCTTGAAGAGGGCCATGACATCACGGAAATGATGACGTGACTTGCAGTTGACTTTGATTTGAGTGAGGGAGGGCTGTGCAAGGTCACCAGCCTCACTTTCTCCTCCAGGACCATCTAGGTTCACTAGGAACTGATATTCACTAGGAAGACTAGAAGATGGCTTGGGATGCATTGGGAGACCCGGACCCTTTTAGGCTAAGGTTGTTTCAGGTGCTCACTGTAAGTAAGGTGAAGCTCATTCAGTGAATAGGCCTCTTTAAGAAGTTAATCAAAAGATGGCCCCTTTAATCAAAAACTCAAAAAAAAAATCAAACTGGGAGGGGAAGACCTTCAGCATTCCTGGGGAAAAGAGAAACACTATTTAGTATTTACATTCACTCTGTGCTAAGAGGGCAGGGACCTATTGTCCAATCTATGAGCTCCAGAGTCCTTATGGGTATAGGCCTGATGTCAAGATGAGTCTCTATGATAGGAGAGTCTCCTTCTTCTACCCACAGGGTCCACACTATTTATACACAGTTCAGTTAAATGCTTAGTACCTCTCCATTGGGATGGACCCCTGGACTCAGAAGCAAACTGATAGCCATAAAACATCCTTCAAGTCACACCATTTATTCAAATTAATGAGTTAATACAACCTCTTCAGGATGGATGCCTTCGCCAGCAATCACTGAGCAGATTTGTGGTTGGAGTAAGGAATCCTGGTAGATCAGTGTTTTGTACTGCTCTGTGGGGACACAGGAAAACATAGGTTCAACTCCTCTGCCCAGTACTTACTGAGAGCAAGTAACTTAACTGAATTAACTTGTCTGTAAAATAGGGTTAGCAATATCTACTACACAAAGCATTTGAGAAGCTCAAAAGAAATAATGCCTGTAAATTCGTTAACTTTAAAATCTATATTAATATCTGTTATTATCTGCTCCAATGTAGAATCATACTTTAGTTCCAGTTGTTATTTACAAAGTTTAGTTTGCCTCTGGCCCTGAATTTATCAAGCACTGCCTCTATACCTAACATCTGGCATGGGATTTAGAGTGGCATATGATGGGTTTAGGGGTAAGGAAATAGCAGTTGTTAGTAAGTTTATCACTGTTAGTATATGCAGTATATTTTTCCAATAATGGAAGGGACACTTCTGGACCTTAAGAATTAGAGGTTAAATTCTACCAGAGACTAATGAGAGCTAATATAGAAAGTCTGGGAGAAGAGAGGAGGAAGCCAAAGAATGAGAGCAGAAAAGGGAGATGAGATTGTTCTTATTAGTCCTACCATTCCCACCAAGAGATCTTGAAAATGCCATTCCTAAGACATTAAAATGTATAAGGAAGTTTCTGTATCCTTTAATACTTTGTCCAACTTCAATATAAATGTGTGATAATAGAATAGGAAAGAGAAAGTTATTTGATGAGGAAAACTCTACTCCTCCCACCAAAAAGATATATATACCATTTCAAGTTTTAAGGCAAAAAGCTTGTTTTTTAAAAAATTAAAATTTATAGTTATAGCAATTTAAAAGATATTTGACTCCACATGAAAACATGTTGGAAATACATTAGAAAACTATGTATATATATTAGAAAACATATCATAAAATATTCTAATATATTATAAATGTACATATATATGAAAAATATTTGAAATCATTTTAGTGACTGCAATGACTAAGGAGATCTTCACAGCATGTAGTGTGAGGGGGACCTAGGTTATAATAAAGAGTTATAGCAACAGGATAATACTTCAGTCATGGAAAGCAATAAATGAGAATTAAATTTAGGGAAGTTGACTATATAATTTAATACAATTATTAATTTATTATTTATGTTTATCATATTATTTCTGTACTATTTTATTATATATTATTTATAGCAAAACAGTGAGGTAGTTTGAAACAGTAAAACAATTTTTGAATATATTATTTAATAATGATGTTGAGCTGTGTATCCACCCTTAAATTTATGTAATGACTACATTTACTTTCCAGATGGTTAATTTTTAAAAATATTTCTAATATATTTATAACATAAAAATAATACACACATGTGTATGTAGACATACACGTATATATATATTATGAAAGGAAATTATATTCTTATAAGTAAGAGTAAGAAAGAAAGAGAGAGAAACTTTTTTTCTGCTAAAATGTTCATTTGGTATCTGTCTGGTTTTCCCCATTATGTTTGGTATCTTCTAGTTGGTTTGCTCTACAAGTAATGCTTCAGAATGCTGCTCCCACACAATTCTTCATTACTTTTTCCCATATATACATTTAACCCACCCCACCCCAATAGTTCCTAAATAGCTTTGAATTCCATCATCCATCACTGTTTATCCCTAAAATTGTAACCCCTAATGCTCAGGAGATTTTGCAGGTATTAAATCCCTATAGAGTTGAAGTTAATGGTCTTAATTCAGGAATAGCATTTCAGTGGTCAAAAGCAATCATTGGTTATGGGATGGGTTTGGGAAATTACACCAATTTTTTAAAGCCCAAAACATTTTTAACGACAAAGGCTATTGGTAAATAGTGTAGATATCATCAATAAACAATTACCTCTTTTTGGCTCCATATTTAGCTTATTATTGGACTGATCTGATCACTCTACTTTTGCAGAAAACCTCTCTCTTAAGTAAAGAGGGATTATATAGGGGAAGGGGAGGGAATAAGAATAAGCATTTAATTGGTACCTGCTATGGGCAAGGTACTGCGCTAAGCTCTTCTTACAAATACTGTCTCATTTAACCCTAGCAACAACCCTGCAAGCTAGGTGTTATTAGTACCCTCATTTTATACTTGAAGCGACTGAAGCAAACAGAGGTTAACTGACTTGCCTAGAGTTGCATAGCTAGTAAGTGTCTGAGGCCATATTTGAGATCAAGTCTTTCTGAATCCAGGTCCAATGCTCTATCCACTATGCAATGAGCTACCTCTGATAACAACTACCCTTAAAGAATGCCTAAAAGGTAAAAGGATCTCTACATCTGCCTAAGGCCTGCTTTGCAAACAGCTATTGCAGAAACTCTGCTTAGATAACCTTAGAAAAGCTGCATTCATTCATGTCTGCCCCAAATGATCAAAACCTCACTCTTGATTCGAAAGACTAGACAGAAACTGAACACATTTGCATGTCCTTCCCTTCATTTCACACAAAGAAGTGACCTTGGCAGCATACTTTTACTGATGATTAAATTGATTTATTTGATTTTTGTCCAATGGAAAAATTAATTTAACAGAGAAAATTAGTCTACTGCTGATCAAAGAAAATATGTGCCCCAGGGATCTTGAGGCCATGATAAGAGAACACAGGATATATCAACAGAGAATTTTTTGCTCAAGACTGACAGGATTGATTTGGCCTTTTGTCCTTTGAAGGAAACTCAAGTTTTTTGAATGACTTTGAAGAAAGAGATTTCTAGTCAGCTTATATGGTCTCAGAGTAAGATTCTGAGTTATAGAGGAATGGGTTATTCATGATTCTTTCCCAGAGTATAACTTGTAAATTGGCTTGTTTACTACTAAAAAGATATGAAGCCTATGCCTGGACAGATGGAATTCACAGTGCTCCTGACATCTTTAGACAGAGCTACATGATGTAAATAATCATTTTAATTACATTTTGTGTTAGCAAGTGTACACTCACACTCACACTCAAACACACACTCTCACTCACAGTCCTCACTATTCTTCTGAGCTGTAGATCATCTCCGAATTGTGACATTCACACGTTACAACTTTTACAACAACTATATGACTTTCAATATAGTGAAGCTATCAGATGACCTGCTATCAGAAGTTTGCCCTATGTTATGGGACACAATGGTAATGGAATGTCACACCTTCTCATATTTCCTCTATTACTCCATTAGTGAATAAAGGGTCAGTCTAACACAAGGATGTAAGTGTATGACACAGAAAAAAATACATTTTTTAAATAGTGTTCTATAATAGAGATGGTGTTAGTATTGGTTAGTAAACCAATTTGGTTAGTAAAATAAAAATGCTTATTTCATGAAATGACTGACAGGAGAAAATATTGGTGGAAAAAATTATTTTCCACTTGTATTTTTTTTGTAATTCCCTGTTGTTGAGAAACAGTTAAGACTAGTTAGTCAAAAGTAACTGCTTGTTTTTGAAATATGCATAAAGTTTCAGCTCAGCAGCCCAGTTGTGGTCTACTTTGAACAATCTTACTTTCTCCACTGGTAGCAGTGTCAATTTACTACTTTAAGATCAGTCTCTATACTTAATCACATATCTCCCCCAAAAGACCTTATACTTATTCTGTACTTTATCTCAACAGGGAAGATTCTTTTAGGAAATTTTTGACAACTATGTTTCATTGGCATTATACTACATGTGTACCATGTTGAATACATTGGCATGTTCAACTGGATTTATTTCCTCTCATCTAATTTCTGTATTACCGTGACATACTTATAATAATGAGATTTATATGGGATAGCTAAAATATTTTTTCACATTGATTTAAAATAACAATGATAGAAGTTAAAAATGGTAAACAATATGGTGATGAATATTTACATATTTATAAATTTACATAGCATAAAACTACACTTATGTAAAAAGATTCTTTTTTT
>CM053626.1:119458753-119492889 GCA_028646595.1 Phalanger gymnotis | reverse complement strand
CTTATAATTCTTAGAACTCTAGATTCTCTATACTTACTGGTTAACTAATTAACCCCAAACACTTGGTGCATAATGATGAAGAGCCAAAATGGTTTTCAGTCATATTGATAAATGAAAAATTTATGATGGTGGAGCATTTCAGCAGATATTCATATCTATCTATCTGTCTGTCTGTCTACACACATATATAAACATACACACACACACATATATATGTATATATGTATACATATGTATATATGTATATACTGTACAGTATACACTGCTTGAATATAACTTATTTGAGGATAAGGAGAGAGGGAGGGATTACAATTTATATTTTAAGGATTAATCATTGGGACACTAATACACTGTTGGCGGAACTGTGAACTGATCTAACCATTTTGAAGAGCTAGACTTATGCCCAAAGAGTTATCAAACTGGGTATAACCTTTGACTCAGCAATACCACTATTAGGTCTGTTTCCCAAGGTGATCAGAGAAAAGGGAAAAAGAACCTATATGTTCAAGCATATTTATAGTAGCTCTCTTTGTGATGGCAAAGAACAGACAATTTAGGGGATTCCCATCGATTGGGAAAGGGCTAAACAAGTTGTGATGGTGATGGAATATTACTGTGATGTAATAAATGATATGCAGGTTGATTTTAGAAAAACCTGGAAAGACTTGCATGACCTGATGAAAAGTGAAATGACCAGAACCAAGAGAACTATGTATACAGTAATAGCAGTATTATTTGAAGAATGATTGTGAATGACCAAGTTATTTTGAGTATTATAAATATTCAAATCAAATACAAAGTAACTATGAAGGAAGATGCTATCCACCTCTAGAGAAAGAACTGAGAAATAGAAGTTTGATTTCACACATTACAAATCTGAACCAAATGATGCCCTCTAGTGTGTGGTAGGGAGGGAGGAAGGCAGACAGTTTGGAAGTTAAAACATAACAAAAAAAAGAATATTTTTTTCTTCTGAGGAAATCAGGGTTAAGTGACTTGCCCAGGGTCATACAGCTAGTAAGTGGCCAGATTTGAACTCGTCCTCCTGACTCCAGGGCCAGTGCTCTTATCCACTGTGCCACCTAGCTGTCCCAAATTTTTTTTTAAAAGAATGAATAATGCTATCTTATATTCGTATAACATTTTGTAGTTTTCATAGCATTTTAAAGAGTTTTCCTCTTTGGTCATTGTGGTATCCTTCTAAGTTAAATAGGGCATATATTATCCTTATTCAACAAATAAGAACTGAAGCTCAGAGAGTTTAAACAACTTAAATTCACACAGATTTTAAAAGACTAAACTTGAATTAGATCTCCAGTCTTCTGACTCTTTCCTGGTCCCTTACCCCCACAGAACAATTAAATGTTTTGAAAGAATTTGTCAGGAAAACAAACATTTGTAGCAGTAAAAAGATATCAAGTCAAGTGTTATCAACTTGAGCAAACCTTTGTTGATCAAAATAAACTTTGTTTTCGAGAGACAGAGTAATAGGTCCCTGAGAGATGCAATTTGGACTAAATCATATGTTTTCTGAGTATATAGAACAAGTTCCTTAAATGCAAAATCTTGGAGGGGCCAAAATATCAGTGGCAAAGTTTATCCTAGTGGAATTACAAAGACTTGGAAAAGGGTAGATGAGAGATCAAAGGAGTCACTTTTAGTAAGAATTGATGCTGAAGGGTCTTGAAGATTCTAGACAGTGAAGCTACCTTTTGAGAAGTTTAATATAAGTAGAGCAATAGACTAGGTAGGTAGATTTATTTGATTAAGATTTAAGGTGGAAGCTAGGAAAACCTTAAAGCAGAGAAATCTGTGAAGTTATGCTTGGCAATGGTAATAGAGAAGGAGGAATAGATTTGGGAGAGGTTTTTCTGGGAAGAAATGACAAAACTTGACAAGATAATATGTTTGGTGCACAAAGGGTAGTGAGAAGTGAAATACCACTACAAGGTTATGAGAAAAGTGAACTCCTCATACTTAGAAGACAGAGCTGTTAGTCTAGGAGAGCTGGATTTAGCATGTTGGTTATTTTTCGGTGTTTTCTCCTCCATTATCACTCCATAATTGTCTCTCTGTCTCTCCCTTTTTAAGTCTATGACACCTGCTTATAATATCCTTAGTCTAATTGCTATTAAAGTCCCCTTATTTTTATGGCACCCTTGACCTTCTTGGTGGGGGGAGGCAAACAGAAACAACAACAAAAAAATGAAAAACCTTAAGAAACTGGATACTTACCTCTGCCTTGTGATCTTTCAAAAACGTTTTAATATCTTTTGTTTTTACACCATTTCCATATCCAAATATACCCTTCTCCCATTCCTTACACAGCAGTCCAGTCCTTTTAACAGAATTTTTAGAAGGAAAAAAGAAATCAGCAGAAGCAACCAATACTTTACCTGTATGACATGATAACAGAATTCTGCACCTATATCTCCCCCATTCAAAGAACAGCTCTTCTCTTGGTCAAGCCTTCTTGGTCATTATACTTACAGACTTCAGTTTTGAGTTCTTTGTTCTTTTTTATTATTCTCTAATCATTATATTATAAGCTTCTTGAAGGCAGAGACTGTCTTTTGTCTTTTTTTTTGTATCCCCAGTCCTTAGCACAGTACCTCTGATACGTAATTTGTTGCTGTTTTTTAGTCATTTTAGTCCTGTCGTGTCCAACTCTTTATGACCTCATTTGGGGTTTTCTTAGAAAAGATACTGGAGTGCCTTTTCCTTCTCCAGATCATTATACAGTTGAGGAAACTGAGACAAACAAGGTTAAGTGACTTCTCCAGAATCACACAGCTAGCAAGTGTCTGAGGCTGAATTTGAAATCAGGTCTTCGTGACTCCAGGCCTGGTGCTCTAACTACTGTGCTACCTAGCTGCCCCTTGGCACATAATAGTCACTTAATAAATGTTTATTGATTGATCAATCATTATATATGTTGTTATTTCATCACTTCATATAAGGTTTCTTATGCTTCTCTGATTTCCTCCTATTCATTGTTTCTTACCACAATTTATTTAGCTATTCCAAAACTGATGCACATTTATTTTGTTCTCAGGCCTTTGCTCACATGCAAAAGTGCGCTATAAATAAATATTTTGTTGTATACGGGACTTTACTGTCTTTTACTTCCTTGGAGTATAAACCTCTCTTTGGTCTCCTTGAGAGTTTTTAACCTCTATCCTGTATAACTAGGGAACAGGGCAACCAGAATATATGCCATATTGGAGTGGGGGGGGAGGGTAGAAATGGGGAGAAAATTTGTAATTCAAACTCTTGTGAAAATCAATGCTGAAAACTAAATATGTTAAATATAAATAAATAAATAAAAATGCTTGTTGCCTTGACTTCCTCAATTCCATTGACTTTTAGCTTCGTTCTACTTAATTCACCAACACATCTACACCTTAGACTTTAGTCCTTATTTAAAATTGTCTCACCTTAGCAGAATCTCAGACTCTGAAATTTCCTGAGGTCACTTTCCCTACCCATTCATTCTGCTTAATTAGCTCTCCACCCTCATCTCCATTTCCTCATTCCCTCAGTATGCTCTCAGTCCATCAATCTCTTTCTGGCTTCATGCTGCCTACCCTACAAGTATGGACCCCGCAGTTCACCAATCCACCAGTTACTGTTCTGCAATTCCTTTACATTTCATCTTTCCCACCAGGCCTGCCCAAGGGAACTCTCTGTCTGCTTTCTCCATTCCAGTCAACATACTGTTCAGCAGACCCTGAATGATTTAAAATGTCCCAAGAAATAAGACAAAGTCTAGGTTTATAGATTTGAGAATGATCTGCTTACACGTGATGTCAGTAATGTTACAGAATCTATCACAGAGAAGCAAATTACAGAGAGAGGACATAAAAGTGAAGACTTATGAGAAAAAATGAAAAATTGAAGGGAAAATGTTTTGAGGACTGTTGTGATCACAGAAAAATCAAAGAAAATAGAATAGCTCAGATTTATGGTTTTTTTAAAATGGTGAATAGATTGTCTCTAATACGATGTTCTTAGGTAGCTATTCGGACTTTACATTCCCTAAATTCAATCTTAAAACTATGCAGTACTTTAAAAAAAATAAAAGATTATGATCATTATAATTCAAATCATTGATCAGTATAATTCTGTGTGCTAAAGAAATACAACTCTGAAAAGCTTTCAAATTCAAGAACAAGACGTCTATCATAAGAGAACAGAGCGCTCCACTTTCACCACTAGTGGTTTTCCTACTGGTGACTTTTAACCTATAAATCTGTGAACATGTTCCTGACTTCCATTAGGTTTCAAAGAGCAAGGCAACAAGTGGGCACTGGTAGTGACATACATTTATGGAAAAGTATAATTATAACACTATTCTTACATTGCCTTAGATATTATTGTTATTACTTATTAACACAGTGATTATTCTTGATTTTATGAATACATAAAGGACTTGTGATTGTGTGTAAAGGATGAAGGGAGGGAGTGGAGTCTGGGAAGTGAATCAGTGATCTATTGAAATAGTACAGGTGAGAATAATGAGACCTTAACTAAGGTTAGTGACAGTGTAAGTCTAATGCAAAGGACACATACAAGCAAGACATTTATGGAGGTAAAG
Organism: Phalanger gymnotis; assembly: GCA_028646595.1. Taxonomy (NCBI): domain Eukaryota; kingdom Metazoa; phylum Chordata; class Mammalia; order Diprotodontia; family Phalangeridae; genus Phalanger; species Phalanger gymnotis. Next base: position 119,488,292 of record CM053626.1, on the reverse strand, counting down.
TTAACTAGGCTTGCCAACTCTTTAGGAATAGGAGAAGATCAGGGTAAGATTGGGCTGGAAGAAGTTTAGAATGATTCTGAGGTTACTCACCTGGGTGACTAGGAGGCTGACTCAATAGAAATGGGAAGTTTTGAAGCAAGAGGATTATAATACGTATTTCAAATTTTCTCAATTTGTTAGTTCTTTAAAAAAAAGTGTGTGTGTGTGTGTGTGTGTGTGTGTGTGTGTGTGGTGAGAGAGGGTTGGTTCATCTTACCCTTTGGCTTTGCAATTTCTGAGCATTAAACGTAATTTCTGGCAAACTTGGAGTCCAGTCACCTTGAAATGTAAACTTGCTTCCTCTCTAGACAAAGAACAGTCATCACTTGGCATCTCCTTATATTTTAAGAATCTTATGATCCCTCAACCTTCTCTTCCATAGACTGAATAATCGAATGCCAACTTTCGTCATGGATATGATTATCTAACTTTCCACTTTCCTTCTCTTTTTCCTTCGTTATTTTTAATATGATAACCCAATTTTGCCCATTGCCCATAGGTTGCTTTTTGTAAGAATTTATGTGTTCCAGCAACTGATATAAAAATATAATGTAATTAATGATAAAATTTTTATGTATGATTTCATTTGCTGTTTCTGATGAATGACTATTTCTTTTCAAATCATACTTTTGTGTTCTAAATGAACATAAACAAATGTCATCTACCTCAGTTTAGAGAGTTTTAGAACACTAGCCTGTGACCAGTATGTGGGATTTTTAAAAAATGACAAAGAAGATTTCCATTTCAATGTGTTGTGCACAGAGGTTACCCACACACATTTATCATCCTTCAGGAACTTGATTGTAATTTTATCTCTTTGTCTGTCTGTTTCTCCCTCTCCCTCTCCCTCTCCCTCTCCCTCCCCCTCCCTCTTTCCCTCTCTCCCTCTCATTTATTTTTTGGGATAGGGAGGGTGAGGGCACTGTGTAAATGAACAACAATGATAGATCAGATTGACATTTTTCGCAGCTTTCCTATACCACTCTTTGTGTTCGTATAGATCTACTTATAGTACACAGGCTTTCAGTCCTAGCCTGTGAGATGAACTTTGGAAATCTGTGGACATAATTTTGTCCTCAGATGCAGTGAAGGATGCTGGAGAAGGCATCCAAAAAGTGATTTAGGGTCTTCATTAAATTTGAAATGAGGTTGAAATAGCATCCAGACTTGCCTGCCTGTTACCCTAGAGTACAAACTTCATTTAGGCATAACCAGCAGCTTTTTGAGGAGGTCACCCAAACACACAATAAATAGGGGTCTGTTAAACCACAATGTCATATTTTAGTTGCCACTTTGGCAGGCTGTTTTCTTGCTGCTCTTCAGATAGTATTCTCCCTTTGACAGTTTGACAGATGTGTCTGGGTATTTCCTGCCATCCTCCATCACACTGCCAGTGCTATATTATCTTGAAGGTAGTTAGTGACAAGAAAATGAAAGCATACATGAAACCTGACATACCTGTGTTAATTTCCTCACTAGTAATGTTCCATTGTGTTTGCCCCATTTTCTGTAAAGAATGAGGGATAATGAATGCATACCAGAAGTAGGTCAATTTGTTGCCAAATTATTGCTTTAGTTTTTGTATTACTGTATTTTTAATGATTTGGGATGATAATTTCTTCCAAGATGCAGTGTTTTTTTTTTTAATGGGGTTCTGTAGTATGTCTATTTCATGTATAAAAGTGATAATACAAAGAGACTAATCTTTGCCAGTTTTCTTATTGAACTTTCTCATAGTCTCAGAAGTAATTTCAGATGATGAATAGGCATATAAAAATTTGATTCACCCATTAAGTATGTATTGGCTCCACCTACATAGCTGCCCTCTTTTATAAATAGAACAGTATCTGATTCACCTAGTCAATAACACCTTTTAGATAAGTTTTTATTTACCCAACTCCAGAAAGAAAAAAAATGGTTAAGTTTCACAAAACTTCATGTATAAGCAAATGCTGACTCCCTTAGAGGCATTTTTTCCCTCTCCCTCTCCCTCTCCCTTCCTTCCTCCCTCTCTCCCCCTCTCTCCATCCTCTTTCTTCTGCTCCCTCCCTCTTTTTCTCTCTCTGTTGTGCAACTCATACATTTCTAGTTACAATTTTTAAGAGCAAAAAACCTTATGAAACATAACTTACAACTTAGAGAAACAAAAGGTTTTGGAAAAATCTGAATACAAGGAAGATGAAAGAAAATATTTTTACATTAAGCAGCAGTTCAGTTAAAAATAAGAGAGGGAACAATGGGCAGTAAAATTTAACAGCATCAAAAAAGGAAAAGGCAGCCTGAAAGAAAGCTTTTTTTTACTTCTTAACAAATACTTATTATACATTTTTATATTCAAGACACCTTACTAAACACACAGCAAAGATGGATGACATACACCAGGGCATTTATAAAGTGTTGCTCTGTTTTTAAAAGATTTTCTTGAAAATCACTTACTAAAAAGACTTTGTTGTTTTGATTGACTTTTAAAACTTTGTTAATTTTCTTTATTCTAATATTATTTATTTTCGAATCTGTCTGTCCCCAACCCCCACCTAGAAAGCCATCTCTATAACAAATAATAAAAAAGAAAGCAGGGAGAAAAAAGGGTAATTTAGCAAAATAACAAGGTATCAGTTAAATAAGATGTCATATTTAGTATTTTACATATATCATCTGCTGTTCCTTGGGTTGTTTTTGTTTGTTTTGTTTTGTTTTAGTATCGAACTTGGTCATTATATTTTCACACCATTCAGTTTACTTTTGTTAACGCTCTCGTTCTTTCCACTTTCATTGTTATGGTCATAATTAATATTGTTTTCCTGATTCTGTATCCTTCACTTTTTATTTCTTCATCATAATCTTCCCATATTCCCTGTATTCTTGATATCTATCCTTCTTATAGTTAAAAATATTCTCCACATTGTAGTAGGAAAGCCGAATTTATGATCTCAAAGAGAATCATATATATGTCTGAATGGTTCAGAATTGTGGGATATAAGGAATTCTCCAAGTAGAAGGCAGAAGGATTAAAACATTTATTTAGGCTCCAAAGTAACAGACCCACGAACCAGCCTCCCCATTTCGATGTTTTGATCACAAGCTTCCAGGCCCAATAAATCCACCTCACAAGAGTAACCAGGAGGCCCCAGAAAAGCATGATGGTATTAAACCAAATCATATTCATGCTGGTAAGAAGATTACCCACTCCCCTCAAGTCCTTGCTCGGCATTCCTCGGTCCACACACAGGTCGGCTCTGCTTCCGCAACTCCTGCTTCAGCTTCGGCTTTCTCTTCAGCTTCGGCTGTAGCTGTCTCTGGCGCCATCGCTGCCACTTCTGCCACACTCTCCAAGCTGTGTCCCAGCTAGCTGACTGCTTCCTCTCTCCTTCAGCTCTTAACTCTGTCACCAACTGCCTCCCCAACTGCCTCTCAACTGCCTCTTAGCTCTGCTCCAACCGTTCCACAAGTTCTTCCCACCACAGGCTTCTATTGGCTCCAGTCCTAACCACTCCCCCCAGGATTCTGGGAGGCTCACATCCACATAGGTTCCACACCCAACAGGGCTCTGGGCCTGTGGCTTAACACTTAGCAAGGCTCAACAAAGTACACTGAGTTACTCAAAGAAAACAAAGACCATTTTGCTTATCAACACACACATCCATGCCACCATTCCCTAGTCAATAGTAACCAACTTTGTTTCTATTTCTTTGCTACCTTAAAAATTTCTGCTACAAATAGTTTGGTATGTATTTGAGCTTTTCTATCTTTCTCCACCTTAGCAGTGTAAACTCTGTATAAAAGATTGATGAGTAAAAGAAAAGTCACATATACAATTATATTAGTCACTTGGTTTGAAGTTGGCATAAGTCAACTGAGAAAATTGTCATCTTACTTTTTGGTCTTTGTGGCCACCTCTTAATTCTTTTGTGAACAAACTCCCCTGGATGGTACTATATATTTCACCATCACAGAAATACCTTTCTTCTTTCATTAGATCTTGGCCTTTTGAACTAATAACACTTTTTCTGCATTGACTATTCATTCACTCCTTTCATCCATCTCACCGTTGTGGTTGTCCTGTTCCCTGATAAGAGTTTCCTCAGTCAGTGTTTCTCCATTATCACTGGAAAGAGTCCCCTCTTTTGAAGTCTATGCTATCCTGTTATACCACCCTGTTCATGGCCTCCTACTCACCATTTCCTAGTCTCTGAATATTCTCTCTACTCCTTAATGATTTGAACACCTAGCTTATGATTTTCCTCTCTATGCCATCCCTTGCCAGTGTCCTTGATAATTTCAACTTCCACATTGCTCACTTATCTAACACTATGGAAAACAATCCCTTGATTTTCTTATTTCCATTGATTTTCACTTCTCTCATTCATCCATTCACTGGTATAGGTATACCTTTGAATTCATCATTTTGAGCTGTTTCATCTGAACTTAGAGAAATCCCTCTCTGATCACCATTGCTTTACCTTTCACTGATATAATTTATCTTTTTTTTTGGCTCCCTTCTTAACTTTTGGTTATCTGACCTCTCCTCCCATGCTGTGTAGTCAGAGTTTTTTTTCCATTGTTTGCTTATTTTCCCAGCATATTATTGGACTTTTGATTACTTGTTGAAGTAGGCCACTGCTTCCAGGGTGGAGGGCACACAGCCCCAAGCTTTAGGAGTTTTGCGCAGCTGTTTTCAGAGATCCTGTTAGGGACTTGTGAGTTTTCAGTTCTTCTAAGGTGGTACCATCTACAGAGAGGTATTTTCTACTCTCCTGGCCTGCGCTCTGGTCTGTGAGTGACCACAAGCACTCTTTTCTGCCCTAGAACTGTGAGGAGGGTTGCCCTTCCACTGCTGCCAGAAGCGCTGCTATGCTAGTGCTCCTCCTCACTCTGGGACTGCCACTCAGGGCTAGGACATGGATCCAAGTGTGGATAAAGCAACAGAGACCTGCCTCGGTCTCTTTATAGCAAAGAGACCTCCATAATCTCTTTGTGACCAGTTATTCAACCTCCTTACCATCTGGAGCTGAGAGCCCCAGAAGCAGCCATTGTCACTGCCTCTACTGATTCAGCCACTCCCAAGGCCTGCTCCTGGCCATCTGGGGCCCAGCTGTGCTAGCTAAGCCTTCATTGGACTGCATTCCACTCCCATCCTGGCACAACAGACCCTCCCTACTGACCTTCTAAGTTGTCTCTGTTGTCTGTGGGCCGAGGGGTCCAGAAACTGCCACTGCTGCCAGCAATTCAATCACCCCAAGGGCTACTCCAGGCTCACTGGTGTCTTGTCTGTGCTGGCACATCCTATGCTAGACTGCCTCCTCTCTCAGCCTGGTACAACAGACCTTTCCTGCTGACCTTCCAAGTTGTGTTGGTCTGGAAATTGGCTTCACTTCATCTTTTTATGGGTTCTGCTGCTCTAGAATTTATTTAGAATCATTTTGCAAGGTATTTGGAGGGTTTTTCCTCTCCTCCCATTCTCTCGGTCATCTGAACACTTATCTGTATGTCCATCTTGGACTTATGGTCATCTTTTAATTAGCATTTTAGAAACTAAAAACTTTTGTCCTACTATTTCCCTTAAATATTGGCCTTCCTCAATCCCAAGTTTAACTTCAATTTTCTGACTTTTATTTTCTCCATGTTGAGCTTTCAAGGCTTACTGGAGCTACTGCCCTAATTCTCTCCTATTTCACTGTAAAATTTCCAAAAAGTGTTGTCTATATTTACTTCCTCCATTTTCTTATCAATTACTCACTCCACAATTCCTTGAAATATGGCTTTCTAGTCCTACTCCTGTACTAAAAGAGTTCTCTCACCAGTGATTTCCTGATGATTATCATCCCTCCGCCTCCTTGGCAGTGTTGACTAAGTTTTCGTATGTGATTCCCTCTCCTCCCCTGGCCACCATGAATTTCACAATCCCAGTTTTCCTTTCCTCTCTAGCTACTACTTTTGTGCCTTTTTGTCTTTTTCTTATTCCTCTAAACTCCCCAGATCTTCTTTAAGCCTCTCCTCTTATATCTTTACGTTCTTTCCCTTGGTGGTCTCTTTCAATGTCATAGTTTTGACCATTATGTCTATGTATATGACTCTCTCATCTATAACTTAAGCTCCAACTACTCTCTCTATTTCTATTCCTATATATTCATCTGTTCCAGCAGGGCCCTAAAATCAATATAGCTAAACTCAGTATTGTAGTCATTTAAAATCTGTTTGAGAAGCAGAGTATATTTTAAAATGTTTTTTAAAATAAATCTCATTATCTTTTCCATACCCAACCATGCATTAACTCTCCTTCCTCAATTCCTTATTTTTTTATTTGTACCACCAATATCTCAGTAATAAGGACTAGAAACCTCATATTCATTCTTGATTCCTCCACCTCCCATGCCCAGTTAATGCTCTAGTTAATCATGAACTTTTCTCAATACTTCCAAACTCCCTCTCACACAGATCCCTTCTTTTCTTTCATTTCTCTTGCTTCTACACTGGTCCAAGCCCTTATTAACTTATATATACACTATTACAATAGCCTCTTAATAGGTACTCCACATATCTTACCTCTTGACATTCTAATCTGTCTGAAGACTGCCTATCAAATTAACTTTTTGCAGGATGAATTTATCATTTTTGGTTCCCTGCTCAAAACTTCCAAATGGTTTTTCATTGCCTGCAGAATAAAGTCCAAACTTCTTAGCTTGACATTCAAAGACTTTGATTTGGCATTATCAACCTTTCTAGCCTTATCTACTGATTCCTCCTCAAAAGTAGAGATAATGGTGTATCTAAAAATTTTGTCTTTCTCATTACCTAACACAGTATTCTGCATGTAACAGTTTCTTTCTTCCTGCCATTTTATTTGTGTGGAAAATTCCACTAAAACCTTTCTTCTCTCATTGCTGATGGGCACCCTCTCAACAGCTTATATTCTTAGAGAGTTTCCTGAGGCACTTAAAGATTAGGTGAGTTGCTTAGAATCACAGAGACAGTTATGTAGAACATAAGGTCTTGTTTGACATGAGGTAGAACATAAACCTAGGTCTTTCTGACTCCACAGGCAGCTCTCTACATGGAATAGATCTTTAGTAAAGGTTTGTTGTCTCCCCTACTGCTTTCCTACCTGGGGAACTCAGAGGTTAAGTGGTTTGTCCAGGCTCATACAGCTAGTATTAGAATGGAAACCATTGCTGGATTTGAAACCAGGTCTTCTCGACTCAAGAATAGCTTTTTCTACACATAGTAGACATTTAATAAATGTGTATTATATTGTATATCCTAGTACTTCTTTACCTATGACTCAATCAGATTGGACTTTTAAATATTTGTACACAAAACACATTTTTTCAATTTCAATTGCCACCTGTTTAAATAAATGACCTTCTTCAAGGTCTAACTGAAATTGCTGCCTACTTCCTAAAGTGCATTGTGAATATTCCAGTCAGAAGCCATAGTACCATAGCACCAAAGAATCATATTCTCTGAGTTGGAAGAAATTTTGGAAATGATCTTTTTAAACCCCTACATAAAGTATGAATATATTTTACAAAATCCTTGAGCCTTCACATGAACACTACCAATGGCAAAAAAAAATCTACCACGTGCTACAATAACATATTTCATTTTGGGAGATTGTCAATAACTTCTTCCTTGTACTGAGGCAAAAATCTAGTTCCCTAGGATTTCCATCAATTAATCAGTCTTTCCCACTGGGATGAAGCAGAATAAATCTCATACTTCTTCCGTATGGCAACCTTAGGATTTTTGGTGGTAAAAACCATAGCCGGCAAAATCTCCTACAAACTCAGTTATTTCAGCAAATCGTCATAAAATGTAATTTTTATATCCCTATCACTCTGTACTGTGCATGCTCTAATTTGTGAAGATCCCTTCCAAATTGTAGCACCCAAAGCTGGTCATAGAACTTTGGATGTAGTCTAACCAAGGCAGGGTACGATGTGTACATCAGTGCCTTTGTTCTGAATACTAAGATATAGCCCAGATTAGCTTTTCATTTTGTTGACTCTGAGTTTTCAGTCCTTTAAACCCTGAAGGTCTCTTTCACATTAACTAGCCATGTCTCTCTTCTTTGAGATCAGGTGCCAAAAGCAGTAAGTCTGACCCATCCAAGCAGCAAACAAATTCCAGAACCTGCAAGTCCACCTCATAATAACAGGGGAAACCAGCTTGTCTAAGAAGGGCCAAACTGGCCCAGGTCCAAAGGAGAGCAGGTAAAAGTTTCTGTGACAATTAGAAAGGATTAGGCCCATGAATGGCTCCTGTACTTCCAGCCTAGGGTAGATAGGAAGACTCACTTTTCTTTTCTCTTATCTTTTCTTTCCTTGAACTTTTTGGCTTCTTGTTCATATTGCTCTTATAGTTATTTTAGATTGCTTGATATTTAGTTATTTACATGAATATCTCAACTGCCTCACTATAAACTAGTTGTAGACAGGAACCATCTTCGTTTCCCCTGGAACAGTGTTCATAATGGAACCCCAAGAAATATTTGTTGAATTAATTATCCAAGATAAATTTATTTGAAAAGTATAATTTGAGTTTCAATGCTTCAGTGATTAGTTTTAATTACTTATCCATTTTGAATTTCTTCTAACATTGGATTACTTAACTTCTTCTCTTTGACCTATGATCAAAGGGAAACTTAATAATTGAGGGAATTTCCATTTTTTCCTTAAAAGAAGGTATATTCATTTAGCTGTTTATGAAACTTCCTCCTAAATAAGAGCAGTAAAGGCACTGGCAACTAGGAAAGAATTTTACATACTTATACCATTCTTCATTGGCTACTGAAAAACTGAAAACTTTAGATGTAATAGGTGGTTATTTAAATCCTTCAGAGTTTTCAATACAATATTCTGACATAATTTAAAGGAAGAGAATCTCATATAATAAATTAATAGATTAATTTCTTACAGATTTGCATAATTGACCCAAAGACAATAGAAATAATGTCATGTCAGAATCTATGCCTGCAGAGAAAATGTTCTATTCTGAAATTTGTCTATGTAATGGGACCCATTAGCATTTTTTTTTCTTTAGACCTTTATTAAAGCATCTGACAACTTGTGTAATCCAGCCATTAGGAAAAAATACGAGTTTTTCAATTGCTAGAATAGAAGAAGATAAGAAATTATATATAATTCTTTTACACCTCCCTTCACACACATATACTTTCTTCACTGGAAGACAAATGGCTTAATTTATTGTTTGTCAAAAGCAAGACATATTCTAAACCTCTTTTATTTTCTCTTTTTCAAACAACTTAGCACTGGGATTCAGATTCATTTCCATGTGAAACTTCCACATGTGTTATTACATTAATCAGTGGACATTTACTAGTTCTATGCCCTCAATGTTCAACCAACTATTTGGAGGGTGTGTCAGTGTCAGAGGATGATTGCTATGTTCAACATTGCCATGGAAATGATGACTGTGTTCTGTTTTTCCTACAAGACTTGATTTGTGGGGTTAAATGTATAATCTCCTTTAAAACCTAACAAACCAGAACCAGATATTTAAATAGCACCGTAGTGTTCTTTCTTCTTCTTTTTAATCCTTCCTTCCTTTCTCTTTTCTTTTTTTTTTTTTGGCCGGGGGGGGGACGATGGTGGTGGTAGGGAGATTATTTGATACAATTACAGAAATGTAAATGTTTAAAGGAGCAGCATGAATCCTTGAGTACTGAAGATTGATGATAAGATGGAATATAGTGGAAAACTGTGTTAACTTGAAAGAATACTAGTTGTTTTGTCCCCTTTATCCTTAAAGCTGTTGTCCCACTCTTTCTTAAAATAATTGGAACAAACTTTAAAGAAATTTTCCCCTTAAAGTAACTATGGTATCACATGCTGCACAAGAATCCATTGAAAAAATTGAGAGTCTTTAGTGCGGATTAAAAAAAGAATTGGGAAGTCTCAGATAACTTCCTTCAGGTATTTTAAAGAGCCATCTGTTGGAAGCAGAATTATATTTGTTATTCTTACTCTGGAGGTATAAATCTAGGAGTAATGGGTGGGAGGTTCAGGGAACTATTGATACAAAAGTGTAGTAACTATCCTTGGGTGTTGTGTATCCTATACTTCCCCTGTGATTTTTAAATGGGCAAGTGTAATGCTTGTTTGTTTCCCTTAATCCCTTAAAATTCTCCTTGTATTCCTATCCTGACTGCCTCCCACACAACCATAAATTATAATAAAGAAGAGAAAAGGATTAATAAAACTAGTGTATATATGTGCTTTATAAATTTTTGCTATTTTAATAATGTATTAGGCAACTACATGACTCAGGGGTTAGAGTGCTGAGCCTGGAGTCAGGAAGACTTGAGTTCAAATCTGGCTTCAGTCACTTACTAGCTATGTGGGCAAGTCACTTAACCGTGTTTGTTTCCTCATCTATAAAATGACCTAGAAAAGAAAATGGCAAAATATCTTTGCCAAGAAAACAGTAAATGGAGTCACAGAGTCAGACTCAGCTGAACAAAAGTTTTATTTAGTAGATTATGAATGTATTTGTGTGTATGTGTATGCGCCCACACACACGTGTGTTTATAGGTAGTATTCCATACCCATCATCCTTTGGCAAAGAAAGATGGGAGGAGAAAATATCTTCTCATATTTTTCCTTTGGGGCGTTTCCACAATCTGGCTAGCAGCTTCTGTAGGGGTGTAAGATCCACCCACAGCCAGCACCCAGAAAGCTGCCAGCATTCCGCAAAAACATAGGTTCTTTTGATCTGCCTTAATAAGGAAAGAAAGGTTAAGGGGTTGGCATGCTTACTTTAATTCAGCACACAAATACAATTCATTTAGTCCAGGGGAAAAAGACCAGCACACTGAACTTCAGAGCAAAATACAAACAAATTACAAACAACAGACAGACCTTGTCTAATTCAAATCCCAATACACAGTTACCAGAGTTCGACAAAGTCTCAGCATCCGGGTTTGCAAGCTGGAGGGCTCCTTAGCTACAGCTGCCCAGAGTCTCCTCATCAACACCATCTCAAGAGCTGCACAAATGGCTCTGTCCTCCCTTCTTATAGGGCTTCAGATGTCATCAAACGTCATCTGAATGACCAGAATTTAGGCTGCTATGATTGGTTCTAGTTAGCCCCTCCCCTTAGGACCCTGGGAGGTTCACATCCACATAGGTTAGGTTAACACCTAATCGAGCATGGCTCTGGAGTTAACACCTCCCCTTAGCCAGCTCCACCTTGGGCCCTACCCCAGTCACCAATCCACACCCACATAGGTTCCACATCTAATAGGAGTTTGGGCCTGGGGCTTAGCAAAGCAAACAAAAGCCAAACTCTTCAAGGGCACTAAGTGCTAAGGAGCCCATTTTGCTTACCAACACATGGGGTCAAGTTAGGTCTTCACAATTTTGTGGTATTCAGTTTAGTTTTTTTTTTGGTTTGGTATTTTGTTTTTGCAGTTTTTTATGTATTTTTTGTTTAGTTTGCTAATTTCCTGGTTATGCTTACTTCATTTTTTGTATCGAAGTGTTTTTTTACATCACTACTTTGCTACCACAAAGATCATTTTTAGTTTTGCTCATCAGTTCTATACTCTTTGGTTTCCAAATTTTCTAATCCTCCTCTAGTTGTTAAGCTTTTCTCTTGTGCTTATTTTGACTTTATTAGTTGGCTTCTAATTTTTAAAATTTCATGGTCATTTCATCAGTCCTTTCATACGTAGTTGTTAATCCACGATTTTTATAATATAATTTTGGTACATAGTGCATATAATTCTTAACCAGAGGACTCCTATAGATGTACCTTAGAGATTGTGGCATGTTGTCTATCAATATTATTTTCTCATGATTATTAATTGTTTCTGTGATTTGTTATTTGATCCATTTAGGATTTCATTGTTAAGTCTCCACTTAAGTCAGTGGATTTTGTTTATAAGCACTGTTTAATTACTCTTTTTATTATATGATGTTCTATAAAAAATGTGATATGTTTTTGCTTTTTAAAAAACATGTATTTGCCATTTCTTCACATATGCAGTAATGAATCAGAAATCAATTAAACTGTCTCATACTCAGCTTCGTCACCTGTAAAGTATAGATAATGATATATGCCCTACTTCAGTCACAGGAGTATTGAAAAAGAAAGGTTTCGTAAACCCTAAAGTACTGTTCTAATATAAGTCTTATCTGTCATTTGAAAAATATGTGTGTCTAAGATATGCAAAACAGTTTGGTGAGGGAGGTGGCATTTCTTGGGTGTAAAGGATGGCATTTGGTTTCATTGAATTTTTTTTTGATAATCTCACTCATGCTTTCAGCAAAAACCTTTCAATAAAATACCTTCAATAGAAGGTTGGACCCAGGAAGGTTAGTTCCTAGGGAAGAGAGAAATGTAATGAACAGGTAATTTCAAATACTACGGAGAAAGAAGATAAGAATTGTTAAATAGATCCTTTAATATTATAGAAATAGTTACTACTACGCTGTGTAGGATTGAGTTCCAGACGAGGTGAAAACATTGTTTCTGCCTTCGATGAGTTTATATTCTCCATGGATAGGCAAGAATTAGTCAAAAGGGAGAAATGGCACATATTCATATGGTAGAGTATAAAGAGATAGATTTAGAGTAAGAGGATAAAGGTTCAAATAGATCTCTGATGTTTCCCACCTGTGTAGCCGTGGGTAAATCATTTTTCCTGTATGGATCTCGATTATCTCATCTGTAGAAAATGATTGGTTGAACTAGATGACCACTGAATTCCCTTCCAGCCCTAGACTTGTAGTTCCTAATATCTTATATAAAGAGGCCTACACATTCAGAGGAACAGACTTGGTTGGGTTGCTTTTGTTCTTGCTGATTTTTGTTGGAGGGGTGTCAAATTAATCTAGCAAAGATTTAAGGGACAAATTGTAGATCAAGATTAAAAGCACGGAAGGAAGTAAGAATAGGGAAATTGTTTCAGGCATATGTAACAGTGTGGATGAAGTACAGATGAGCAATTACACTAAGGTTCTTCATATTCTGCCCAGGACATTTCATCTCCTGTATCAGTGTCTTTAAATTGGCTGATCTCCATCCCATGAATGCATACCTGGCCCTTGGGAATCCCTAGTTTGTTTCATTGCTTAGCCCAAGTGGAATCTCGTAAAAAAATCTTTCTGTAATCTCACTAGATACTAGCATACCTCCCCAACCACTTGCCTCATATTCATTTGGTATACATCTTATATGTAATCATGTGTGTTACTTATTTTCCTCCACTATGCAACATAAACTTGTGGGTAGAGATTGGGACAGAATAATTCATTTGTTTGCTTGTTTTTACATATCCTGTGCCTGTAACGATCTGTCACATAGTAGGTGCTTTTTTATTATATTGATTGATTTGATTACCCATACTGCTTTAAGACGTTAAATTACTTTAAAGTTTAGAAATGGATGAAAATAAGCCCAATGGGTGGAGTTAGGAAAACTAGATATTGGAGTTTTACAGTCAGAGAACCATGATAGTTGAATAAGGAGAAAGAGGTTTAGTTAAGAAGATGATACTGGCTAAGAAGAAAATTTGAATTTAAGCAGCTAAGGGTCAGGACTAATCACAAGACTGAAAGGAATAGACTAAGAGGGATGGAGATATGTGTTTTAAAAGTTTACCCCTACATCTATTCTTTATTCTGATTATCTAACTTGAAAATACTTGATAATATCATTCTCTTGGTTCTTAGTAAAAGGCCTGTCATTGCATTTCATAAGATTAAACTGAGTTTGTGTTGACTTCATGAGGACCTAGTAAGAGGAAGAGATGAAGGAGGAATACCAAAGATTGGATTGTGTTAGCAGAAGGAGAAAGACAAAATTTTGCAGGCTTTGCCTGAAGACAGTTCCTAGGTTCTTGAAAGGTAGCTGTTGAAGGCCAGAAACCACTAGGGCACAGTGTTTCCAAATGTTGGATGGAGAGGATGCCACTGTTGTAGGCCTTTAACTGTCTGGAATTTTTTTCTTTCAACATTTGATAGAAGCCTCACACCAGTTAAAAGCTACTTGAGTCTTCTAGATTATTGTGACTTTATAAGTAGCTTTTGAGTTAAAGGTTTCTTGCATTCTATTATAATACTATTATCAAGTATATGGAGTTACGTTCTTAAAATGTCACAGTTATTAATTCATTAGGTAATTTCCCCATGGAGTCATGTCATGAGAAAAGACACAGCAATCTAATTACAATTAGTAAAACATTATTTTCTACTTGTCTGTATAATAAGTATAATCAATCAATAACTGTTATAAAGTGCTTATGCTGAGCATAAAAAAAACGAAACTGTCACTGCCCTCACAAAACTTATGTTCAATTGAAAATAAACTTTATGTACATATAAATCTAAGTTATGAGAAAGGAAACAATATCTTAGAATGAGTACAATATAAGATTTAGAGGCTAGAAGACATGGGTTTAAATTCTACCTCAAATATATGTTGCCAGTATGACCTTGGATAAGGCATTTCACTTGATTTGGGCTTAGTTGTCTCACTTGTTAAAATGAAGAGATTGAATTAGATGAGCTCTAAGTTCTCTTCCAGGACTAAATATGGCATCTTATGAAGAAAAATGCATGGCTCGTGCCATCTCCAGCTCATTTAAGTAGAGTTTGGAAGCAAATACTATCACAAAAAGCAAAGATGTTGGATTAATGTTGAATGCTATTAATAGGAGGTATAAAACATCAGTTACACTGTGAATTGTGATTCTATGATCTTTCTATTTTAACTTGGTTGGACATTTAGAACTGCTTCTCTATTTTAAGGACTTTCCTGCATGGTTTAGAAAGGTTTGACGCTCTCTACCATTAAGCTTGCTGACATTTGAGTATAACATTTTGGTTTCTTGCTAATTAATTAAAAAATAGAAGATGAAAGGTAAATATTATTTAAAAAAGGTCTCTTAAACTGAATATTTTTGATGAGTGGATTGAATATTGGGGGCTGTACAAGAGGGTAGAACTGCCACTGTTGGAATCAATTTTATTTGAATATTCATCTAATATTAAAATATTTGGGAACATTGTGATGGAATTACTTTGATTTCTGTAGTATTGAGCAAATATGAACAGTGTCTGGTTTGTGGTGATTGATTCCAAAGGTTATCACAAATCACAAATGTAATATGTGATGAATCACAAACAGAATTTCTTCCCATGTGAAAGTAGAGGATGAGAGAAGAGTGGGTTCTATATCATAGCTAGAATAGCACACAAGGTAATGGATAGGAAGTTTAGGGTTGAAAAGTAATCTATATATGAATTTCAGAAGAGCCTTTCATCCAGCTATAAGAATCCTAGAATGCCTACATATAAGAATGCCTTCATCCCAATTTGGTGAGAAGTCAACTCAGTGAGTATGAGCTCATCAGGATAGGAGTTTTAAAAAAAGCTCTGGTGACAACATTAGGTTGAATATGACACAAATGTATATGTTCCTCTCTATTATCCTGTTCTCCCCATTCATCCCATAAATGAAATCATTTTTAATTTTATTTTTATCATGACTTTTGAGAATCAAAAAGAATAATATCAATAGCTACTTATATGATTTCAGCTCAGTCTCCAAAACATTTATTAAGTACCAGCTGAACAACAGGTTACCATGTTGCATGCTGGGGATGCATATATAAGAAATGTGACAGTCCATGCTTACAATCTAGTAGAAGAATGAGTCATATATAATGATTTTTTTTAAATTAGAAGGTGATTGATTTAAGAGCCAGAAAGAAGGGGAATTTGTAAACATATAGAGAGGAAATAGAAGGGAAGACCTTGGAAAGTGTAGTTCCAAGGGAAGAGAGAATTCCAATGAGTGGATGGCCAATGAAGAGGGAGGGAGGAGGGGAGAGAGGGAGAAAGAGACAGGAGGTGGGAGGGAGGGAAAGGAGGGAGAGAGAGAATAAAAAAGAAGGTAAATAATTGAATTTAATGGTAATTTTTGAGACAATAGTTTCTGTGTAGGAATGAGAGTAGTATTGAAATAATATAGAAAGGATTAAAAGTGAATAGTAAAGAGGTAATAAATATAATAGGAAAAGATCAAAGAAAGAAGAAATAAAGAATAAAAAGAAAGGTGGATTGAAGAGAGGAAGGAAAGTGGAAGGATGGCAAGGAGGCAAAAGAAACTTAAACATTTTTGAAGGCCAAAAGGGAAAAGCCAGTAGAAAAGATTAGAGTTAGATAGAAGGTGCTATAGAATGATAGTCCTGTGTGAGAAATGGAACTGAGGTCCTAGGGCTTGAAAAATATCTGTGATTTTAAAATTTAAAAAAAATTCTAAAACTTATTCTTCAATAATAAAAATAGCATAGAAAATATAATTCTTAAATTATGTTACTCATTGAAATTTTTATATTTTGTTTGCTTCTCTGTCACTTCCACGTAAATATTTACCACACACACACACACACATACAGTGAGACAAAGAGAGAGGTATGTTGTAAGTCAATTTAAACTCATCCTGTGATGTGGAAAACATGTTAACCTCTTTTACAAGATTAGATAAACAATTACAGTTGAGCTCAGGTCAGGTTAAGGATTGAAACAGTATCTTATTTGAAAGTTTATATGAAATTCAAATACTCATTCCTTAGAAAGACACACCCAATATAGTTATGTGCTGACTTAATGAACTGTTAGAACACTGAAAAGTTTTCTCTTTTCTTTAAACTGTTTGGTAACATGCTATCCACATACATTTTTTGTTGATAAGTGCCATAGGACAGTTAGACTAGATATGGCTCTAGTTTGGCTGGAAACTCAAGAATTAGCTTGTAAAGTAGTGATACACATACCTTACCACAAAGAGCATTTACTTCCTCGCAAGGGCACAAGAAGGAGTCAGTGCTATATGAGATTTCAAACCTAAGTGCTTATAGTCAACCTATTTTAAAATTTCCTTATGGTAGAGTATATATAGTATATCACCAGGCATCCCCATCTATAAACGAAAGTATCTGATTAAGAAATACCAAAGAAAGTAGTGTGGTATGGAGTAAAGACAACTTATTCTGCAGTAAGAGGACCAGGATTCAAATCCCACTTCTGATGCTTACTATCTCTGTGACTTAGAACAAGTCATTTAACTTTCCTGGGTCTCACTTTCCTTTTCTGTAAATTAAAGGAAGTAGAATAGTTTGTTTCTGATTTTTCTTCCAGTTAGAGACTTTTGATCCTAAGTTTTAGTCATCACCTTTCCAACAGAAAGAAGAAAACATTGTCTGGGGGGTAGTTGGGACCATTGTAGAATCAAATCATTAACTCAATGAGCATTTATTTTGCTATTACTGTTTACCATAAACTGTGCTAAACACTGGACACATAAAGGCAAAAAATTGCCTGCTTTCAAGGTGCTCACACTTTAAAAGGAAGAGATGACAAGTAAATTACTAGATACATGTAAGATATATACAGACTAGAAGTACCATTTCAGAGGGGCAGATACTAGCAGCTCTGAGGACTAGGAAAGGTCTCCTATAGCATATAGGATTTAAGGAGATTAACGAAGGAAGACTGGGACACTAAAAGCTAGAGATGAGGAAAGAGAGGATGCTAAGAGTGGAGAAAATCACACAGATGGGAAATGGAGTGTTGTGTGTGAAGAAAAAAAAATTGACCAGTATAGTTTGATTGTAAAAATGTGGTAGTGAGTATAAAGTTTAAAGAAATTACAAAAGTAATATTGAACTAGGTTATGAAGAGATTTAAATGCCAAGGAGAAGAGCCTGTATTTAATCTTGACAGTAATAGGGAGCCACTGAAGTTTATTCAGTATGAAGATGAATGGTCAGACCTTAGTTTTAGGAAAATCACAATGGCTGCTGAGTGGAAGGAGGTTGAGAGTAGGGAAAGACTTGAGGTAGTGATACCAAGTTCAATCAAGCTATGATAAGGACTTAAACTAGGGCGGTGGCCAAGTGATTGGAGAGAAGGGAGACATGAAAGATGTTGTTAAGGTAGCAGTAAGATTTTGCAACATACTCAATATGTGGAATGAGTTGAGAGTGAAGTTTTAAGTATGACATGGAGGTTGGAGCCTGACAAGGTAATGATAATAATAGCTTGTTCCTTTATTTATGGAATACTTTACAGTTACAAAATGCTTCACAATAGATGACCTGCTATTGAGCCTCTAAATAATATTGTGAGGTAGGCAGTATCTTTATAATTCTCCAGATGAGAAAACTGGGTCTCAGAAAAAAAAGATTAAGGGACTTGTTCAAATTCATAGTTTTAAGTTCAGTATTGGACATCTTGAGTACTCCATGCTCCTACTCAGTTACTTGAGAAATCTTTGTTCTCTTCTAGCTCCCTTGAAAATATTCAGTAACTTTGGTTTTGTTCCTCACCAGTGCAGAAAAAAGGTTATTTCTTTATCAGGCATTTTAGATTCATTACATTATTGGAGAATAATGTACCCAGACCAAGGAAAAAATTCCTAACAATTAGAGCTATTTATTACTAGAATAGGCTGCTGTACGAGGTAATGTATTCCCCTTCACTGGAGGACTTCCGGCAACTGCCTCTTCTCAAATATACCATAGAAGAGATATTTCGGTATATTGTTGTTCAGTTGCTTCAGTCGTGTCTGACTCTTTGTGACTTGACAAGGATACTGGAGTGGTTTGCCATATCCTTCTCCAGCTGATTTTATAGATGAGGAAACTGAGGTAAACAAGGTAAAGTGCCCTGTTCAGGGTCACACAGCTAGTAAGAGTCTGAGGCTGAATTTGAACTGAGGAAGATGACTTGCTGACTCCCATCCTGGCACTCTTCTCTACCATGTGACCTAGCTGCTCTATTTTGGTATATGGGTTTTAATAATTCTTAGTTTCTTTGAAACGACACCTCTTAAGTGAAGCCTTTCTTGATCCCCCAGCTGCTAATACCACCCCCATCCCCAAATCACTTTTTTATTTATTTTCCAAGTACTTAAAATATATACATGTCCCCCAGTAGAATGCAGGGGAAGGTACTTGAGGACTAGAGCTATTTAATATTCGCCTTTCTATCCCCAGCTATCTTGTACAAGTCCTGGCATATTGTAGTAGGCCCATAAAAATAAATGCTGATTGATCGATTGATGGCTATTGAAGTCTCTTCCAAGTCTCAAATGTAAGATATGAGAATTCACAGATAATCAGGTACCTTCTACAATGTCCTCATTTCCTGAAGTATGTCTTTTTCCATTTTATAAAATGTTTATAAGACAGAAAGAAACCTTGTTGATCACCTACTGTAACACCTTTATTTTATAGATTAGGAAACAGCCTAGGGAGGTTAAGCGATTTGCCCAAAGTCACATAAGTAGTAACTGGCAAAGTAGGGATTTAAAGCAAACTTCTCTAACCCTAAATCCAGTATGCTTTCCCTTACGCCAGACTTAACAGCAATCAGTCAACCAAAGGCACTTATCTAGCCCTCATAGACTGCAAGGCATCATCATAACAGGTGAGGAGGATACTGTGATGGAAAGGAAAGAGCGATTGGCCCACAAAGACCTTACATTCTACTGGAGGGTACCATTACATACACACAAATAAACATCTTTTAAAAATCAATTTAAGGGGATTCTTAATGACTGTGCAATCAGGAAAGGGTTCATGTAACAACTGGCAATTGAATTAAGCCTTGAAGGAAGTGGGGATTTCTGAGAGGTGGATGTGAGATGGAGTGCATCCTGGGCATGGGGAGCAGCCATGAAAATGCACAGAGATGGGAACTGAGTAAAAAAATGGTCAGAGAGTGAGGAATTCAGTGAATCAACTATTTTTTTTTCATATTATGCTGAACATGTTTGATGAATGATTTTATTTAATTCATTTGTTAGAAAATTTTAAGAGAGTGCCTAAGATTTTTCATTGTTATTGAGACTCATAGAAACCTGGAATTCCTGGGGGTACCCTAGAGGTTATCTAACCTGATAGCCTGTCCTTTATAGAAACTCTTTCTAATATTCCTGACAGATGCTATAGCTTGAAAGAACCTATAAATTTATACTTTTCTATGTAGAACTTCAATAGATTCTATTTCTTATGGACCAATTTGGCGTTTGGGTCTATGTCATAGCTTAAATGTATTCAGATCTGTTTAATAATAAAAAAAAGATGAAAAAAAGATACATAAATCCAGAACATCAGAGCACTTCAGAAGAATACTGAATATGTTTATAAGAGGTCAGAGCTATGAAATGTAAAGGACACTTCACAGCAATATCTAGTAATAGAATTTTGTGAACTTCAAAGTATTTCTTATTTTGTGGCCCAGTGACTTAACCGTAAGTATTCGTGTGGATTTCTTTTTTTTTCAAAGCAAAATATTAAGAAAAGAGACAAAATATGGAACTTATCAAGTTAGACTTGTCTTAGAAACTTATGTAGCATGATATGTCATTCCGTGTTTAAAAGATTTGGGTTCTTTTTCAAAGTCCTTTATTTATTAAGGGTGCCATAAAACACATAGTCTGTATCTTCAAAATTTGAGTCCAGGTACTGCATAAGTTTTTATCAGAGATTGTTGGTAGAATTTTTTTTTGTTTTCAGTGAGGTTGTTTTAAACTTCAAGTCTTTTTGAATATTTGAAATTTGTTACTTTGGACAAGGCAGCTGAGTAGGTGATTATAGTGTATCAAAATCCATTGTGAGAGGTTATTTTAATGACTATCAGCAGGGAAATGTAGACACTCAGATAAAAAACAACATAATTATAATGACAGCATGAAAGTAGAGTAGTGACACCCAGAAAACCCAACTAAAAATGCTTTTGACAGTCGTGGCTAGAAGCTTTGTTTGGACCTTTAAGTAATAGCTATTTATTTATAAAGGAAACTTCCTCAAGAAAGGGAAGGAAAATGAGAATGTGAAGCTCTTTGGCAATGAAGATTTCTTTAAATATTCTTAATAGAGTATAATGCTAAGAAAGTATAGAAAATGAACAATACTGTGGTTACACATATTTTCACTTCACTTCATCATGGTTAAAGACCCAATAGTTATAAAAATCAAAATGAGAATAAAAACTTGTTACCTGATTTGGTGATCCAATACTCTAGTTTTCTATAAATCACTGTGATATGCCCTGGAATATGTTGATGGAAAGAAATGAAATTTGAATTTTATTTTACCTTTAAATGACATTAATGGACAGACACATTTGTGAATCATTTTCTGAAATTTTGTCAATCTAGTTTTGCTTTTCTTTTTTTAAAATTTTTAATAGGTTTGCTTGTCGATGGAAGCCCTGAGTCCTCTATCGTTCAGTCACGTCCAGTGCTTCAAGGCTTTATTTGGAATTTTCTTGACAAAAGTTCATGGAGTGGTTTGCCATTTCCTTCTCCAGTTCATTTTACAGATGAGGAAACTGAGGCAAACAGTGCTAAACAACTTGTCCAGGGTCACAAAGTGCCTAAGACTGGATTTGAATTCAAGTCTTCCTGACTCTAGGTCCAGTGCTTTATACACTGCCCCACCTAGCTGTCTATTAATCCTCACTGTTGTTCCACAATATTTTTATCTCTTGTTGATTCCCTATTGAGTTCTTGCAAGGACTGTTCCAAAATGATTCCTTTCTGTTGAGGCTATCAACTCCGTTCTTTCTTTTCTTAAAAAAATTCTCAAAAAAGTCACCTACTTTGCTGAGAAAATCAAGTCATCCACATGACTTCCTTCAACTGCCTTCATCACCTCAGAATTCTCTGTAATTTCATGTCCTGGCTTTTTTTCCTTTCTCTTGTCTCTGGAGAATAAATATCCCTCTGCCTGACCATGGCTAACTGTGCTACCCATGTTAATGTTTCCTTCCTATCCCCTCCAACTTTCTCTAAGACCATACTCCATCAGTTATCTTGCTTCATGAATCACTTTCTTATTCCCCATGAGTTCTTTACCTCCAGCCTACAAGTGTTTGGTGCAGTGGATAGTGCAAGGCGAGGAGTCAAGAAGACTGGTCTTTGTGGGTTCGTATTTGGCCTCAGACACTTATGAGTCATGCGACCCTGGGCAAGTCACTTAACCCTGTCTCAGTTTCTCATCTGTAAAATGAGCAGGAGAAGGAAATGGCGAACAACTCCAGAATCATTGCCAAGAATACCCCAAATGGGGTCAAAAAACATCAGACATGACTGAAAATGACTAAACCAACAAAACAGTAACAACAGATGTTTACTTTCCTGTATCTTAAAACATATTTTATTATTTTAATATGCCTTCACGCGCACACACACACACACACCCCACTTCACTCCTTTATGCTGCTTCTTTAAGCCACCAAGACAAAGTGATATGATGGAAACAGTATTGGGGTCCAAAGGTCTAGACTGGAGTCTCAATTCTGGACTTACTGGTTTTGTAACCATGAGCAAAGCATTTAACTTTATCATATAACAAAGCACTTATCTCTCTCTGTAAAATGGAGATATTAAGACTTGTACTAATCTACAGGGTTGCTTTTAGTGAGGTGCTTTGTAAACTAAACATTTAATTTATTATAGCTATTATTGTCATTTTATATTTTTATTACCAAATTTATTCAAGTAGTAGTTTGCAGTCTCTTTGGACCTACACTTCCTTTGTACCTATTCATTACTTAATTCTTTCACTCAGACTTGCATCTCAACCACTCTACCAAAATTATTTGCTTAGAGGTCAACTATGATCAAATGGCCAAATCCAATGCCGTTTTGTCAGTCCCCATTTGCCTTGACCTCCCTGTATTACTGCACATGTCGATCAGCCTTTCTTCCATGAAATTCTGCCTTATCTTGGTTTCGTGACGCTATAATACTTTGGTTCTCATCCTGCCTCTAACTAGTTCTTTTGTTTCGTTTTCTGACTCTACTTCCACCTCCTGTGTCCTCAAAAGGATTATCTCTCAGGGCTCGATTCTTAACCTTCTTCAGTTTTTTTCTATTATTCTCTTAGTGATCTCATAAACTCCCATAGTTTATTTTCTCCTCTCTATCAACAGGACTGCCAAATCTGTACGTCCAAACCTTACCTCTCTCCCGAATCCCAGCTTTATATTTCCAAATGCCTGATCGGTTTTGCTCCTTAGATTTTTTTCCTAGCACCTCAAATTTAACAAGTCCAAACCAGATGCATTGTATTCTCCCCACCAAAGAGTTCCACTTCATATTTTTCTATTTCTATTAATTGTACCACCATTTTCCAGGTTTCAAATCTTGGGTTAGCTTTGCTTCCCCTTTCTCATTTATCCTCAATTCTTGTGTCTTTCCTTTGTGGATTACCTTCAATTTATCCTGTATATATTTATTCATGCATAGTTGTTTGCATGTTTTCTCCTCCATTAGACTATGAATTTCTTGAGAGCAGGGACTATCATTTGTTTTCTTTGTATCCTTGGTGATCAGCACATTGCCTGGAAAATAATAGTTGCTTGATAAATGTTTGTTGATTGACCCATGTATAATCAGTTGCTTCTATAGTGTGTGTATATACTTATATACATATATATATATATATATATATATAACCATATGTATTTTACATATACATTTATATGTATGTGCATGTGTATATTGTCACCTTCTTTTACTTCCCGCTGCTACCACAACAGTGAATTATCCCTCGCCTGACATAAACCTTCCCATTTTTCTCCTCTATTTCTATCTGGCCTAATACTGCTGGGAGACTTATCTTTCCAAAGATTTTGACTTGTGGAACCACATTGGGCTTTGACAGGCCATATTAGGTATATTGTGCTCAGTTCCTGCCCTTTCCGTTCATTTTCTGGACAATTTTAGCCATATATAACATCCCATACGTACACTCCCACTTCCCAGATCCTCTTTATATGTTGTCTTCTCCTATTAGAATAGAAGCATTTTGAGGACAAGTACTGTCTTACATACTTTCATTTTTATCCTTAATACTTATTAGGATTCCTGGTATATGGTAAATCCTTGATAAATGTTCTAACCTTCTATCTATATATCTATCTTATGGTCCTCTTCAATGGTCCTCTGCTGGCCACTAATTAATTTCATATTCTTTACCCTAATGATCAATATAACTTTCATATTCTTTCCCCAAACTACATTTCCAGCCTTATCTCTCAATGCTCCTTATGTGTACCCTTGTGTTCTCTCTAAACAGATCTATTCATTTTCCCAACATGTCCATATTTCTTCAGGTTTTCTCTTTTGTTCATGATGCTCCCTCTGCTGTTCCCATCTCACATACAAAATTGAAACTGAGATTTCCCTACTGAATTCTCTAGATATTTTATGATAACTCTCTTGAGGTATTTGTACTATTCAGACTTGTATTACAGTTATTTGTGTAATTCTTTCCTCTATAATATGGAGCAATGAAAAGTAATGATTTCTTTGAAGTCAGAAGTCAGAATATAATATGGAGCAATGAAAAGTAATGATTTCTTTGAAGTCAGAAGACCTAAGTTTGAACTCCACCTCTAACACTTATTACTTGTATGACCATGAACATTTTTTTAACCAGAGTCTCAGTTTCTTCATCTCTAAAATAAGAGGGTTAGACTAGATGGAACTCAGTGTCCATTCCAGTTGTAAATCTGTTATTCAACCCATCCTTGAGAAGAGTGTAAACCCCAAGATGTTAGGAAATGTCTTCAATATTTATATCTATCCTTTTGATGCCTTGCACATTGATATGAAGCATTCAGTGAATATTTGGTGAATAGATTAATGAGCTGCAAAGGCAATGAGATACAATCAGGGGCAAAAATACAAAACTAAATCACTATAGAGAAGTAGTTATATAGGAATGATGATCAAGAAGACAAACAGCAGGAGATGATATAAAGCAGAGGCAGTAAACAGGAATCAAGGTCAAGAAAAAGGTAGTGTAGACTATAATCCACTGGCTGAGAAAGTGCCATGGAAAAGAAAAAGAATACTGGCTCTGGAGTAAGAGAACCTGGGTTCAAAAACTCAGATTCCCCCTGACTTTGTGACCTTGGGCAAATCTTTCCAACCTCTCTGGACATGGTTTCCTCATCTAAAATTAAGAGGTCGAGCTACATGGCCTCTGAGGTCTGTGATCCTGTGAAAGTAGGATCACATTTATTAATAAGGAAAACCTTGGAAACCACTAATAGTCAAGTTTGACCTAGACCAAATTAAAATTTAATACACAAATCACCACTAAAAAGATAACCTGAACCCTTTTAAATAACTCTTTATGCCTTTCGTTTTTCTGCTTTCATTCAACTCTAGCTTATGGTTTATTCTATGCTTATTTAACTGGAGGATCCTGATGTCTGTAAAAACATTTTTTAAGAATAGGTTAAAATAGTTTTAAATTTTCACGTATAGGAATATGAATATCCTCTACTACTCAGGAAACATTGGTCCCAATTGGCATGACAGCCATTCTGTTTCCTTTTCATTTGTCAGTCAAAAGAGAGTCATTTTAGGAGAGCCTTTGATAGGTATTAAGGTAAATTGCCTTCTAAAAATGCCTCAGTAGCTACCAGGAGAGAAAGTAACCCTAAATCTCTTCCTGTTTGTCAAAAATTTCATGTCCTTATCTGTAGTTTTTTTTAATTAAATGTTCTTCTTCTTTTTCTTTAGTTCACATGGCATTTTGTTTTTTGATACTATATCTCAAAAAATTTCTCTATCTGCACAAAAAGGAGTGTACAAGGCAGATAACCAACATCTGTTTAAATATCTACTCTTTAAAGCAAAAATAAGTAGAGGGATGGAGAGTGGAACATTGAATTAAGCCCACCATTGGCAGTAGTTTTCCTTTTGAACACATTTCCAGAAAATATTTTCCTAAAACATGGCTTTTCTAGATAAGCACTCTGATGGAAAAGCTCCATTTTGCCATGCCTTGCACATCAAAAAGCATATTTCACCATTGAAGTTAAGCTCCATTTCAGCAAGCAATTATTAAATGCCTGCTGTATGAAAGTCATTTTGCTAAACACTGGGAATCAAAAGAAAAATGAAAAAAAAATGGCACCTTTCCTATAGCAATTTATATTCTAATGGAGAAATGAAATGTAATACGATTAAAACATGCATGTAATAATTGGAAGTGGAGAAAGTGAGACCTAATTATTGAATGGATTGAAAAAAGCTTCCCATGGGATAAAGCTTAACAGCTGAGCTTTGAAATAAGTTCAGGGATTCCAAAATGGGAGATTAAGAGAGAGTGCATTTTGGACATGAGGAACGTTGAATAGGCCAGTTGGGTTGGAATATAGAATGTGTGAAGAATGGTAATGCATAACAAACCTGGAAAGATAAGTTTAAATGAAGTCATAAAATTGTTCAAATGCCAAGCTGAGTAGTTTTTATTTTATCCTAGAGGAAGTAAGGAATTGGTGAAGTTTCTTAAAGGAGGGACCAAAATGGTCAGAATCATCCCCAATGAATATTAGTTTGGCAGTGGTGGTTTAGAAGGCTGTCCAAACAAAAAATGATGAGAACCTGAATTGTGATGATAGAAGGTATGATTAAGGAGGAGGTTGGTGTGAGAGATGTGCGAGTATAATAGGGAGTGAAAACTGATTATATAGGGGCAACGAGAGCTTGAGTGGAGACTAAAAAGATGACTCCACTGCTATAAACCTGGTTGACTTTCAAAAAATTAAATGGTGATGCCCTAACAGAAATAAAGAATTTTAAAGGAGAGATAAGCTCTTGGGAGAAGAAAATGAGTAGTTTTGAACATGTTAAGTTTAATATGCTTGTAGGAGGCCCATTTGCCAAAAAGCAATTTGTGAGGCAAGACTAAAGCTGAGGATGTAGCTCTGAGTCATCCACACAGTGATAATAATCACAGATTTATTATTTGTCTGGGGCTACAGAGGTTATCTAGTCTAACCCATCTCTGAGAGGGAATCTACTTTATAACAACCCACATCAGATTTGACCTCAGTTTAAAGACTTGGAGTGATTGGAAATTCATTATGTCAACTGAGCTCATACCATGCAAACAGTGTATGTTCAGTTATTCATCAAAAAGCAAAAAGTTCTTCTTGTTAATGAAAACGATCTCTTACTTTGCCATATGTTTTTTCTCTTTCTTCAGAAAATGATGAGGTCATCAGTTTTTCATATGTTTATCCTGAGCATGGTGACTGTAGATGTCATTGTTGCTGCTAGCAACTACTACAAAGGAGAGAATTTCAGAAGACAATATGATGAGTTTTACCTGGCAGAGGTGAGCATATTGATTGTGACATCTAGATAATTTTTCAAATACGAAAATGAAGAATTCCCTGGTCCAATTTCACTATAAAAACTCAGTGCCCTGGCTACAAAACCAATCCTTTCCCTTGAGGAAACTGATCCGTGGCTATTTGGAAAAAGAAATGAGATTTGTTCATCTTTGGTTTAATGTAGCTAAGTGAACTGAAACTCAATGTTCCACCCCACACCATAGTCTTTGCTCTGAATCTCAAAAAAAAGACTACCGCCTATATAACTGCATGTTTTGGCTCTGGCATGAGTCTAGTTCCTATTTCTCCCCCAAATAAAATCTTTCACCCCAGAGCTTCCTCCTGGCAACTAGTCCCAGAAAATGATCATGATCACCATTTTCTCATCTAGATTATTGAAACAGCCTCATAATTGGTTTCTTTGACTGAACTCTCTTATCACTCCAATTCATCCTACACATTGGCATCAGACACATTTTCATAGAGACCTTAACATGTAATTCCCCTACTCAACCAGCTGTGGTGGCTGCTTGTTGTCTATAGGATAAAATATAAATACCTCTGCATAGTTTTTAAAGGGCCCTTTAAAAATCTGGCTCCAATCTATCTTTCCAGGTTCATTGGAAATTATTCCCTGACCTGTACTATGTATTCCAGCTGAACTGGCCTTCTCCCTATTCTACACACAGAACATTCTATCTCCCATCTCTCTGGCTTTGCACTGGCTATCCCTCATACCTTTAATGAATACCTCCACCTCATATAGTGCCTCTCTTACTATACAATACAACTCAAGCACCATCTTTGGCGTGAATTCTTTCCTCATTCCTACCCCCAACTGTCAGTGCCTTCCCTCCCAAAGTACTTTGTATTCAACAACTTTGCATATATTTATATTAATTCACTTTATATTTATGTGATAGACATTTTATGTGTATTTTGATGTTTGTTGGACTAGAATAGTTCCTTGCAAGTAGAGATTATTTTATTATTGATGTTGTATACTCAGTGCCTAACACATAACACATATTAGGTACGTGCATTGCTTAATAAATGCTTGTTGGATCCTGGACCGATGTCGTTGTAGGTTATGATATGAAGCTCATCTCAGCCAACCAGATGACCTCCTGGTTTACATAGGATTTTGTTTTTTTGCTTTTTCACATGAGCAGATCAAGTATTTTCATCATTTAATTAACTATGCTTCTCCCCCCCTACCTCTCATGAGCACAGATATGAGTGAAGGTTCATTAGAAAAGTACCATATTGTTCCCAGAACATATTTCTTTGTGTAACACATGGTACAACATTATGAGGAAGTAACATAATTACTAGTCTATAGAGCACTGCTCAGAATATTATGAAAACCTCCATTTCCTATAGCAACAAGACATAGCTTTTCTACCATATGTAGTACTACATATTTACTTTAATAATTGATTTGCTGAATATTAGTCAGTGTGTCATTAAAGATATACAATTTTAAAGGTTATGTGTATGATATGATTTTGTGGGTCACTTTTCTTCTAGATGAACATTTTTCACAAATCTTTGATATAGGTAAATGGAAAATAATTTATTTCTAAAATGTGATTTATGAAATCTTCCTTTAAATAATTATAGCTCACAATTATATAGAACATTAGAGTTTATTAAACAATTTTCTTACAAGCCTGTGATGTAGATACTGACAGTATCATCTCTATTTTTTGATGATATAACTGAGACTTAGTGACTTATGCAGCCTCAGACAGCTAATACGTGCCAGAACAAGGAATCAAAGTCTGTAAACTACCAGAGTGCTGCTATTTCCCCTTATATCATACCTCTCCTACAATAGCATATACTTCATGAATGTACCCCATTATAAAAAATACAATATTTGAAAGTATTTTGGTATTCAATTTCAACTTTCATTAATTTATTGAACCCATGAGGATAGAACTCCCTCTGTCAGTATATATCACTGCCATTTCTATTACTTATAGTTGTGGAGAAGTTGTTTTGGTCTCCAAGAAGTTACATGATTTGCCTAGGATCTTAGAGTCAGTATGTGTCAGCGGCAGAACTTGAACCCAAATATTCCTCACTTCCAAGGTCGGCCCTCTGTCCAATGACATAATGCAGGTTTAATATGAAAGTGTAAACTTTTAAAACTAGATAAATTTGAAGTTAATTCTTTGCGTTATGAAGATATTTTAGAGTCTAAGATACAATTTTCTTCAGGGTTCTTCAGATCTTGGTGCAGTCAAGTTTGATTTCCAGAAATACAAGTTGCACAATTTTTCAGGAAGATATAAATTTCTTAAAGCAAAGCCTACCTG
>CM053626.1:119443069-119458253 GCA_028646595.1 Phalanger gymnotis | reverse complement strand
CCCTAGTTAGCAAAAGGGCGTGTGCCTGGAGTTTTGCACCTAGTAAGACTTAATCAAAGGCACTTAATTAATTTAGCATTCTAAACCAGTAAAAAAAAAGTCCCACCTTAATTACCAATACACTTGCAAAGAACATCAATAACTAAGGACATCAAGAAAGGCTTTCTGTGGGAGGTGACACATGACCTGAGTCTTGAAGAAAGCCAGGAATTCTAAGAGGAAAAGGTGATTAGTGAGTGTTGGGGTTCAGCCTGAGAGCAAAGACATGCACGGAGGACATCTAAGCCTGGGATCAGGCAATAGAAAGTAAGCCAATAGAGATGGAAGGAACACTGTACAAAAGAGAATAATGAGAAATAAAGCTAGAAAGTTAGGCTTGGTGACATTGTTAAGCACTTTAAGATTGGAAGACACCTAGTTACTCAAGTATGAAGGATCAAAGATATTCTTTAAAAGGTTATAGACTCCAATATTAAGGTCTCTGAAACAATACATTTGTGCAACTCTTTTAGAAATGTATTTTTAAATAGATTCCCCATAGGCGACATAATAATTCACATTCCTAAGGGCTTCCTTTCATAAAACATTTTACATATGAGAAAACCTGGTTTTATTTCTATGTACACCTAAATTGAAACAGTTAAATAACAACAAAATATTCTATAATGGAGGAATTAGTTAAAATTAATTATGAAAAATGAATAATTTCCTTGGTAATATCAAAGGAAATTATCCTTTAGATCTACATCCCTTTACCACTTATATTTGCTTTCATAATATCCATCTATTGGAAACTTTTCTTCTTTAAAAATTAATTTCTGTACTTTATCTTTGAATGTGTTTTGTTTCAGGTGTTTGTTAAAATGAGGTAACATGAAAGGATTCATTAATTTCTGTGTCTCTAAAACTTAATACTCTCATTTTAGTCTCATTAATCACATGCAGTGACCAAATTGAGAGAAGTTATCCCATCTCATTTGAGCTTCACTCCTTGACATTATCACTAGGCTTAATTAAGTTTTCTCTGAAACGTCAGTTAAGAAATTTCTTGTGACAGTAATATAATTTGAATATCTAGACTACTCAGGAAGTTTTCTGGTTAGGGATACTGAACTCTAAAAGGTCCAGACTATCCTAACACAAGAGGCAACTCATCAAGCGTCAGGAAGAATGTATAATGGAAAGCACACTGACTCTTGAGCAAAAGACTAGAATTCAAGTTCCCTTTTCTAATTGCTTACTATCTATGTGACCATAGGCAAATCCTTAGACCTTACTTTTCCTGATCAGTAAAATTACGGGATGGCATCGGAGATGGCTTCCAGGTCTACATCTATTATCTTCCATCTCCAAAGTCTTCTTCCTAATTGCATACTCAACTTGACTTTTTGGTTAGGAATTGATGGCTAAATGACCCTAGAATGATAGAGGACTTTTTAATCTTAATTTTAATTTAAAAGGAATGAATGGCTATTGAATCATTATTTCTAGCATTTTCTGAAAATGACTGAATTTACTTTTTCATGTATAGTGACCCAGCATGGGTTACCAGTATTTTTCCATGAATTTTACAATAGAGACTAGCGTTTGCAATTTTGAATGATAAATTGTAAATAATTTTCAATATGTGAACAAGAAACATTTCATTTTTGCTAGCGTTAGAGGATGGCCAACAAATTTGTAATTTTCCATTTGTCAGTTACCATTGAAATTTAATTGTGCCACAGCTTTCCCAAATGTTTTAATTGAATTATTTAATTTATATTAAAAAGTTATTCCTCTCAATTTTTAATTTTTTCATTTATTTCTATATCTACAGTCTAGTTATTACTATGCTCTACAGCTTCACAAACCAAATACAATGAATTACTTTTGGAAAAAAAGACATTTAAGTTAATTTCTCAACCTCTTTTGCTCTAACAATGTTTTCCACATGACCATATTGTATGGAGAGCAGGTAAATGTCAAGAAATTCTTCAGTGCTGACTTTTGCCTTACTGTATATTGCACACAAGCCATATAGGTTTATCATGGTCTGGTCCATATGAATAATAACCAGTTACTCACATGATATGAATTTTTTTAGTGATGAAATATAAGAAATATAATTTCTTCATCTATAAGTAACCTATAAGCAAAGTAACCTTACAGAGGTACTATGCTATGTTTTCCTTGGAATTTTCACTTTAGAATGAGGCAGAGAGTTTGCGGGGTGGGGCAGGGGTGGGGTGAGGGGTGGGGAGGCACGGGGAGAGAAAGTAAGCCTTCTTCCAGAGAGTCAGATACTTCTGTTATCTTTCAGGTGTTGTAGAAAATAGATTATAGGGCTGGAAGTCAAGAAAACCTGAGTTAAAATCCTGCCACAGATGCTTGTTAGGTCTGTGACTTTGGATAAGGCGTTTAAGCTCTCTAAGTTTCAGTTTCTTCATCTAAGAAGAGAAGAGATTATGCTCATTGGTCTCTAAGTTCTCTTCTAAGTTTTTGATCTCATGATTATTAAGAAAAAAAATACCAAGGATTTAGGAAGGTTGTTGAGGGAGAACAGAGATCCTCTCAAGAGAGAACCCCGTACATGTCATACTAAACTATTACTCTTTCCAATATAGTATTGTTAACAAAAAGCACAAAAAATATAGGGTCAGAAGATCTGAGATTTACCACCACAGAGTACCTATGTGAAATCACTTCATATTTCTTAGCCCCAGTTCCTCATCTGTTAAATGGATATAATTGTTTTGGGGACCTTGTGGAGAGGAGGATATTTTACTATGTTTTTGAGAAGGTTGTTGTGAAGCAGATATGCTTTGTTGCCTATAAAGTCTCATCTGAAAGTGAGATTATTATGTATTCCTCTTTCCGAGTCCTCACATTTATGGCACTATTTCAACTAAAGAATACCATTCTGTATTTATACATTATAATATATAACATATATATATATATGTATTTATAAATCATAGTTTTCATCTGCCACAAATGCAATGGATTCACTATATATTTTGGGGAATAAATGGGGAAGTACTTTTTTGGAAAGGGATAGCAATCTTGTGTTTCTAAAATAAAGATAATAATTAGAAAATTCTATACCTTCTTAGCAAGTTACAAATATTCTGCCTATATTGGAAGAGTATCACTTTTTCCCATTGCCTTTGAGTTAATTGCAAATATTATGCAGGCATCTAAAGCAATATATTTTTCACAACAAAATCAGACAGTGGATGTGTTTCCTAATGTCTCCTGTGAAATTTCATAAGTCAGGAAGAACCAATAACCATCTTATAAATGCAAAGACAGGTGTTTAATGTTAACCACATTTTATGTAAATCATTTTATATATTTTTAATTATTAGTGTTGTGGGTGTCTGAAAAGTATAAAGTTTTCCCAGAGAACAAATAAAAATGCAGATGGTGCTGCCTATACATTTTTACTATGAATTAAAATTCTTTCACATACTTTTATTTTATTCCTGTTGATTGCATACTGAAAATTAATGAAGTGAATAGGCACATTGGTATAAAATAAAATTCATGATAACATATTGAGATATACTTCCTAGCTTTATTTGATTAAACATGTTATGCCAATGAAGACAAGGAGAGAATATCTCCAATTTGGAGAAGTTGGAGCGGGGTTAGTCTTGCTAAATTTTAGAAATATTAAAATTGTAATGTTTTCTTCTGCATTTTTTAAAAAAGGTGATATTTCTAAAAATTAA
Source organism: Phalanger gymnotis (assembly GCA_028646595.1). Classification (NCBI taxonomy): domain Eukaryota; kingdom Metazoa; phylum Chordata; class Mammalia; order Diprotodontia; family Phalangeridae; genus Phalanger; species Phalanger gymnotis. Next base: position 119,454,537 of record CM053626.1, on the reverse strand, counting down.
AAAAGTTTAAATTTTATTTAAAAACTTAAAAGTTAGACATGTTATGATAATGAAATCTAGGAGAGGATATCTCCAGTTAGGAGAGGTCACAGCAGGGAAAGCATTGCTAAATTTTAGGAGTGTTAAACTTATAAATTATTCTTCCACATTTTTAAAAATGGGATATTTCTAAAAAATTCTGCATTGAAAAGCTTAGTGGAATTTTCTGCTTGACACGTGCAGATCTTAGATTTCCTTCAAGATCCAAGCCAAATACAATCTCTTCCAAGAAGCCTTTCCTCATTTTCCCTGAGCCAGAAGTAATCTCTCCATTTCCTGGATTACTATAAATAGTTCTTTGTATCTGCTTTACTTCTTTCAGTTTACATTTCACCCTAGGATGATACTTATTTTTTAAAAAAAAAATTTTTCTCCTTGTATTAAGCCATGAATGTCATGAAAACAGAGATTTTTTTTTAAAAAAATGTGTTCCACATACATAGTATCTTAAACATTAATGCTCAATGGTTATTGAATGAATAAATTAATGAATCCAAGTCATGTTCCACATCACTGGAGATTTTAGATTTTGGTAACAATCTGGTATTTCACATCCTGTAGAGAAGAAATCTAGGAAGACTAGGACTAGGCTCTCACTTCCCCTTTATTTGTGGTTTAAGGCTCTAACTTCTCAATGAAATATATCATGCCTACTTAATTAAAATATTTGCATTCTGTACTTTTTTATCTATGGGTAGTTTCACCCTCCAGTTCACTTCTCCTCTCCTTTTTCTTTCTTAAAAATGGAGTCATCCATTTGACAGAGCCAATAAAAACAAAAACATAATATTTGGACATATAGTCTTCAATACCAATACATACCAAATAGCAAGGTAATTTTTTGAAACAAAGTTAAATGACAGTTATCCAAGAGATAAAATAGACTTGCATAGTTTTTTCTGCCACTAATGTGTTTGCTACTCATTGTGTAAACAAGTGAAGGATTCAGAATAGATAAATTGATAAATAGATGAAATAGATATCACTTCTATGATTCCAGACATCACAATTTCTCTACTTATTCTTCTGGTCCAAAAGAGTGTATTCCTGATATTATATAACTTTTAAAATTATATATCTATTCCCAATTGTTCTTTGAGAGAATGTCCAAAGAAACTTGAGTTTTAGCAAGAATCAAGTATGTGTATGTACAAGAATCTCTAATCTCAACAGTTCTTCAATTGATGATGAAATTATTTTAATATTTAAAGTTGATAATAAATTACAACATAACTTGCTGAAACCTTCAAACTGACATATTGATTGATTGGTACTCTAGGTTGATCCCATCTATTAAAGTTTTTTATCTAATCAATATGTATCTAAACTGAGTTTTTTTTCCTCTTTTAAAAACTAAAATTCAAGGTCTTTGATAGACCTCCTTGGTTTCAGCTTGTCCTGACTAAAGTTCAATTGTTCTGAATGCTTAAGTTGTACTGCTGTAAATCATAATTCTGGTTTCAGACGTCAGTATTTCTTTTCCTTCATAATTATTCTACCAGGTGGCCTTTACAGTCCTGTTTGATTTGGAAGCTCTTCTGAAAATCTGGTGTTTGGGATTTACTGGCTATATTAGCTCATCTCTCCACAAATTTGAACTGCTACTGGTAATTGGAACTACTCTTCATGTTTATCCAGATCTCTATCACTCGCAATTCACGTACTTTCAGGTAATGAAAGTAATTTCTAATATTTTACTCTTTACAATGTTCTTATTCAGTTTTCGCTTCAATACATTACTCTGTATGATTTTCTTATCCATAGGTGAATTTGATAAGCACCTCATTATAGCAGCTAGTAAATTAAGAATGCCTCTATTTATAGACATTTAATGCCCAAAGATTCATCAAAAGGAGACATTCAGTAAGAATTTATTAAGTGTTTACTATATTCCAGGCATGGTGCTAGATGTGGAGAATAGAAAGAAGTGCAAAACAATCTCTGCTTTGTAGGAGCCCAAATTCTAATAGAACAGGCAATGTGTAAATAACTAATAATACATAGATACATACATACATACATCATAAGTACATATACAATATATGGAAGTCATCCCATGAGAGAAGAGGCCATCAGGAAAGGCATCCTACAGAAGTTGAATTTTGAACTGAGTCTTAAAGGAAGGTAAGAAAACTAAAAGTTGAAGGTGAGATGGAGAAGATTCTAGAAACAAAGATATCCAGTGCAAAGTCCTGAAGAGATGAGAAATTGGCATATCCTGTTTGAGAAGTAGTATATAGCTGAGTATAGCTAGATCATAGAGTACATGAAGGAGGGGAGTATAGTGTAAGACATAAAGAATAGTAGAAAAGAGACAGATTGTTTAAAATATTTACTTGTCAAAAAAGGAGTTTATATATGGTCCTGGAAATAATCTGCAATTATTGGGCTTTCTTGAATAAGGGAGTGACTGTCATACCATTTAGGTGTGACATTACCTTGAATTCAGGAAAATCACTTGAAAGCTGAGTGGATTGTTGATTGTGGTAGAAAGAGATTAAAGGCAGAGAGATAAATTAGAAAGCCTGAACTAGTGTAGTGGCTGATTGAGTAGAGAGAAGGGAACTTAGAAGAGGGATACTATGAAGGTAAGCAAGGAATAATTTGATGACAGATTGCATAGGTAGGATAAATAGAACTGGAGAGTTGAACTCGGATTGTGAACCTAGGTGACTGGGAGGATGGTAGTACCCTTAACAGTAAGGCAAGTTTAAAACTATTAAGGGAGAATGTTGGGGAAAAGATAATAAGTTTTGTTTTAGTATTGTTGAATTTAAGATACCTATAGGATAGCTAATTTGATATGTCCAAAAATGAGATTATGGAGTTAGCCCAAAACAGACTAGGATATAAACTTCTGGGAATAATCTGCCTAAAGATGATAATAGAATCCATGGAGTGGATATATCCACCAAACGATAGAGACAAAAGAAATGAAACCTGAGGCTAGTGCCTTGAGGAGCACTCTCATTTAATGGATATGACATGGATGAATATGTAGCTAAATAGCCTGAGAAAGAGTGGTCAGACACATTGGAAGAGAAACAAAAGACTATATTATCATTAAAAAAATCTAGAAAGAGAGAGTATGTCATTGGAGAAGGTTAAAAAAAAATCTGTCATGCTTCAGGGAGGATAAGGATGAGGAGTGACAAAAAACCATGAGATGTGGCTATTATGAGGTCATTCAGTGAATGTTCTTGCCCCATTAATAATGCAGATTCAAATATGATGACAGACTAAAGTTATAGATGTGATGCTCTACAGCTATGTCAAAATAGAAACAAATCCCTGTGGACCGCATACTGACTTAGAAAACCACAAATTAACATTATCCATGTTGTCTTTTATTTTTATTCATTTTGTTAAACATTTCTTCTGTTATATTTTAACTGGGTTCAGCTCACTTGGGAGTTTTGGTGACCTTTGAGCTATGAGTTTGACATGTCTACTTTTCATAAACTCCTAGAAGACAGGAACCTATGGTCATGTGTATGTTTTATCATGTATGATGGGTCCAAGAATAAAGAACAAAATTCAAGATTTTTGACTGCCTTACCTGGGTTCAGTTCTTTTCAGGATAGAGTCTCTTCATAATTTGAGAATAAAATACTAAATCATATTCCATTTTCTACTTATCATCTAGCTTGTAATTATCTACTCTAATGTAGCATTGAATTCAAGCTTTTAGTGAATATCTGGTTTTAGTCTTTATAGGGGGGAGGATGAGGAAAAATTAAGTGCAGTTCTTAAATAAATAATATTAATCTTGTTAATTATTCAAGATTTCTATTAATTACAAAATTCTTAGTGATTTTGAATTATAAGAAGTTCATTGAGAATATTATTAATTATTAAATAGAATAAATATTCAGTTTCTATGAAATTTCTGAAATAACATTTTCTAATTTACTTCTATAATTTGCAGTTCTCTAGGGCCACAAATGAATACATAAATTCACAACATAATAGATAAAAAGAAGCAGCCCTCTCTGATTTATAATATGTGAATATAGATATAGATTTAGCTAGCTAGCTAGATATTTGAACTATGTATATGTATATATTAATATGATACTTTAGCATAGGTAACTCCAGAGGGTGAAAACATGGTGGAGATAATTTAGGAGAACATCAGTAAAAACCAAATTAGAAAAATATCATTTACATTACAGATAGGGAGTAAATATATGCAAGATGGAGGAAATAGATCACGAATATATCATAGAAGCTTGGGATTCAGTTCCCCAATGCTTTAGCACACTACATTTCACATGGTTGGTGCTTAATAAAAGCTTTTTGACTTAATTCAATGTTTGGACTACTCACTCTACCAAAGGCAGTACAGCCAAATAAATGCTTACTTTCCTTTTATGGCAAATACATCTTTCAAAAGTTGGAGGAAGAAGTCAGTGGAATTATACTTCCAGACATTATTCTCATGGAATTTATTCAGGAATTTATTCCTGAAGTAGAAATGATAGTAACCTTATGGCAGGTGGAGAAAAGGAAATACCCAAATAATACAGAAAGAAAGAAAAACAAAGAACAATATGACATGCACCCTAGATTTGGGGAGAATAAATTGACAGAGTTTATAACAAGGATAGATAGCATGCCCATAACTAAAAATTCTATAGGAAAAGTTGTCTTGGTAGACATGGAAAGATCTTGAAAATTGAATTTTTTTAAAAAAAGTTATTTAGTATCTTAGTTTCCCACAGTTACATATAAAAACAATTTTTAGCATTCATTTTTGAAATTTTGAATTCCAAATTCTCTCCCTTCCTGCCTCCTTAGACCCCATCATTGAGAAGGCAAGCAATTCATTATAGGTTATGCATGTCCTGTCATGCAAAACGTTTCCACATTTGTCATATTATGAAAGAAAACATAGACAAAAATAAAACTCAAGAAAAGAAAGTGTGCTTCAATCTGTATTCAGGCACCATTAGTGCTTTCTATGGAGACGGACAGCTCCTTTCATCATAGCTCCCTAAGAGGTGTCTTGGATCATTGTATTACTGAGAATAGCTAGGTCATTCACACCTGATCATCTTACAACATTTCTGTTACTTTGTGCACAGTACATTTCACTTTGCATCAGCTCATTTAAGTCTTTTTGGTTTATTTTTTTCTGGAGAGGGGAAAGCAAGACATTTGGGGGTTAAGTGACTTGCCCAAGGTCATGCAGCTAGTAATTGTATCAAGTGTTTGAGACTGGATTTGAACTCAGGTCCTCCTGACTCCAGGGCCAGTGCTCTACTCACTGCATTGCCTAGCTGCCCGCTTTCTGAGTTTTTCTAAGAGCATCCTGCTCATCATTTCTTATAGCACAATAATATTCCATCACAATCACATACCACATTTTGTTCGGCCATTCCCCAGTTGATGGGCATCCTCAATTTCCAATTCTTTGATACCAGAAAAGAGCTGTTATAAATATTTTAGTACATATAGGCCCTTTTCCTTTTTTTAAATAAATTTTAGGATATAGACCTAGAAGTATTATTGCTAAGTCAAAGGGTATATGAATGGTTTTATAGGCCTTTGGGCTTAGTTCCAAATTACTCTACAAAATGGTTGAATCAGCTCACAACCCCACCAGCAATGCATTAATGTCTCATTTTTCCCACATTCCCTCCAACATTTGTCATTTTCTTTTTTTGTCCTATTAGACAATCTAATATGTATGAGGCAGTACCTCAGAATTGTTTTAATTTACATTTCTCTAATCAATAGTGAGTTACGGCATGTTTTCATGTGGATATAGATAGCTTTAATTACTTTCTGTGATTCTATGATGCTTGGATTGTTTCTGGCAGCTTGGAATATTCTCTCCTTAACCTGGGAGCTCTGAAATTTGGTTATAATATTCATGGGACATTACAATTTGGGATCTCTTTCAGAAGGTGACTAGTGGATTCTTTCAATTTCTGTTTTACCCTCTGGTTCTACAATATTAGCATAGTTTTCCTTGATAATTTCTTCAAAGTTGATGTCTAGGCTCCTTTTTTATCAAGACTTTCAGGTAGTCCAATAATTTTTAAATTATCTCTCTCGGCTCTATTTAGCAGTTGTTTTCCCAATGAGATATTTCATATCATTCTTTTTTCATTCTTTTGGGTTTGTTTTATTGTTTCTTGATTTCTCATAAAGTCATTAGTTTCCATTTGCTCCATTCTAATTTTTAAGGAATTTTCTTCAGTGATCTTTTGTACCTTCTTTTCCATTTGGACAGTTCTACTTCTAAAGGTGTTTACAAATATAAACTAAAAGATTAGTTAACAAATTCATTCAAACTCTTTGTGCATGTAACTATGCTTTTGTTTATCTTGTATAGTCCTAGAAATACCTAAAGTATAACCTATAGTAAGTTTGTATGTGGATTCATTTCTAGGGCAGTTGTTGAAAAATTCAAGACAACTAACAAGAGAAAAAATGATTATTAACATATTTATTGTCTCTTAAAGGACCTCATACACGCATGTGATACAGACATATTATAAACTTTGAATTTCATCAGATTGTTGGAATACCTTTTCAAAAGTTGTCCACATGTGTGTATAAGCATATGAAATATATATGCATATATGATATAAATATAGAGCTATGAGCCTATAAGATAGGATGACATTGAAATTATCATATAGAATTTCTATGTTGACACAGGAAGTGTTCCATATTAAATCTAGTAGTGGACTTTGATTTAGGAAGACCTAGGTTCAAGTTTCTCTTTGAACTTCAGTAATTATGATACAAAAGGCAGCCTTTCTGAACCTCAGCTAGCAGTTTTCTAAGATTAAAAATTACCAGTAGATTGTGGCACCTTATCAATAGAGTTCTCATGCAGGAATTTTTTTACAGTGGGAAAACCTCACATCTTTGATGTACTGATGTACAGTACAAAAATTAATAATTACTTGAAATCATCACAGAATGTTGGTGAATCATTTTTGTATATTAGGAACTCTGTGATTAATTCCAGTTCTATACTTGTTGGTAATTTTACTCCATGACCTATGAATATGTCATATTCATTCATTTTGAAGATAATTATTGAGCATTTACAATACAAGTTTGTAAGGAATCTTTTACTTGTGATAATGTAGTCTAAACACAGTGCAAAGTGTTTATATGTATAAATGTATACATGCATACACATGTACACATGCATGCATCAGTACTTAGATATGTATATATGTACATAGAATGATTCTAAGGGACACTAAAAGGTTAAATGACCTACTTAGTGTCACAGCCAGTATGTGGCAGAGGCAGGTCATAACGCCTAGTCTTCTTGGCACTGAAGTCAACTCTCTCCTCTGTTATGCCATGCTGCTTCTTCATTATTTTTATAGTATAATTATCTAAACATAGACTTTGAAATTTGATATCTTAGTCAAAAATAATGCCTGATGATATTTTAACCCAAAACTTTAGCATAAGTTTATTTTTTCCCAATTTTTAACATTTTTATTTAAATTTTTGAGTTTCAAATTCTATCCCTCTCTATTCTCCTCCCTCCTTCCCTGAGATGGTAAGCAATCAGATATAGGTTTTACATGTGTGATTATATAAAACATTGCATATTCATCATTTTGTACAAGAAAACTTGAGTAAGTGAAAAATAGCATGCTTCAGCCTGTTTTCAGTCAATATCAGTTATTCCTCCAGGGGCAGAAAGTATGCTTCATCATTAGTCCTTTTGGATTGCTTTGAATTACTACATTACTGAAAATAACTAAGTCATTCACAGGTCTTCATCTAACAATATTGCTGTTACTGTATACAATGTTCTCCGGGTTCTGTACAGTTCACTATGCATCAGTTCATGTAAGTCTTTCCAGGTTTTTCTGAAATCATCCTGCTTATGATTTCTTTTCAGCATACTTTTGAAAGTTACAATTCACTATGTTCCTATCCCCCTACCTTGATATCTAATGGACTAAATGGCTCTTTTATCATTTTGTTTTCTTTGTTTTCACAGAAATATTAGGATACAAGTTGTTCTATAACTCTCACAGTTAAAAGAAATGGAATAGTTATATGGGGACACATAGTAGTGGTATGTTGGATATTAGATGTTGAGATGATATGAGGAGTGTTTGAGAAAGGAGTGCTTTTTCCAAGCCAGAATTCCATTGAATTTGTTCCTTTGACCTTTGATGGCAAAGACATGTATCTATTTCAAAATTAATTCCATTCATTGTTTCATTTTCACAGCAATATTAGCTCATCAACACCTTTGTATCCAGTGTCTCAATATGTTTGGTGCTTGAGATTTCAGAATACAGAGTCAGTGACATTTTGGCATTTTAATATTTTGTTGACCTTTAGAATTATAATTTAAAAATCTTAATGTAGGTTATGGTTAGGTGGTTTGGCATATTTATTACTCTGCAAAAGATCATTTTGCTTCTTTTCTAGTGAAATAATTAGGAATTATCTAGATTTAATATTTTTAAAAGCACCTGTGATATTTTAGTACATATAAAACTAGGGACAGGGACAAGATCTGTGATTTTATTGGTTCAACAAACTTCCTCTATCATTGTAGTTCAGTACCTTCTCTGAAACTATAGTCTTAAAGCAGGATTTCTTAATATCTTTGTCAGTAAATAAATACACATTTATTAAGTGTCTCTTATGTGCCAGGCACTGTACTAAGCGCTGAGGAATACAAATACAAAAAAGTAAAGATGTTCTCTGCCCTCAAGGAACTTACAATCTGATGAAGTGGACAGCACGCAAAAGGAAACTGAAAAGTATATGACATGAGGATATATTCTGAGCTGAGCTCTCTCTTTAAGTGGAAGTTTTGGAGTTGCTGTTTTCACCTTTCAATCAGAAAGACAGAGAGTGGTGGGGAAGTGGAGTCTGATGGCATCTTTCAGGGCGATGAGCTTTTCCCAGTAATAAGTGTCCTGGGTCATGGTGTCATGGACCTCTTTGGCAGTCTGGTGAAGCCTATAAACTTTTCTTAGAATAATGTTCTTGCATGTCAGTTAGTGTATTAAATTTTATTAAGCTTCTACTATGTACCAGGCACTGTGCGAAGTCCTAGGAATACAAAAGGAAGTAAAAGGTCCTGCTATCAAGAAGATCATATTCAAATGGTGGGAGAATATAAGCAATCAAATATGTACAAATAAGTTGTATAAAATACATAGGATTGCAAAGGCAGTCAATTATTTTTAAATACAACTATTAAAATAATTTTTAAAATAAGTTCATGAACACCAGGTTAAGAACTCCTATCTGAGAGCATTGCCTAAAGCACTGATCACTTAAGTGGCTTGCTCAGATTTACATAGCTATTACGGCAGGACTTGAACCTGTCTTTCTGATTATGAGGCCAGCTTTCTATGCACTGTGTCACATTGGTTTTTCCACAATAAGCATCATGAATAAACATTTTTTCGGCCCCATCGAGGCTACCACATTGTACTTCTTTTATTTCATCTCTCTGTGTGCCTACGTTTGTATGCCCTGTGAGGTGTAATGGCTGCCTAAACATTAGCAATCCTTTGTATTGTCCAACAGGGACCTTCCTTCTAACCTATTACAACTGTAATATGAGATCCTTGAGAATAGTGGACAATTTCTTTTGTCTTCATATCCTAATTCCTAACGCAGTGCACATCACAATTATTACATGTTAAATTTAATTGAGTTAGACCATTCCCAGGTTTCTACCAGAGTTAGGATTGATGTAAACAACAAGAAACACATTTCTTGGACTACTATGGTAACTTGCTTAAATAGCAATAATCGGATATTTATATGAAGATCTGGGTTTTTTTATTTAAATATAGAAGATTGAAGGGGTAGAACCAAGATGGCAGAATAAAGGCAGGGACTTGCCTGACCTCCCTAATATTCTCCTCCAAACAATGTTAAAATATACCTCAAAATCAATTCTAGAATGGCAGAACCAACAGAAAGATTGTGGGAGAAAATTTTCCTGCCCTTAGAAGGTCAGCTGGTTTGTTGTGCTTCATGCTAGAAGACCAAAATGACATTACTATGTCAGAGTCAAGATACAATGTATCCAACTGTGACTGATCAGACTGATACAAGCTTGGAAAGCTCTACCACAGGTTGGACACAAATTATCCATATGAACATTTGTAGTGGAGAGGTCTCTAAATTTGCATATTTTGTGTTTCATTGCAGATACTACAATTCTACTTTGCTCATGGAGCACAGTATAACTGAGGCAAAAGTATAGTGTAGTCCAGCACTGGTCATGCCTGGGCAAACTGGCATCAGGCCTTGGGGATAATTAAATTACTGGAGGTTTCCAGAGCTCCCAGACCACAGATGGATAGTATGACAACTACTCAGAAAGAGATTACAGGGGAACCTTTTCTGGCATCTGGGACAAGACTTTGTTGCATTGCCCACATTCTGGGCAGCATTCTGGATCACAGATCCAGGGTGAGCAAGAGCACTAGCAAGAGCAGGGACCTAGTCACAGTTTCATGGAGAAAATGCCTGTGGCCACTCACAGACCAGAACACTGGTGAGGAGAGCAGTGACTACACCTCTCCTTATGCCATACCGCCTTGGAAGAATTGAAAACTTACAGAAGCATAGAACTAGCTCTGAAAATAGCAGCACAAAACCCTGAAGCTTGAGACAGTACTTCTTCCACCCCAGAAGCAGAATTCAACTTTGACATAAAGGTCAAGGTAAAAATAGGCTAGAAAAATTAGCAAATGCCAAAAAAGAACCTGACCAAACATGGTTACTTTGGTGACAGGGAAGATCAAAGCACAAACTCAGAAAAAGGCAACAAAGTCAAACTAGAATGTGAACTGGTCTTAGGCCCCAAAGTAATTCCTGTAAAATCCCCCCAAAAAAGAGGCTAAAAATCAAATAAGAGAGGTAGAGGTAAAATGGGGGGAAATGAGAATGGTGCAAGAAAATTACCAAAGAAATAGTCAATAGCTTGGTAAAGGAGGCATAAAAATACCAAAGAAAATAACATCTTAAAAACAGAATAGGCCAAATGGTGTAAAAAAAGGCACAAAAATTCATTAAAGAGAAGAACCCCATGAAAAGCAGAATGGGCCAAATGGAAAAAGGAAGTACAAAAATTCACCAAAGGAAAGAATTCCTATGAAAAGTAATACTGGCTAAATTAAAGAGGAAGTTCAAAAGCTCACTCTCCTTAAAAATTAAAATTGGGCAAGTGGAAGCTATTGACTCCACAAGAAATCAAGAAACCATGAAGTAAAATCAAAAGAATCAAAAAAGAGGAAAATATGAAGTATCTCATTGGAAAAATAACTGACTTGGAAAAATAGATCTGAAAGCTAGCATTAAAAAAAGAGCCTAGACATCATATTTCAAGAAATGATCAAGGAAAGCTGCCCTAGTATCCTAGAACCAATGGGTAAAATAGAAATTGAAAAAATCCA
>CM053626.1:119425202-119442569 GCA_028646595.1 Phalanger gymnotis | reverse complement strand
ACTGGGGAATGGGGCAACAAGAATATATGCCATCTTGGAGTGGGGGGGAGGGTAGAAATGGGGAGAAAATTTCTAATTCAAACTCTTGTGAAAATCAATGCTGAAAACTAAAAATAGTAAATAAATTAAATAAAAGAAGATGAAAAAAATCTTAGTTGCCTTTTAATGGTTTTGATTAATTTCTTTTACTGCAAATATTATATGTAGGTAAAATAGCTTATTTTGTAGGAAAAAAAGTGTCAGTGAACTAAATCCTTCCCAATTTTGTCTGTTGAAAAAATATGGAACTTATTTTAATAATACATATAACTGGAATTATTTTAATAACATATACTAACTGAACTTTAAAAATACATATGCTAACTGAACGCATTTTAATAATACATATACAAACAGCTTGTTGTAATAATACATATGCTAACTGACCTTTCAGCATTATTTCTATCCTATAGGTTCTCTGATGGAGAAATGCTGTTTTATAAAAGAGCAAGAAAGAGTGAAATTTTCCTCTGAATATTGAAATGAACTTGCTTATCAATAGGGTAATTAATATGTTTTTCTTCTCTTCTTTTGCAGGTTCTTCGAGTAGTTCGACTTATTAAGATTTCTCCTGCTTTAGAAGACTTTGTATACAAAATATTTGGTCCTGGGAAGAAACTTGGGAGTTTGGTTGTGTTCACTGCCAGCCTCTTAATTGTGATGTCAGCGATTAGTTTACAAATGTTCTGCTTTGTAGAAGAATTGGACAGATTCACGACTTTTCCAAGGGTAGGTTAAAAAAAAGGAATGAATGCAATGTCTTTTGGTTTTGATACAGGATAGGAATACTAGAAAGATACAAAAATATCTTTAGTTTTAGTAGTGCTTATGACTGTTAGAACACTTTTGATGACTAGGGATAATGTGAGTTTGATAAAAAATGCTTGCTGTTCAGTGCTGTAGGATGTGGTTTTAAGCATCTTGTGTCCATTGTAAAATTTGCCCCAACAGTACTGAATATTTATAGGAAGAATAAATCAGAATGAAATACTGAAATTGAATGAAAATCAAGGCTCACATACAGTGGCATGGCCTAGGAATGAGTTCCTTTTATTATAGAGTAGGCTGGTTGTTTAAGTACTGTTTTCAGTGACAATTTACATCATTTATGTACTCCTTCTGCTCCTGGGCCTCAGGTGCTAGTGGCTTACCCACTGCACTGGGGTGGCCGTGTCTAGGTCATGCATGTTATGCTGAGGGTTCTGGTACTGGAAGTTTGCCTTCTGCACTAGGGCTGCCTTACAGATGGCCTGCTGTGCCACTAGCCTGCTGAGCCAGGACCAAGGGGCCTGGGTTGCTGATCTGTGCTGTGGCTAACAGACTCCCACTGGCTTGCCCAGATATCTTCTGCACTGGGCTGCCCTCCCCTTTTTACCCAAGTGAGACAAACCTTTTCTGAAGTCCTAAGTAGTCATAAGCTGGAAAATTGTTTCACTCAATTTCTGTCTCTCTAGAATCTGTTTAGAGGCTTAATTTAACATTATTTCCAAGAGAAACTGGGGAGAGCTCAGACAACTTCCTGACTTTTCACCATTTTGGCTCCACATCCCCCTGTTGTCTTCATTTAATCAAGATGAGAGATCTTTTTTAGAACAACTTAAAATCCTGACTAGACAACATGAACATAATTATTTGAGGAAAATTCCATTTAAGAAAATCTTTGGCTTTAATCAGATTATAAAAAAGTTAAAATTGTCATTGTGATTGTTAGTTCTTTAACATAAAATTGTCTTAGGTGCATTATTTTATTGTGAGAAATAGTTTTAGCACAGATCATTAGCCACTAAATTGTATTACCTGACTATGCATAGAAAATGTCCCTTTCTGAGGGTCTTTATGCTTTCAATGAGGGGAGTTGTTCCTACTCCTCAATTGTAGATATTATTTTAATGTATCTGTTACTCTTCTTCCAATACACTATTCTTTTTATTTAATTTTCACAAATTAAACTTGGGACATCATTTAATCTTCTGGACTAAACATGGGTACTAGGCTTCCTTCTGAACCAGTTTTCCATAATAACAAAAAGATGAAGCTATCATCCCCCAAATTCTGAAGTGAATTGTGTAGTCTGCAGAGGGAACTGATCCCTATAGAAGGGGGCAAGTTCTCGTGATTTGATAGTTAGAATATTTTAAGTCCCTGTTTTCTCCTGAATTCTCCTCTCCTATAGAGGTTATGGGGAAAATATCCAGCTAGGTGATACAGTGGAAAGAGAAATAGACTTGGAGTCTAAATGACCTGAGTTCAAAATCTGCCTCAGGTACTTACTAGCTGTGTGACACTGGGCAAGTCACTACACCTGTTTCAACTTGCTTTCTTTGTCTTCTAAATACATAAGGTTGATAATGTCACCTTTCCCCCAGGGATTTTGTTGAGATAACCTGAGATCATAGCACTTTGCAAACCTTGAAGTGCTTTATAAATTATTTATCATCATCATCACCACCACTACTACTACTACTAATTGCTAATAAAACTGCATTGCCACCAGTGGTTTTTACTTGCAATTGTTGTAATTAAAGAGAACCATACTTCCCTCTCCCATTCTGAATTAGAATGGGAATGGAGCCCTGATCTGTTTGGAAAATCTAAATAATTAGAGACTAGGCTAAAAACCTAGGGCCCTACCTAGAAAGCAGTGCAGCCAAGAAAAGAGTTTTCATTCTTGGAGATCCTAAAAAAGGCACAGAAAACAGATGATATTCTAGAATGTACTTTGTCCTTGGTTAAGCCATATTATACTTAAGTGTTGCTTTGAGCTCTCGATTAGCAGCACAAACCCAGGAATGTTTTCTATAGGGCGTGTTGGTAAACTTCTATTACTTCTTCCATTTCTCTTTTCAAATTAACTGAGAGAAATTTACAATCTGTAAATATAAACTGATTTTTCTTTTAATTTTCTAGTATTCCATCATCTTTGGTCTTCTTCCATCTTTTGATTTCAGTGTATATATAAAAATATAATGCAAATTTGCAGATAAAATCTAAAAGAGAATTAGCACAAATATAGAAAATAAAATTTTATAACTTTTCTGTCTGGCTTTTGTACTGACATTTAAAGTATTGTAGTTTCCCCTGTAGAGAATCAAAAACTATACACTTTTAAAATTTTGTGTGTTTTCCCGTCTGTTCAACTGTAAGGCACCTAAAATCGTCAAGGGAAAGTTTGTGAAAGTGCTTTATAAAAAATTCCAGGTATTATTTGTTTGCATAAGGTGCTGGCTACTTGAGGACACACATTTTTAAATTTAGAAGGAGGAGGACCTTAAATGTCTTAAGTCCTAACACTTCATTTTACAATTGAGAATACTGAAACCCTAAAATTTAGGAACTGCCCCCCCAAATAAAAGGTCAACCCTGACTTTGCAAATGGCAGAGCTATTTTGAACCCTATTCCTCTAACTCCGAATCCAGGATCCTGTCTAGTGATTCATGCTACATATCATTAGAGTTTTATGTGAATTCATTTCAGATCACAGTATGGTAGATATAAAACTGAGGGGAGACCCAGAGACCATTTAGTCCAATGTTCTTATTGAGGATTATTGCTTTAGTGTCTCCATATAGTTTTCAGTTGTGACTAGAACATATCCCAACTTATTTTTCAATTGTGTAGTTTATAGAGAGTGTCAGTCACTTCATACATGTGTGTAAGGCTCCAGAATGTGAAATAAGGCAGCATACGTTTGTTCAGTGTCTACCGTGTGCTAGTCACTGTGCTAATTTCTGAACATGCAAAGAAAGGGGGAAAAATTAGTCCTGTACTCGAGTAGAGGCAAAATGCAAGGAACTATGTATAAACAAGATAAAGAGAGGATAATTTTTTAAATTTAATTTATTTTATTCTGAACTTAAGAAATAAAACATATTTCCATAACATGGTAGATTAGAAAAAAAAAGATGGTTGCACATGAAATTGCAAATTATTGAATACAACTTGCTATTCCTCTTAACTATGTAATAGTTATTTTATAACTTTCCCCCCTTTTTTTTCTTTTGTCCCCCTGCCCTAGAGAAAGCTACCATTAGACAGAAATATGTATACATAATATACATAAAATCATTCTGTACATGCTTCTGTTTATCAGTTCTTTCTCTGGACGCAGATAATATCTTGCTTCATAAGTCCTTTGTACTTAATTTGGGTATTTATAATAGTCAAAATGACTAAGTTGCTCAAAGTTGTTCTCAATACAATATTACTCTTACTATATACAATGCTTTCTTTGTTCTGTTCATTTTACTCTTCATTATTTCATGCATCTATCCACGTTTGTTTGTTTCTTTGTTTTTTATCTTATTTTATTTTTTTTTTAGACTCAAGGGCCAGAACACAAATACGGAATAGAGAAAAGAAACAAGACATATCATACACTTAAATATTGAAACTTAAATACAAAGAAAGAAAGAAAAAGCACGTCATGTGCATAGCAGAACGTGAGAGGATTCAAAGTATATAACAATAGATTTTCATTTAAAGAAAGCCTACATAATAAATAATACATGTTGTTTTGAGAATTATCCATCTTTGCTTCTTTGTGAGTTTTCTTTTGTTCTCTGCTATGTACTTTTTTACTTTGTTCTTTTTCCCCCTCTTCCCACCCTCTTTGTTTTTTAAGGAAGTATTGGATAAAAAGAGAGGCTGAGAGTCTGAGGACAATAGTGAAGAAAAATAGGATAGTGGGAAATATACAAATAGTAATTATAACTTCAATTGTGAATAGGATAACCTTACTCATAAAATGGAAATGGATTAGCGGAATGGATTAAAAATCAGAATCTGACAACATGTTGTTTAAAAGAAACACATTTCAAAATAAGAGATACCCACAAAGTTAAAATAGGGGGTTGGACTAGAATTTATTATGCTTCAGCTGGTGGAAAAAAGCAGAGGTAGCCATCATGATCTCAGAAAAAGTTAAAGGTAAAATAGAATTAATTTTAAAAATTATACAAGGTAACTACATTTTGATAAAAGGTGCCATGGACAATGAAGCAATATTAATACTAAACCTATGTACACCAAATCTAATAGCATCTAAATTTAAAAATAAGAGTTGAATGAATTACAAGTGAAAATAGATAGTAGTACTATAATAGTGGGGGGAACTTTAATATTCCCCTTTCAGAACTAGATAAACTAACAAAAAATAAAAAAGAAGTCAAGGAAGTGAATAGAATTTTAGATAAGCTAGATGCAATAGCTTTCTGGAGAAACTTGAATGGAAATAGAAAGGAATATCCTTTTTTTCTCAGTGGCTTATAGTAACTTTACAAAGATCAGCCATATATTAGGGCATAAACATTTTCTAGTAAAAGGCAGAAATATCAAAAGCATCCCTTCCACACATCCCCTCTAACTAGACTCCTTCTAACTACTCTAATAGTTATAGTATTCTGAGGAGTTATATGTATCATCTTCCTACCTGGAAATGTAAGCTGTTTAACTTTGTTAAATCCCTTATGACTTCTTACTTGTGTTTAACATTTTATCTTTCTCCTAAGTCTTGTGTTTGAATGTCATATTTTTCTATTAAGCTCTGGTCTTTTCATCGGAAATGTTCAAAAGTCCGCTTAACTGTGCATTTTTCCCATGTTGGATTATATTCAGTTTTGTTGTGTAGGTTATTTTTATTAGAATTCTGGCTCCTTTGCCTCCCAAAAAATCATATTCTAAACCCTCCTTTCTTTATGCCATTAGGTGCTAAATCTTGTGTGATCCTAACTGTGTCTTGATGGTATTTGAATATTTTCTTTCTGGCTGCTTGCTCTATTTTCTCCTTGATCTGGGAGCTCTGAATTTTGGTATAATCTTCCTGAGAGTCTTCATTTTGGGATTTCTTTCAGGATGTGACTGGTAGATTCTTTCAATTTCTATTTTACCCTCCAATTCTAATATTTTGGGGCAGTTTTCTTTTACAAATTCTTGAAATGATATATTTAGGCTCCTTTTTCAAAAATCATGGCTTTTGAGTAATCCAATAATTATTTAATTATTTCTGTTATTGATTTATTTTCCAGATCAGTAGGTTTTTCTTTGGAGATATTTCACATTTGTTCATATTTCTTAGCCTTTTGACTTTGTTTTATTGTTTCTTGTTATCTCCTGTAGTAGTTTTTGATCTTTCTGAGGACACCCTGAAGTGTCTTGCAGATGTGTGCAGTCAATTCATTGTCATCTACAGAGAAAATTTTCTCATCTCTAGGAAATTCCTCTTCTCTTTAATTTGAACTCTGCACAGGAGTTTGTCCATGAACATGGTATATCCCCTTTGTGAGCATATATCACTTTTGTATGTCTTGCTTGAGTTTGATATCAAAGATTCTTAAAACAGTTATCTATCAAAGAATTTGTTAACTTATTGTGGAACTCATTTCATTGAGGGAAAACCATGTACTTTTTCTACAATTTGTATACTTTTTAAAAAATCACCAGTAAACAGCAGGATTTTCTTTGTAATCTCTACATATTTCAGCTAGTTGTGTAATTATGAGGATATGGTCAGATATAAAAAAATTCAAAAACTCACTTATTCCATTATCATATTTCATTAATTATGGTCATCAATTGGTCCTCAATAATTCATGAATTATTGTTAATTCATAACAATTCATTAATTACCCTCAGACCAAAAACAAACGAAAACAAAAACCAAACCTTCCCTTTAATAGCAGCGGTTTTCACTGGAGTTAAATCAGAATTAATCAGTTTTTTTTTTCCTGGTACTTTACAACTTTGAATTAACTGGCTATTTTAGCATCAAGTGAACACAGTTATATAGCAGAGAGAAATCATGTGAATTCAATATCATAGAGTTGTGGAAAGGAATTTGTTTGCTTAGAAACTATGCCATGAGTGAATCAGGGGAAATCATTAATTACTTAGCTGCTGTTAGAACAGAATTGAGGGGAAATGGTTCTATTGTCTTTTGGTTTTGACAGCATTCCTCCTCTAGAGTATGGCCCCACCCATAGACATATGACTAATTATACATAAGATGAAGGCATGCTGTGCAGTAATATCAATCAAATCATGTTTTGTTGAAATTGATGTATGGTAACAAAAAAGAAAAGAAAAACTTTGTAGTTGAGACTATTTTTTTCCACTGACAATAGAAAGGACATAATGGCAAGTGAGATACACTGACACAAGTGAGAGCAGACCACTGTCTTTCTGTAATGGTTAGAAATAGCATGTTTTCACACAGTAGCATGAAAAACCTCCTAAGTACAGAATCCAATTTATTACAAGTTTGGAAGATAGTGCTACTGCTTGAAATGGAACTTCTTGGGGGGACAAGTTAAAAGCGTTAAAGAACATTCTTAGTTCAGTTATAGAAATATTGAATTTGAAGTACTTGAGATATGTCCAGATCAGGATGTGGTAAGTGGTAGAGAAAACATGACTAAAGTCTAGAGAATGTTTAGAGTTAGATGTACAGATTTGGGTATCATCTCCCTAAGGAATAATTCTGAAGGCAGTAGAATTGATGAAATCACCCCCCCCCCCAAAAAAAAGAATGGGTCTTAAAAGAGAAACTTTGCAAAAGCACCATGGTTAAGGGGTGAATGGAACAACTAATCAAAGAAATGGAAAAGGGAGCTGTCAGAGAGAGAGGTCAGAGGCAGTATAATAGTGGAAAGAAAAGTAGATTTAGAGCAGAGAACTTGGGTTTAAATCCCACATCTCCCACTTAGTATCTTTGTGATACAGGGTGAGGACCCCAATTTCATCATCTGTAAAATGAAAGGGCTAGATTAAAATGGTCCTAAGGTCTTCCCAGATCTAAGTCTATGGTTCTTTTAGGTCTGTCATTTCGGTGTTATGGAAGCCAGATTAAGAGAGAGTATAAAGTAGGATGGTGTGGTGACAGATGTCATAAAGCAGCCAAGTGTAAAGATTTAAAAAAAAAACCTTTCATACCTTATCCCATAAACTATAAAATTAGATTTCTTACCTCTGTTTCCTTTCCTTTTTTATTATCTTGATACCAATTTCTAAACATCTAACTAGTTTTATTTGAGTAGAAAGAAAATATTATATATATGCTATTCTCCTTTATGTAATGCTAATATTTAATCCTACACATATACATATGTAAAATGAATATACATAAATAGTAATTTTGTCCACATATCAGAATGCTGGCTAGCAGCAAAGGCTATATCCAGAAATTTTCTTACTAATTATAACAAAAGCATCCTTATTTCCTTCACATTCTCCTGAGAGGTAAGTCTTATTTGGAGACACTGATAAAGCCTCAATGTAATTTAGTGGTTTCTCCTTTCTATCCTGGTTTTCCACTGTCCACCCTTAACTAATTTTAATGTTCCATCAGATATCGATTCTTCTATGTCCATTGCATCACCATCCAAAATAAAGGAGAATAATGAATGAGACTTTTATTATATATTCTTTTACATGTCTAGACTCCCTAAGGTGAGCTCTAGTAATCATAGTAGAGCAAATGTTAAAATGATAATATTATTGAGAATCTTGTTTGACTTTTGCCTAAGAAAGAAAATATTTAGGTAGGTATTTATTTTCCCATCTTACATTGAGACTTGCAAGTTCTGTAGATTGTCCATATAGTGGAAAATAAGGTGATGTTGTTTTAAAGAAAAAAAGAAACTTGATTTGTGACAATGAAGTAATTAGGCATTTTCTCGTGTACTTTGTAGAATCAGTCTTTTTATAGCCATACCAACTATGTTAAATCGTCATCATCAAACATGTACTGAATTTATGTGAAAGGACCATGTTATACTCTAAATGGGCTATTTTGACAAATGCCTGATTTCGACATCTTTAGAAAAAATAAAAGAGCAGACAGCTATGTAAAAATGGCAGAATCCATAATCATAAACTTATCTGAGAAGGTAGAGGAACAAAATTGTCATGTTACCATCACACATACATATATGCATGCATACATTTTGCAGAATTTTCCAATTTTCATATTTAGTGTGTTTTTAAGATCTTTTAAAACTTTTCTGTGAATCACAAAGAAAAGTTTCTAGGAAATATGTTCTTAAGATGGCTTAGAGAAAGAGCAATTCAGTCTTTTTTTACTGACGAGTCAAACTTCTCTTCTTCTATGGAGAGAAATTAGTAGGCAAAGCATTGATTTCTTGAGCGTAATTTTCCCAATGAAATGTAAACAGATAGTGTGCCAGAAATGTCTTTATGTGCCATAGCATCAGAAGCTGCTACACAACATTTGCTGGAAATCAGGAACAAAACAATGTAGCCAGGGCTCCTTTTATAGTACAAACTTTTGCTATTAGCTATTCCTTGATGTTACTGTTAAGCTAAATACTTTTTTTGAGGCATGTCAATTTGTGTGTATTTTTAATTAAATAGAAAGCAAGAGGTTGCTACTTTCACCTGATTTTTCTTGCAGTTTCTGAAAATGAAGTTGATTTTCCACATTATGAAAATTTAGCATGAGTAACATTAGCAAAATAGCTAATTAAGAAATAGGGCATACATACTCAAAGAAACTTGACAGTCTGTTCTATGAAGAAAATTAATTCAGAAGTCCCCTATTTGCATAAATCTCTAGATATCATTTTCACAGCTGTTGGTTTTGTCAGCTCAATGGTTGCATTTCAAAAATTATTTTAACATAAACGGTGGGAAGTGTACCTTTCAACTAAAAATAGCTTGAACTGAAAGACATATTGTAGGAGGAAAAATACACAATCATTCAGCACCTCTCGATTCTCCCTCCTGACCCTTAAAACAAATATTTTTAATATAAGAATTTTAGCATTCAAGTGTCTCCTTATATTCTTTTACTCTTGGAGTACATTAGTTAATTTAGATTTTAAAAGAAGCAAAAGGTTTCTGCTCTCACTTTTGAAAATGTTAATGAGCGTAGCACTTTTTTACAAAGATACAGAGCATTAAAAGCATGTCTTCTTAATGGCTGACATTTATAGGGTGCTTACTATGTGCCAGTCACTATGCTAAGCATTTTAAAATTATCATCTCATTTGATCTTCACAACAACCCTAGGAGGGAAGGTGCTATTATTATTTGCATTTTTACAGATGAAGAAAGTGAAACAAATAAAAATTAAGTGACTTGCCCAGGGATGCACAGTTAATGTCTGAAGTTGAATATGAACTCAGGTCATTCTGACTCCAGGTCTGATGTTCTACCTACTGTACAGCCTACTGCCTGAAATGTGTCTTGTGCTGTTCTGTATAAAGGTGATTAGAACTAAAAATATTTCTTAGAAATAAGGTAAGGTTAGTGGATTTCAATCATTCAAATTGCAAAAAGAGAGTAGTAAATATTTGATATCTGAGCTTGCATGGCATAATGGATAGAAAGCCAGCCTTGAGGTCAAGAAGACATGAGTTTAAATTTTACTAATAAAATATATTAGCTATATGATCATGGGAAAATTATTTCACCTTTAAGTAAGTGCCCCCAAGAAACTTTTAAATTATAAATTATACAAAATGAAGAGTTGGAAAAAGAATAGTAGTTTATACTTTCATGTGCATATTACTGTTTTTAATGGAAGATTTGTTATCCCTGTTGACAGTTTCATCACATTGCCTGGTTTGCAAACTGGGCCAGTGCTATTTTTCTTTTAAGACAATTGCTAAGGACTTCTGGGTGCCAAGATGATGGTGTAAGCAGTAAATTACTGTAACTCTCCCATATCTACCTAGAAACAATGATTATATAGTGCTCCAAAACAAATCCTGGATTAGTAGAACCAGCAAAAAGATCAGGTGAAGCAATCTTTGAGTCCACAGAATTTGGAAGATTGGCAGAAAAGGTCTGTCATACTCAGGTAAAAGGGGAGCACGGTCCAGTAAAGAAAGCACCCCTGCAAGCGCCACCTCACAAAATGAGTGGAAGATCCTGAGACCCAGTGTGGTGGAGCAGGCAAATGCCAACACCAGGACCCCCCATAATCAGGGAATGGGCCAGACTACAGATCTGAGAACCACCACATGCTTCAGCGTAGGACTGAGCAAACAGGCAGCTTCCGGCAGCCAGACCTCCGTGTGCTTCAGTGCATCCCTGGGGAAATACAGAAACACCCCACCAGTCTCAGGACACACCAGATATCAGCAGTAGAACCCCAGCTCAGCACCAAGTAAGCTGCCAGACCCCTATGGCCTCCAGCAGTATGAACCACGTCCTACTCCATCCTATCAGCATGGAACAAGACATGAGGGTGCCCTGTGGGCCTCAGGGTAACATCAGTGCAGCACCAAGTAAACATCAAGGGCCTCCAGCCCCTGGCACAACAAGCTTGAAACAGTGCCCCTCCTACCCTAGGGGCAGAGCTCAAATTTAAAAGAAAGGAAAAAGGCCAAAACAAAAAGATAAGCAAAAAAAAGAACAAAAAATAATCTGACCATAGAAAGTTATTAGGGTGACAGGGAAGAATAACGCAAATTCAGAAGATGACAATAATGTCAAAACTCTTATGGGCAAAATCCCCCCCCCAATAAAACAGGAAGTAGTCTTGAGTCCAGAAAGAACTCATGGAAGAACTCAAAAAGGAGCTCAAAAATCAAATAAGAGAGGTAGAAGAAAAATGGGAGAAGAAATAAGACTGATTCAAGAGAATTTTGAAAATAAAAGTCAAAAGCTTGGAGAAAGAAAACCATTGCTTAAAAAGTAGAATTGGCCAAATGGAAAAGGAGATACAAAAATCCACTAAAGAGAACAATTCTTTAAAAAGTAGTTAGCCAAATAGGAAAGAAAGTAAAAAAGCTAATTGAGGAAAGCAACTCCTTAAAAGTTAGAATTGGGCAAGTAGAAGCCAATGACTCTTAAGAGACATCTAGAATCAATCAAACAAATTCAAAAGAATTTTTAAAATGAAAGGAAATGTAAAATACCTCATGGAAAAAAAACCGACTTGGAAAATAGATCCAGGAGAGATTGTGTCAGAATCATTAGACTACTTAAAAGCCAAAATCAAAAGGAGGAGGTAGACATCATCTTTCAAGAAATTATTAAGGAAAACTGCCCTGATGTCCTGGAACCAGAGGGCAAAATAGGCATTGAAAGAATCTATTGATCACCTCAGGAAAGAGATTCCAAAATAAAAATTTCTAAGGAACATTATAGTCAAATTTCAGAAATATCAGGTCTAGGAAAAAATACTGCAAGTGACCAGAAAGAAACAATTCAAATATTGGGGAGCCACAATCAGGATTTCATAGGACTTAGCAGCTGCAACATTAAAAGACTGGAGGTCCTTGAACATGATATTCCAGAAGGCAAAGGAGCTAGGGCAACAACCAAGAATCATTTACTCAGTAAACTTAAACATAATACATCAAGGGGGAAAATGGTCATTCAATGTAATAGAAGGATTTCAAGCTTTCATAAGGAGAAGATCAGAATTAAACCAAAAATTTTGATCTCTAATATCAAGACCCAAGAGACTGTTTGTATCCCTCCATGGGAATACTGGTAATTGTTAACAATTGTATCATTACTAGTACAGATAGAAGGAATATACATAGACAGAAGTTACAGGTATAAGGTGAATTTGAGGAAATGACATGAAAAATAATGGATGAGAAAGAGGAGTACATTGAGTGCAGAAGGAAGACAAAGGTAGAATGGGATAAATTATTTTACATGAAGGGTTAGAAAAGATCTATTACAGTGGCATGGAAAATGGGAGTATGGGCAATGGGCATGGCTTGAATGTTACTCTTATCCTTACTTGCTCAAAGAGGGAATCATATACACAGTCATTTGAATATAGAAATCTATCTTACCCAACAGGGAAGTAGGAGGGGAGGAGATTAAGTAAAGGAAGGGGGGAGTGACAGAAGGGAGAGCAGATCAGGGGAGGTGGTAGAGAAGCAAAACATTGGTGAGGAAAGAAAGGGTAAGAGAGGACAAACAGAAGGAAACATAGGATGGAAGGAAAGATGCAGTTAGTAATCATTACTGTGAATGTGAATGGGATGAACACTCCCCATAAAACAGAAGCAGGTAGCAGAGTGGATCCAAAACCAGAACCCTACAATACGTTATTTACAAGAAACACACTTAAAGCAGAGAAACACACAGAGTTTAAAGATAAGGGGTAGGAGCAGAATCTATGATGCTTCAGATGAAGTAAAAAATAGCAGGGGTAACAGTTCTGATTTAAAAGGAAACTACGTCTTGCTAAAAGGTACCATGGACAATGGAGCAATATCAATACTAAACATATATGCACCAAGTGGTATAGCATCCAAATTCTTAAGGAAGAAGGTAAGTGAATTACAGAAAGAAATAGACTGCAAAACCATACTAGTGGAGGACTTCAACCTCCCCCTCTCATAACTAGATAACTCCAGCCAAAAAATAAACAAGAAAAAAACTAAGGAGTTAAATGGAATATTAGAAGAGTTAAATATGACAGACCTTTGGATAAAACTGAATGGGAACCAAAAGGAATGTACCTTTTTTTCTCAGCAGCCCATGGCACCTATACAAAAACTGACTGTGTATTAGGGCATAAAACCCTAAAAATCAAATATAGAAAGGCAAAAATAGTATTCCTTTTGGATCATAGTGCAATGAAAACTACATTCAACAAAAGACAGTAAAAAGATATATTAAAAATTAATTGGAAACTAAAAAATCTGATCCTAAATAATAAGTGGGTCAAAGAATAAATCATAGAAACAATAATTTCATTAAGAGAATAACAACAATGAGACAACATGCCAAAATTTCTGAAATGCAGCCAAAGCAGCACTTGGGGGAAATTGTTTTCTTTACATGATACATCACCAAAATAGAGAAAGAACAGAT
The DNA here is from genome assembly GCA_028646595.1 of Phalanger gymnotis. Classification (NCBI taxonomy): domain Eukaryota; kingdom Metazoa; phylum Chordata; class Mammalia; order Diprotodontia; family Phalangeridae; genus Phalanger; species Phalanger gymnotis. Next base: position 119,428,726 of record CM053626.1, on the reverse strand, counting down.
CAATGAATTGAGCATGCAACTTAAAAAAACTAGAAAAGGAACATAGAAAAATTCCCCAATTGCGCACCAAATTGGAAATCCTGAAAATCAAAAATGAAATTAATAAGATTGAAAGTAAAAAAAAAACTCTTGAGCTAATAAATAAGTCTAGAGCTGGTTTTATTTAAAAAAAAATAAGATGAGCCATGGGCTAATTTAATTTTATAATGAAAGAAGAAAACCAAATATCAAAGATGAAAAGGATGAAATCACCACCAAATGAAGAAGAAATAAAAGCAATCATTAGGAAATATTTTGTCCAGTTATATGCCTATAAATATGACAAAGTGAGCAAAATCTATGGCTGTTCATGAAAATATAAATTACATAGATTAACAGATAAGGAAATAGAATGCCTAAATAACTTGATCTTAGAAAAAAAAGAAATTGAATAAGCCATTAATGAACTTCCTAATAAAAATTCCCAGGGCCAGATGGGTTTATAAGTGAATTCTACCAAACATTTAAAGAATAATTAATTCCAATACCATATGAACTATTTGGAAAAAATAGGCAAAGAAGGAGTTCTACAAAACTCCTTTTATGACACAAATATGGTACTGGTAACTAAACCAGGAAGAGCTAAAACAGAGAAAGAAAATTATAGAACAATTTCCCTAATGAACATCGATTCAAAAATTTTGAAGAAGATACTATCAAGGTAATTACAGCAATATATCATAAGGATTATACACCATGATCAGGTGGGATTTATACCAAGAATGCAAGGTTAGTTCAATATTAAGAAAATTATCAAGATAATTGATTATTTCAATAACAAAACCAACAGAAATCATATGGTTATCTCAATAGATGCTGAAAAAGCTTTTGACAAAATATAGCACCCACTCCTATTAAAAACAATAGGGAATATAGGAACAAAGGGAATGATAAGCAGTGCCTATCTAAAACCATAAGCAAACATTATCTGTAATGGAGATAAAGTAAAAGCTTTCCCAATAAGACCAAGAGTGGAGCAAGGATGTCCATTATCACCACTATTAATATAGTACTAGAAAAGTTAGCTACAGAAATGAAGACAAAAAAAGAAATTGAAGGAATTAGAATAGGAAGTGAGGAAACAAAACCCTCATTCTTTGCAGATGATATGTTGATTTACTTAGAGAACCCTAGAAAATCAACTAAAAAAACTACTTGAAACAAATAACTTTAGCAAATTTGCAGGATACAGCATAAATCCACATAAATCATCAGCATTTCTATATATTACCAACAAAGCCCAGCAGCAAGAGATAAAGTCCATTTGAAATTACTATAGGCAATATATAATATTTGGGAGTGTATTTGCTAAGACAAACCCAGGAAATATATGAATACAGTTACAAAATATTTTTCACACAAATAGTCAGATCTAACAATTGGAAAAATATCAACTGCTTATGGGTAGGGAAAGCTAATAGAATAAAAATGACAATTCTGCCCAAACTAATTTACTTATTTGGTGTTATACCAATCAAACTACCAAAACATTATTTTACAGAGCTGGAAAAAAATAACAACAAAATTTCTTTGGAAGAACAAAAGGTCAAGAATATCAAGGGAATTAATGGGAAAAAAATATAAAGGAAGGTGACTTAGCGATACCAGATCTCAAACTATAATATAAAGCAGTAATCATCACAACTATCTGGTACTGGCTCAGAAGTAGAATGGTGGATCAGTGGAATAGATTAGGTACACAAGACACAGTAGTCAAGGAGCAGAGTAACCTGTTTGATAAATACAAAGACCTCAACCTTAGGGATAAGAACTTAGTATTTGACAAAAACTGCTGGGAAAACTAGAACCAATCAGACACAAATTAGGTATAGACCAACATCTCACACCATATACCAAGATAATGTCAAAATGGACACATGATTTAGACATAAAGGGTGACACAAGTAAATTAGAAAAGCAAGGAACAGTCTACCTCTCAGCTCTGTGGAAAAGGGAAGAATTCATGACCAAAGGGAGATACAGAGAGCACTACCAAATGCAAAATAGAATATTTTGATCATATTAAAATAAAAAGCCTTTGTAAAAAAAAAAAACATAATGCCACCAAGATTAGAAGGAAAGTAGAAAGCAGAGAAACAATCTTTATAGCAAATGTCACTGATAAAGGCTTCATTCTGAAATTTATAGAGAATTGAGTCAAATTTATAAGAATATAAGCCATTCCCCAATTGAGAAATGGTCAGAAGATATGAACAGGCAGTTTTCAGATAAAGTAATCAAAACTATCTATAGGTATATGAAGAAGTGCTCTAAATCACTTTGATTAGAGAAATGCAAATTAAAACAACTCTGAGGTACCACTTCATACCTATCAGGATTGGATAAGATGACAAAAAAGGAAAATGATAAATGTTAAAGAGGATGTGGGAAAATTGACATACTAATGCACTGTTGGTAGAGTTGTGAACTGATCCAACCATTCTGGAGAGCAATTTAGAACTATGCCCAAAGGGCAACCAAACTGTGCATACCCTTTAATCCATCAATATTACCAGTAGGTTTGTATTCTACAGATCATAAAAAAGGGAAAAGCGGGGGGGAGCTAGGTGGCACAGTGAGCAGGGCACCGGCCCTGGAGTCAGGAGGACCTGAGTTCAAATCTGGCCTCAGACCCTTGACACACTTGTTAGCTGTGTGACCTTGGGCAAGTCACTTAACCCCAATTGCCCAGCTTTCCCTCCCTCAAAAAAAGGGAAAAGGACATACTACATGTGCAAAAATATTTATAGCAGCTGTTTTTGTGCTAGCAAAGGATTGAAAATTGAGGGGATGCCCGTCAATTGGAGAATGGCTGAACAAGCTATGACATATAAATGTAATGAAATACTGGTGTAAATAAGAAATGATAAACAGGCAGATTGCAGAAAAATCTGGAAAGACTTGTAAAAACTGATGCAAAGTGAAATAAGCAGAACTAGGAAAACACTGTACACACATATCAGCAGCCTTATGTGATTACCAACAATGAATGACTTAGCTCTTCTCTGCAACACAGTGATCCAAGACAAGTACAAAGGACTCAGGAAGGAAAATGCTGTCCACATCCAGATAAAGAACCAATGGACTCTGAATGCAGATTGAAGCATATTCATGTTTTTTTTCTTCTTTTGATTTGTTTCTTCTTTTACACTGACTAATATGGAAATATGTTTTGCATGATAGCACATGTATAATCTATATCAGATTGCCTACCATTTTCAGAAGAGGAGAGGAAGGGAGGGAGGGAGAAAAATTTGGAACTCAAAATCTTATAAAAATGAATCCTAAAAATTGTCTTGACATGTAACTGGAAAAAATAGTATTAAAAAACCATTAATAAGGGTCAGTTAGGTGTCATGGTTTGCAGAGCACTGACCCTGGAGTCTGGAGGACCTAAGTTCAAATGTAGCCTCAAAAACTTTCTAGCTAGGCAACTCACTTAGCCCCAGTTGTCTTAAAAAAAATTACTAAGCGGAGGTGGGGGG
>CM053626.1:119403278-119424702 GCA_028646595.1 Phalanger gymnotis | reverse complement strand
GCTGGAGACTTATCTCATTCCATCATTTCATGGGTTCTGTAGCTCTAGAATTTGTTTAGAGTCATTTTTTACAGGTGTTTGGAGGCACCTGGGGGAGAGCTCAAGGAAGTCCCACCTTTCAATCTAACCTTCACTTTGGTAGGCAGTCTAATACATCTTCTCTCCCAGACTTTCTTTTGGGGTCTCCCTAACAGTGAACTAGCTCTGGAAATTCATGCATCAACCTCATCATCTCTGTGAACATCCCTGGAAAGTATGCTGCCTGGACAAGTGAACTTATCCACAGTATTCAAAATGTTTCCATTTCCTGTGGCTGATGGTTCCATGCATAGATGGTGTGATGCTGGCTGGTAGAGAACCTGTTTTCTTCATTTTAATTGTTAGGCCAGCATTAGCACAAATGGCAGAGAATTGATCCATACTTTGCTACATCTCATCCTCAGAGTCTGCAATGAGTGTGCAGTCATCTGTGAACAAAAATTCATGCATTGTCTTTCCTTTCACTTTGGTCTTGGCTTATAGCCTCTTCAAGTTAATTAATTTGCCATCAGCGCAGTAGCCGACTTTAATGCCATTTTCAGCCTCATTGAAGGTATCTGAAAACATTGCTGAAAGCATCATGCTAAAAAGCATGGGAGCCAGTACCCAGCCTTGCTTCATGCCATTGGTTACTGGGGATATGGTCCATTATCCAGAACCCATGCAAGCAGTCTGTCATGAAACCGATGTACAATTCTGAAGAATTTCTCCAGGCAACCAAATTTTGTCATAATTTTCCATAAGTCCTCACAGCTGATAGTATCAAATACTTAAAAACAGGGTCATGAGAAAAAGGCCCATAGGTCATCAGACTGCCAAAGGTTTAAGAACTCCTGATCTGTAATGATTCACATGATATGCAGGCATTTCAATTTATGTCAATGGAATCTCAGACCTGTCAAAGTAAAATATATCATCTGGTTAATGTTTTTGCCTTTGACTCCTTAAAAAACAGGTGTTTAATAAATCTTGTTTTAAAAAAATATAATCTCCACAAGGATAAGGGCTCCATCGTGTTTGAATTTGTATACCAGCACTTGGCACAATGCTTAACAACATAGTTGGTATTTAGTACAGGCTTGTAGATGGATCAGTTTGGGAGCTGTGTTTTCCTTCCTCCCAGATAGTAGTCTAATTTATTATATCGGTGCTGTGCAGTTACATCTATTGAGGTAGAGAAGGTGAGGAGATGTTTTGTGTCTCTTAGCTAACATAAAGGGATAGTGTTGGAGGTGCTTTGTTCCCAACCCACATCCAAGAATAAGTAAATAACTCACCGATCACTAAGTACTTTGTCACCAAGCTTTTCTTAAAAAGACATCGAGAGAACCTAGCCAGAGCTCCCCATACCAGTCAGAAACTATTTTACAATGCATAATCATTTTAAAAAATAGAATATAGGCAGTTAAGTGACATTTAGAGGGAGGAATTATCCTATAAAACATTACAAATATCACAAGGTCAGTGTGATTTAAATATATATGTATATATATATACATATACATATATATGCGTTCACACACGTATATATTCTTTTAATTGCAGATATTTAAGCAAGGGAGGGAGGGAAAGAGAGAGAATGAGAGAGACAGAATCATAGAGCTAGTGCGTAATTATGATAATTGACACAGAAGGAGGTGTCACTTTTGCACTTCAGTGAATACCATCAAGCTAGGCCTTCTTTCTATTTTTGGACTGCCTAGTTGTAAGACACAGCAGGCACACACTGAATTAAAGGTGAGCTATTCTGTAAGTTGTCAAGTAGATTCTTTTATTTCTTCCTTTCTTCCTCTCTCTTTCTTTTCTTTACTTCCTTCTTTCCCTCCCTTCCACCCTCCCTCCTTCTTTCCTTCTTTCCCTCCCTTCCACCCTCCCTCCTTCTTTCCTTCCTTCCTTCCTTCCTTCCTTCCTTCTTTCCTTCCTTCCTTCCTTCCTTCCTTCCTTCCTTCCTTCCTTCCTTCATTCCTTCCTCTCTCCCTCTCTCCCTTCCTTCTTTCTTTTCTCTTTCTTGTAAAGAAAGGCCATTTTGGACAAAGAGGTCTCCAACCCTGCAGAAGACAAGTAATTATCTGGCAGTTGCTGTGATGTTTACCATGTTTTTTGAATACTCACAGTGCCAACAGGAATTTCGTTCTGCACATTGATTTTTTTAAATCAAGAGGCAGCGTAATGTTGTAGTTGATACAGTACTGAACCTAGAGTCAGGAAAACCTGGCTTCAAATCCCACCTCAGTGACTAGTTGTGTGATCCTGAGCAAATCAGTTAACCTCTCTCAGCCTCATTTTCCCCATCTGTAAAGTGAGGACGATAATAATATTAGCCGTTGCCCTGTTGTGAAGACTGAATAGTTTAATGCATGTAAGTCAGTAGTCTACATCAGTAATTAGCATTGTTCAAATTGAATATAATAGCAAAAGGTCTTACTTTCCTTGTGTTCTCTTTGCAGTTATCAGAGGCAAGGTTAGTTAGAAATTATCAAAGAGAGCAGTAATAGAATGGAGAATTCAGTGTAAGTTCTGAGTGGAGAGATTATTTCACTTTTATATCCCCAGTGCCTTGTGCATAGTAGGCATTTTATAAATGTTTATGTAGCTTTATTTTTTCAAACTTTAACCATTATTCAAGGCCCAGCACAAATTTCACCTGCTTTTTAAAGGCTTAATTGACTATTCAAACCCTCAATCACCCCTCCACCTTCCTAAAATCTTATAGCATTTATTGTCTGTAACACACACAAAATATACACACACGCATATGTATGTGCTAGGTACTCTGTGTGTGCGTGTGTGTGTGTGTGTTTACAGTCACTTCTGGGTAATCCTAGGAAAACATTATCTTTAGTTTATCACAAAAACTTGCTTCTTTAAAGCATAGAAACACTAAGGAGAAAGACAGGTATTATTTCTAAAGGTATCTTTGAACTGTTAATGATGTTATCTTAGGTTTCCCATCTGTCCAACTCTCTATCCAGATATATCAAGCAGCCACCTGAGAATACAGATCTCTACAACCAAGTAAAGGCAAGATGTGCTTGCATCTATACCTCTTGCTTCAAGAAACCTGAGAAAACATAGAACAACCAAAAGTATTATTTACTTATGTGAAAATGGATTACTTGAGGTAGAACTATGAAACTTGATAAAGTAAATAATGTTTTTTTTCCCTTTTCTTCTTTAAAGACATTCAGCACTTTAGTTTAGAAAACTAAGTAACTGCTGCTGTGATTTGCTTTTTTTTTAAGTGTTTCAATTCTTACCCAAGTTCTGGAGTATAAGTATTACATGTGGGTGGAATCTTAATTCTTTACTTTCTAAAGGAGAAAACACCTGATTTCCTTCCTCAGAAAAATTAATGCTACATTATTTTTTAATTATCAGTGTATTTGCTTTCTTTAATAAAAACCCTCTACCTCCAGTGACTTTAGAATTTTGCTGCCAAAGATTGCTTGAGGCAGGTAGCAGAGTTTAGTTTCATATTTTGCAGCTACCATTACAAATGGGATGGCTGTAGAAATTTGGTTTGGAACTGAATATATTTTCAAGGATCATTTTAATGAAATCAGGAACCCCACGAATCCTATAATTCACTGAGCGTTAAGCAGTGCATAGGTTATTGGATATGGAGCGAAGAAGACCAGTATTCAGACGTTGACTCTGGCACTTCCTAATTGTGTAATCATGGGCCAGTCACTTAACCTCTCCTTTAGTACCATTTTCCTCATCTGTAATAATACCTCTGAAACCTACCTATTGCGGTAATTGTGAAGCTCAAATAAAATAATGTATTTAAAATGCTTTGCAAATTTTAAAATACTATATAAATGCTAGTTATCACCAAATCATTGGTATTTCAGAACTTGACAAAATATAACTTAAATATCAATTTTAGGAATATAACATAATGGTGGATTGTTTGTCAGTTTTTAAAAAGAGAATTGTTGAGTTGTACCACTTTTTATTTGTTTTATCCATGGGAAATCGTAGAATTTTAGTGCTGGTTGGAATGCTAAATATAATGTAGTCCAATTCTTTCATGTTAAAGTTTATATGCTACTTAACCAGAGATGTCCTGTCCAAGGTCGCCCAATGAGTTTTGCCTCTGAATCTGTGACTCCTATTCAAAAACTCATTCCACTACCCAAGAGTAACTATCAACAAACACAGACATCCCAGTGGTAATAGAAAGCTTTAATCTTGAATATATTTTAAATCTTTTCATAATGTGAATTTAAGGTAGCTGAGTTATGCAGAAACTAGATTGTCTTCATGGATCATACTGAAGCTCTGAAAACAGTGAAGAATAACCCTTGTGCTCTTGCCCACATTGCTTATCTCACAACAACAGGTTGTTTTGCCCCAAGCTTCCTGTTCCTAAGCATTCCCTGAATGCTTAATAGCTGCTGCCTTCATGAAAGGTACCACGGGATGAGAAAACAAACTGTGGCATTTGGTGCCAAAGTCAGCTGAGGTATAACACTTTGAATATCTGGCATCAAAAATGCCTAGAATATATGAGTCCAGTCTTAATTGGCAGCTTTTGTTCCACTTCTTGAGAAGCAAAAAACCATGTCAACTGAGTTTCTTTTTTGACTAGCTGGTATTATTGAATTGTTTGATGAGTAGGTATTATTACATTAGTTATAGCTTTATTAAAGAAGATGCCATAATATATTTTAAAATGAAAAGCTGCCTTGGAACCTGTATTCTATAGCTGCAACTTTCATAAAACTCTAACCTGAAATGAAGAGGGAAAAAATTATTTGAATCATAAATTCCAACATAGATATAAGGTCTCTTTTAAGGTTAGATTCCCATTCATACTCTACATAGTAGGACTGGAGAGAGTCAGGAATTATTGTTGTGAGTTTGGGTTCTGCACTAATTTGTGTGACTTAGAGGAACTCATTTAACTTCTCTGCGACTTAGCTTCCTCATCTACAGAAAGCAAGGTTGTGGTTATGGTTTGGTTTTCATTCTCCAAGAGGACCATGACATCAGGGAGATGATGCAACTGACTTTGGTTTCAGTGAGAGAGGGCTGTGCAAAGTCACCAGCCTCATTTTCTCTCCCAGAGCCAGGAGGAGGGAAGGGGATCAAAGAAGGAGACAAGTATTAAGCACCTACTGTGTGGCAAGCACTTTACTAAATGGTATACTAGTATTATCTCTTTGAATCTCTCAACACCCCTTAAGAAGTAAGTATAATTATTGTCCCCATTTTACTGTTGAGGAAACTGAAGCAGTAAGAGGTTAAGTGACTTGCCCAGGGTCAAACAGCTATTAAGTGTCTAAGGCCAGGTTCAAACTGAAGTCTTCCTGAGTCCAAGCTCAGTATTTTATCCACTGTGCCACTTACATGCCTATCAGCTATAAAATTAAAAGTTAGGAGTAGGGATATGTATATGGGGTCTAAGTCTATAGTTCTAAGCATATTACCATACTGTTAATTCAAGTAGATTTTCTTTTTTACAACTGTAGAACTATAAATTTGAGATTTGGAAGAAAAACTTGGTAACTATATAGTCCTACCCATACTTAAAGGAATTCTGACTATACCAAATCCACTAGTTGGCCATACAGCCTCTGCTTGGAGAATTCTAGAACATAGCTCTTACCAACGCAGCCTACTCCAGGTTTGCACTCCAGTTCTGAGGAAGTTTGTCCTGACATCAAACTTAAATATGGAGATGGAGCCAAGAAGGCAAAGTAGGAAAAGCACTCAGCTAAGCTCTCCCAAAATTCCTTCCCAAACAGTTTTTTAAATAATGCCTCAATTTGTGCTCTGGTGTGGCAAACCAACAAAAGGTCAGAGTGAGACATTGATCTAGCCAAAGACAACTTAGAAGGTCAGAAAGAGAGATCTCTGACATGAAGGTGTGGGCTGCCTAGGACTCCACATGGACCACCACTGGGGGAGTCTAGGTGCTGGTGACAGAAGGAACAGCAGCTTGGAGAGCTCTCAAGCCAGAGATGGTAAAGGGTAAATAGTCAGAGAAAGATTACAGGGGATCCCTATGCTAGCACTGGACACGGAGCAAGATGCCACTTGGCAAATCCATTGCCTAAATTTATTTCTGTGTTCAAGAGCAGAGAGAAACATTTTTGATTAAGAGAAAGTGGGACCCCTGATGAGCAGTATGCCTTCTGGTGACAAGGGTTCAGGAACACTGAGTAACAATTGCAATCCCATGGGATTGGGGCCTTCTGGATTATGAGTAGAGTACAGACAAAGAGAGCAGTGACCAGATCACATCACTTTGAAAGAAGTAAAAACTTCCAACCCCACCCCCTAGAGCTACCTCTGAAAACATTAGTGCAAAAAAAGCTTCAAGCTTGTGACACTGCCTTCTACTACCTCCACTTCCCAATGACAGGAACAGAGCCCACCTTTAACATAAAATTCAAAATCAAGAAATAAGGTGGGAAAATGAGCAAAAAAATAAAAAAGAATCTGACAATTAAAAGTTATTGTGGTGACAGGGAAGATTAAGACACAAACTCAGAAGAGGACAATGAAGTCAAAAGAGCCACAATCAAAGACTCAAAGAATAATGTAATTGGACTAAAGCCCAATAAGATTTCCTGGAAGAGTTAAAAATGCTTTTCAAAATCAATTAAGAGTGGTGAAGGAAAAAATAGGTAAAGAAATGTGAGCAAAGGAAGAAAGTTGTAGTAAAAGTGGCACAAAAAAATAAATAAAATTATACTTTAAAAAAAATCGCCCAAATGGAAAATGAGGTACAAAAGCTCACTGAAGAAAACACTTCCTTAAAAATTAAAATTGGATAAGTAGAAGCTAGTGACCCAATAAGAAATCAAGATATAAAAATCAAAAAAAAGGAAAAAAATTAACAAATATGTGAAATATCTCATTGGAAAAACAACTGACCTGGAAAATTGTTTGAGGAGAGATAATTGAAGAATCATTGCACAAACTGAAAGTCATGATCAAAAAAAGAGCCTAGATATCACATTTAAAGAAATTAACAAGGAAAATTACCCTCATACCCTAAAACCAAAGAGTAAAATATGAAGTAAAAAAATCCACTGATCACAACCTTAAGAAGATCACAAGATGAAAACTCCCAGGAATATTACAGGCAAATTCCAGGTCACGCAGGTCAAAAGAAACACTTCAAGTAGCCAGAGAGAGATGATTCAAATACCATGGACCTACAATCAAGATCACCCAAGATTTAGCAGCTCCCATTTTAAAGGAGCAGAAGGCTTGGAATATGATATTTCAGAAGGCAAAAGAGTTGCATTTACAACCAAAGAAAACCTATTCAGCAAAACTTGATATAATCCTTCAAGGGGAAAAATACATACTTAATGAAACAGAATTTTCAAGCAATCCTGATGAAGAGACCAGAGCTGAAATTTAAAAACTGACTTTTAAGTACAAGATGCAACAGAAGCAAAAAAGGTAAACATGAAAGAGAAATCATAAGGGACTCAATAAGGTTATGTTGTTTACCTTTCTATTTGGAATGGTGATACATGTAACTTCTAAGAATTTATCATTATTCATACTATTAGAAGGATTCTACATAGACATAGGGCATGGAAGTGAATTGATTGTGTTGGGATAATGTAAGAAAATTGGATAGTGAGAAGGATGGATGCCTTAGAAAGGGAGGGAAGGGAGAGAAAGAATAGGTAAAATTATCTTACATAAAAGATGAATGCAAGGAAAATGGTTGTTGTGGGGAAGGCAATGTTTAAACTTCAGTCACATCTAAATCTATTCAAAGTGGTGGGAAGGAAGAATATACGTGTACAAGTATATATACACATATGCTTTACATGAAATCATATTCGATTAGTAATAGAAATCTGTCTAATTTAACAGGGAAGTAGTAGGGAAAAGGAATAAGAGAAAAGAGAAAATGATAAAAGGCAGGACAGATAAAAGAAAGCAGTCATCATAAGCCAAATATATCTTAGAAAAGGGATGGGATAAAAATACAAAATGATAAACAGAAGAAAATAGAATGGAGCAAAATGCACAGTCAGTAATCACAACTGTGAATGTGAGAGGGATGAACTAGTCCACAGAATGGAAGTCAATAGCAGATTGCATTTTAAACCAGAATCCAACAGTATGCTGTTTAAGATGAACACACTTGAAACAGAGGCACACACAGTTAAACTAAAAGGCTAGAGCAAAATATATTATACTTCAGCTGAAATAAAAAAGGTAGTGGTAGCAATCATGACCTCAGACAAAGCAAAAGCAAAAATAGACCTAATTAAAAGGGATAAGCAGAGAAACTACATCTTGCCAAAGGGAACTGTGGACAATGAAGTAATAGCAATATTATATATAAAAATATGCCTATATATGCATATAAATATATACACATATATAATACTACATGTAATGTATATATATGTGTGTGTGTGTGTGTGTCTATATATGTATGCAACAGATGGCATAGAATTTAAACATTAAATGAAAAATTAAATGAATTACACAAGTAAATAGACAGTAAAACTATATTGGTAGAGGACTTCAACTTTCCCCTCTCAGAGCTAGATAAATTTAACCATAAAATAAATAAGAAAAAAGTTAAGGACATGAACAGAATCTTAGAAAAGTTAGATATGATAGAACTCTGGCGAAAATGGAAGAATAGAAAGGAGTATACATTTTTCTCAGCTTTACATGGCAACTTCACAAAAATGTATTTAGCATAATAATAGGTAATAAAAACCTTACAACCAAATGCAAAAAAAAAATAAAAAATATATTTAATGCATGCTTTTTGGACAATAATGCAATAAAATTACATTCAATAAAAGGCTATGGAAGCATAGATTAATTGAAAAGTAAATAATCTAATCATAAAGAATGAGTGGGTCAAAGAACAAACTATAGAAATAATCAATAATTTCATTAAAGAAAATGGCAACAATGAAATAACATACCAAAATTTGTTGGATATAGTCAGAGCAGTACTTAGAAGGAAATTTAAATCTCTAAATGAATACATCAATAAAAGAGAGACAGAGCATATTAATGATTTGGGGATGCAATTTTTAAAAAATCTAGAAAAAGAATAAATTTAAAATTCCCAACTAAATAGGAAAGTGGAAATCCTGAAAATCAAAGAAGAAATTAATAAAACTGAAAATAAAAACGTTTAAACTAACAAATAAGGAGCTGATTTTATTAAAAAAACAATTAAATAGACAAATCATTGGTTAATTTTATTTAAGAAAAGAAAGGTGAAAACCAAATAATAGTATCAAAAAATGGTTAATTTATTCAGTGCCGTATGAATCATGCTACCAATGAATTATTTTTATAGAGCTAGAAAAAATAATAGCAACATTCATCTGGAAGAAAAAAAGGTGAAAAATATCAAGGGGATCAATTATTCCAAAAATGTGAAGGAGGGCAGCCTAGCAGTACCAGATTTCAAACGGTATTACAAAGCAGTAATCGTCAAAACAAGGAATAGAGTGATGGATCAGTGGAATAGATTAGGTATACAGGACACTGTAATAAATGACTATGGTAATCTACTGTTTGATAGACCCCAAAATCCAAGCTTTTGGAGTAGGAACTCACCGTTTGAACAAAAACTGCTGGGAAACAGGAAAGCAATTTGGCAGAAACTAGGCATAATCTAACATCTTACAGTGTAAGATCAAAATGGATAAAAGATTGGACTTAAAGGGTGATATCATAAGTAAATTGGGAGAGTGTGGAAAAGTATACCTGTTAGATCTATGGATGCAAGAAGAGTTTTTGACCAAATAAGAGATACAAAGGACACAGGAAGTAAAATAGATAGCTTTGATTATATGAAATTTAAGACATTTTCCACAAACAAATCTAATGCATCCAAAAGGGGAAAAAAAAAAGAAAAAAGAAAATAGTCTTTTTGCTTCGCTCTGCATTCAGACTCCATAGTTCTTTCTTTGGAGGTGGATGGCATTTACCATCATGAGTGCTTTGGAATTGTTTTAGGTCCTGCATTGCTGAGGAGGGCTAAGTCTATCAAAATTAATCATCACACACTGTGACTGTTACTGTGTACAATGTTCTTCTGGTTCTGCTCCCTTCACTCAGCATCAGTTCATATAAGTCTTTACAGCTTTTTCTGAAGTTGGCCTGCTCATTATTTCTTATAGCACAATAGTATTCCATTACATTCATATACCACAACTTGTTCAGCCATTCCCCAGTTGATGGGTATCCCCTCAATTTCCAGTTCTTGGCCACCACAAAAAGAGCTGCTATAAATATTTTTGTACATGTGGGTCCTTTTCCCATTTTTTTTATGATTTCTTTGGGATACAGCCTTAGAAGCAGTATTGCTGGGTCAAAAAAAATGCACATTTTTATATTCCTTTGAGCATAGTTCCAAATTGCTCTCCAGAATGGTTGGATCAGCCCACAGCTTCACCAACAATGCATCAGTGTTCCAATTTTCCCACATCTTCAACATTTATCATTTTCTTGTTTTGTCATGTTAGCCAATCTGATAGATGTGATGTGGTACCTCAGAGTTGTTTTAATTTGCAATTCTCTAATCAACAGTGATTTAGAGCACTTTTTCATATGACTATAGATAGCTTTAATTTCTTCCTCTGAAAATGAACAGGCAGTTTTCAGAAGAAGAAATCAAAGATATCAATAGTGATATGAAAAAATGCTCTAAATTGCTGTGACCTGCTCTTGATAAGAGCACACTAGGCCTTGGTAATTATTATTTCCTTTTCTGGATGTTCACTAATCTGTTGAATAGTCCATCTTAGAACTTTTATAGGAAATAACACTGTGTGGCTATATCAAAAATATAGGGTGCCCCAAAAGTCTTAGTCTTTAAAAGTGTTTGCGAGGATCAAATGAGGTAGTACTTTTAAAGCACAGTGCCTGTTGCATAGTAGCACTTAATAAATGCTTGTTACCTCTCCACCAAAAGCTTAAATTGCACTAACAATTTTGAGATATTTTGTATAACTGTCATACATATGTTGCAAGTTATTGCAAAATTGGTACTGTTCTCAATACTGATTGAGACTTTTTTACTTTTTTGTTTTTACTCATGAGTGATTATGCTTTCCCTATGGGCACCTTGTTAAGACCTTTAAAGTCAATTATTACCTTTTATGGCTCTCTCCTAGGTACCTTACTGAGATCTTTAGGATCAGTTATTTTCTCTTAGTAACTTTACCTAGTTTCAAAGACAACTCTGTAGCCACACTCTGTTTGCCCTCCCCACCATCTTGCCCCAACTTCCTATCCCTTTCATCACATTACCTTATCTGACAACATACTCTGCCCGTTTTCTTTGACTTCCAATTTGTCCACTTATCTTTTCTTATTTATCTTGCCTTGCTGAAAAACTGCTCTTGCTTCATGAGTGTCTCTTTTCAAGCCTTTATACCTCAATCATTTCCTCCTCTTATTTTTTTTTATTTTTTTGGTGGATTCCCAATACCTCTATATCCATTTATAAAGTTTTTATCTGAAAATGTATAGTATAAAACCATTTTAAGTTAAGGAAGTCCACCTATTTCTCTTTGTCAATCTTACCATCTCATTATTGTCAACAAATGTCTCCGTAGTGTTGAGAGACCGAATGGCTCTTCTACTTAATGTTGCCCATCCATACATAACATCAGGTGTCCTGCTTCCATGTCTATGCACAATGTAGCCCCCATGCCCGAAGACTCTCCTTCTTCACCTCTACTTATAGGATGCTTATGTTCCTTCAAAACACAACTTATCATTGATCTTCTCAAACTCTGCCACTGTTAAGTGTAATACTCCAGGCATGGTATAATTGGGCACAATACAGAAGTATTATTGTCTTTTCCTTATTCCTAACAGCTCTGCCTTCCTAAGTGTAGACCAATATCACATTAGATTTTTTTGGTTGCCACATCTCATTACTTTACATGACTCTCCAATTGTTAATAACTTCTTCTTCCTATCCAGTGCTTCAAATTTCTTATTCTCTATGGTATGCAGCCACAACTTTATTTTGATTTATTTTGTATTTAGTTATCTGTATGCCTATCCCTCCTTTCTAGTGAGATAGTTACTGTTTGAGGGCAAGGACTGTTTTCCCATTGTCTTTGTATTCTCAGTGCCTATCACATTGTCTGACACTGTACTGTCTTAATACATGTTTATCAATTTAAATTGTTTTAGAAAAGAAATGGCTCTAGTATCTGAAGAGCTAGATTTGAATCCCAGATCTGCTATTGGATGGCTTTGATACCTTGCACAAGTCATTTTGACTACAAGTGCCTTGGCTTCTTTATCTAAAAGAATAAGTGGTTGGAAAGGATGATCCCTTGAGTCCTTCTACCTCTGTCATATTGTCATACTGCCTTGTCCTTTTCCTGGTTGCCTTTTATAGACATTTCTATTTTTCATCTGTCAAAATGAGAGTGAACCTTAGAAGCTTGGCTGACCGTTTGAAATTCCTTATTTTTTAGCCTTGCCAGAGCCTTGGATTTAGGCCATTTTTTAAAACTCTAAATGTGTTTGTTATTAGGATGTTTGGCATGGCAGTATCATTTAATAATTTTCTAATGTTTTTAAAAGCCATGTATTTCATATGATGTCTAGAATCATTTCGCAGATGTGTCCCATAAAAGCAAAATTAGGATTATTAGTGTTGTCATATTAGCATTTAGACATGCAACTCTAGTATGCTGTAAATAACACATTGTGATTCAGAGACAAAAAATGATAATCTACTAAGATTTTTAAATGGGTGGCTTGATCTGAGGAAAATAAGAGCTAAGTCAGGCCACCACACTCCCAAATTTTTTGCATTGTTTAAACATTATTTGCCTACAAGAAGCTGGAAGAGCTACTTTAAGACCATGGTTCTGGTCATGTTACCTTCATCCCATCAATCTGCAGATTACAGTGCTGACTTAGGTACCCCAGACTTACTTTGCCATGTCACAGAAACCTCTTCACCCTGGAAGCTCACCCCATCCAGAGACTACTTCTCCCTTTAGAAGTACTCTCCGCCCCTTAGGGGCTCACCTTCTGATTGTCTAGTTCTTCCCAGAATCTCTAATTTAAGGAGAAGACCCACACCCACACCCTCTCCAGGCTGCACTGCTGAATCTCCATAGGAGCTTGTCTACCTTGGACCAAGGTCTCCCAGCACACTCACACTAACACACACACACACACACACACACACACACACACACGCACACACACACAACTTTTTACTTCCCTCTTACGTGTTGTTTTCCCCCTTTAGAATGCTAACTCCAGTAATTGGAAATCCTTAATTAAATAAATTTTAAAAAAAACATTTAAAAATAGAATGCAACCTCCTTGAGGGTAAGGACTGTCTTTCTGCTTCTCCTTATATTCCCAGTGCTTAACACAGTGTCTTCTCACATAAAATAAATGCTTAATAAATGCTTGTTGGCTGATCTCCTTGATCAAAAACCTTTAATGGCTATTTATTACCTCCCAACTAGATATTCAATGCCTTCCAAAATTTGGTGCCAACCAAAGGTATGCTGGAGTCTGCTCTTAGAAATTCTATTGCCTGTTAAGTCTTCAGCATAAGCATTTGCACCTTGAAAGTTAGCTATAAATTCAGTGCTTGACTTATATTATTGATTTTCTAGATTTAAGAGATCTGTGGTAAAAATGTTAATAATGCGTATTAAACTTTAAAATGAATTGTGTATGCAATTTTTAGAGAGCTGGTTATTAAACATTTACTAGCACCCCTCTAAGTTAAGTCCCAGCCTACCTCTCTAGACTTTTTTTCATAATATTTGAATTTATTTTAAACTTAAATACAAAATAAGAAAAGAAAAAAAACTGCCATATACACAGCAGAACAGAAGAGAAGATTCAGTATAAAGGAATATATTTCCATGTCAGAAAAACCTATATAATAATCTAGACTTATTTCTCACTAGAGACAGCTCTAGCCAAAAAAAAGATGATTTGCTCTTCCCAAAGCACACCCCATGATTTCTCACCACCATACCTTTGCTCATATTGTTTCCTCCACCAAGAGTACCCTCTCTTATAACATCACTTGCCGAATTTCTACAGATCCATCAAATTCAGATCAAATGCCACCTCTTCCATGAAGCCTTCCCTTTTTCTTCTCCACTAGAAAAATCTTGCCTTTCTTTGAATTAACATAGCTCTTTGTTTGATAGACACTAAGAAGGTAGCATATGTATACATCAGGGAAAAAAAAATTTACATCAGTTTACAGTTATCAAAAATCATTATTTTCTTTCCTTGGGCCATTAAATGAGTAAGGTTAGAGACTGGCCCATTCCCGGGTGCTTGTGGTGAAGCACTGTGTGTGTACTAGTTGGAGAGTTAGTGACTTTGAAAAAATACTTGAAAGTTTGGACTCATTAGTTAATGCAAGTTTATAGAAACCAAGGGTATATAAGTCAATGCTTCTAGGTATGCATCTTTGAGGGTAGATCCCTGGACAAATTGAGAGTGCTTTTTAGACCTTCAGATAGATTCCCAGATGTATCTCCTTGGGATAACCTCCATTTAGGCAACATAAGGTTCATAAGAATTTAAGCAGCCATAATTTCCTTTTGCAAAGGGTCTATTTCATTCATTACATTTTCATCCCCAGTGCCTAAAACAGTGTTTAACATATAGTATGTGATTAACAAATGCTCATTAATAGATTAATTGGCATAAAAGCAGGTCCTCTATCCTGTGTCTAATCAGCACGATTGAGCTACACTGGTTTTCTGCTGATCTCCATGGGTCAGTGGTCCAGTTCTAAAAACCTCATAGTCACCACACAAGAAAAGAAAGGGCGGGAGCCAGGACAACAATGGGACTTGGCACTTAGTGAGAACTTGATAGCATATGTTAATGGTTTTGGGTTCCTCATGCTCTCAAATTTTACCTTGATTCTCACTGCATATAGTATCAGGCTTTTTTATACGTTGATTAATTTACTAAGTCATTCTTGGTTTTCTTCTTCTTTTTCTTCATTTTAAGGGATTTCTCACTAGAAAGGGGAAGAATACTTTGGAAAATATTGGTGACATTAAACAAAGCATATCAATAAAATTATTTTTTAAACTTCCATCCTGTTTCATAATTATTTATATTCATTACTTATCTGTCCAACTAGACTCTGTTCCATGAGGCAAATCACATTGTATTTTTGTTTGTATCTCTTTGGCAATACCTTGAACTCACTAAATATTTGTTGGGACTTTCTAATTCTCACCTTTCAATATTACATATTTAGTTCTTTAAACATGATTCTTACAAGTTTGTTCCTTGAAGCTTCTTAATAATTAAAATGCCTAGGTGATAGCCACCCATGTCCTGACTCTTCTTACCCTCACTACCTCTATTTTGAAATTGGGCCTGGGTAGACCAATTTCAGCACTGAATTCAGACCTAAAGTTTGTGTCTTAATACTTTTATTTTTTTTTCTTTTAGGCATTTATGTCAATGTTCCAGATTCTTACCCAGGAAGGATGGGTAGATGTCATGGACCAGACTCTCAATGCTGTAGGCCACATGTGGGCACCTGTGGTTGCAATCTACTTCATTCTTTATCATCTATTCGCTACTCTGGTGAGTTGGGCATGGAACATTTAAATTTTTATCGCTATTATTTTTTGTTTTAGGTTGGATTTGATCATGAGCATCATGTTTAATCTATTGTAAAATTCTTCATGAGAGCCAGAGGATTAATTCTCTGATCTCTGGTATGTCGTGAACTAGCTTTCAAGTTTCTAAAGGAAGTGGTTACCCTCTATCAGGTATGACTCCTTGCAGTAAGAACCAAATCCCTCTGCTCATCTGGCACTTTTAACCAATGTGAGCTTTCACAGTTCAGATGGAACCAAGCATTGTTGTTTATCATGCAGGGACACTCTCCTCAGTTTCATTATATTCTCTTCACAGCTGTAATTAAAGCAGAGACAGAAGCCTAAGACCTCAGGGTGCTATTTGTTAATTAGAAATCAGCACAATGTTTTCACGCTGGGTTCTCCTGAAAGAAGCACATGGGAGAAAAATGCATGGTTGTAGATCATGGAATAGCTTGACAAAATGAAATACTAAAATCCATGAGAAATTTAATCCTCTCAGAAAAACGGAACTCTCTCCCCAATGCATTTCCATAGTAGGGGGAAATAACATTAGGAACTACTAACTAGGATATAATGAAGAATATATTTCACGGCCCTGTGTAACTATGATTGCCTGTCTCAGTGAATGGGACTTCCACATCTTCAAGAAATAACCCTTAACACCAGCAACTTGTGATTGACCTAGTACCACTCTTTACCTCCTATACCTGAGAGAGGTGAGAAGTACAAACTCTAGGCTTGACCTGTTTCCAGGAACATGGGAGGTAATGTTTTGAAGTGAAAAGCATCCCAGATTTAGAGTCTGCAAGAGTCTGCGTTTGAATCCTGCCTCTGACACTTAACAGTTGTGTGATCATGGACAAATTACTTATCTTCCCTTTTCCTCTATTTCCCCATCAACAAAATGGGAATAATAATTCTTGCAGTAATTACTGTATATAAAATACTATATTTACATCAGTTATTATGACTAAGACCTCTACCTAACTCTCACCGATCATATCAGAAAATGTCAATTGAGTGGCAGCTGTGTATAAAATGCTGGAATTTTTACCTGAAATACAAGGATGGGGGGAAGTATGTATAGGTATGGTGGTGTGTGAGGCAGACATTGCAAATAAAAAAAATTAAAGATATTATTTTAAAACCTTGACCTTCCTTCCCATAATAACTTTGGCAAGTATACCACATGACTAGTGACTACAGAAACTTGCTAAAGTCAGTTCATACTGCAGAGTATGTACAGAGTACTGCATACTGCAGGCAATTTCATGTGGGCGTTTACACCTGGAAAACAAGAAAACAGCAAACATTGCGAACAAGGGTTTGATTTATTAAATATTTGATTGTACCCAATATAAGAAAGTGATGGAGAAAATGTCGATTATGCAAATTAAACTTAAACATGTGTCTTGGGTACATTTGCCTGCAAAAAAGAGTTGGTTGTTAAACATTTACCAGCACACCACTGACTTATGATTGTTGAGACAAATCTCATAGTCTGAGGTGTTACTGGTGTATGCATTCTAACCAGTAGAATTAAAGCTAAGTGATGGACCAAACCCTTGAATAGCATTGGATACATTTACAACTTACTTTGTGCTTAAACTGCATCACAACTCCCATTTTGGGAGATTGATTTTCTAACATTCGAAATGAACTATTTCATTCTGGCTGCTTGTAGTTTTTTTTTTTTCTTTGACTTCAACCCAGGTCTCCCCAAAACCAAGATTATTTCCTCTTCCTTTTTTTCTAACTATAAAACAATAATTATAGCACTTTAAGGTTCACAAAATGCTTTACAAATATATACTTATTTGATTCTCATAATTACTCTGGAATGCTATTATTATCCCAGTTTACAGATATAGAAACTGAGGCAAGCACCCCGAAACTCTTGCGGGGAGTTTTTCATTTATCACAGAGCCTAGGGACACTTTTTAAGAACTATTTTTAAATGCCAAAAATAAAATCCATAGAACTACAAAAGTAATCATTTATCTTGAAATACAGATATCTCTCCACAATATCTCTCCACAGACCCCTTGAGATAGACAATCTTGGATGTCCCTTCCAGCTCCAAGATTTCATGAATCTATTCTCTTAACCAAAAGCCATTCCCTTCATTTTCATCGGCAAATCACTACTTTATGTGCTTTATCAAAGAATTATACTTATGACTTATTACTAGGACATAATTATTATTATGATCTATTACTCAGATCATTTTATTCCTTATTAAGATACTTAAGTTTAACTTTTCTAATATATAACTTCTTGCACACTAGACTCCCTATCCATATTTCTTCATTTTTCTTCTATTTTACTTTTTAAATTAGTACCTCCTCTTCCTTCTCTGTTTATTAGCATTGTCTTAAAATGCTACGCAAATAAAAGTTGATTTGTTGTTGTCATTAGGTTTAATAATTGATTATGTTAATTTCTGCCAGGATATGCTTTGTCAGTATTCTCGCAAACATGCTCTTTAGATAGAACATTATAGGCTAGAAACCACAAGAGGTTAGTGGGGAATACTAGGAAAAGTGTGGTGAACAGGGCTATAGAATAAGACTGATCCTAGGCAAAATTGTGACATAGTGAAAGTAGCGTAAGCCATACCTTGGTAGAAGAGCACCTGGACTTGGCATCAGAGCACCAGTACTTGATCTTCTGTTCTGCCACTGACTTGTAAGCTTATAGAATCCAGGTTATCTTCCTTTGGGTTTGCTGGACTAGGGAAGTACTTAACTTGTGGTAAGCTTATTTTTTAAAATGTTCTGGTCACTCTTTTTCCGTACAATTTCTTTCCTTTTAAATTCTTTGTCGTTTATCTTATGTATTTAAAAAGCTTTTTTTGTCTGAGAAGTGGTCCACAGACTTTATCCGCTTGCCAAAAGGTCCATGTTGGGGGAAAAAGATGCTAAGAGCCCCTGAAATACATAATTACTGAAAAAAGTAACTAACTAATAGCTTTACTACAGTAACAAAATTCAAAATAAAGACACAAAATTCAAGAGCCTTTCGGCATTTAACAAAACCTGGGAAGAAGAGAAAGGATGAAAAATGCCATTTATGATGACAACATATCATATTAATGATTTCAGAATTCATCTACCCACCAAGCCACACAGATTTCGAGTTGGAAAGGAATCTGGAGTTTATAAAGTTCTACCTTCTTATTTTGCTAAGTTAAGGAAACTGAGTTTTTGAATTACCTGTTGTCAGACAGCTAGGAAATGTGCGAGCCAAGAGATGAACCCAGATTTTTCTTACTCAAGACATAGCTCTCAATTCTTTTCTTCATGCTTCCTTACTGTATATGCAACAGGGAAACATTTTTATAGACATGAAAGGAAAACTAATAATTGAAGAGATAGCCAATGTTGATGATAAGGTCATACCAATATAACAAAACCATGATCCTACCTGAGTCGATAAGTTGATTTGGTTCTGCACTTATCAGATTACGAAGGGAACACTTTCTAGAATTTGACTAAGTAATAAAATTTTAAAAGAGGAAGAGGAAGAGAATGAGCATTTACATAATACCTACTATATGCCATTGTGCCAAGTGCTTAACAAATAATATTTTATTTGTTTCTCACAATAATCCTGGGAAATAGGTGCTGTTATTATTCTCATATCACAGATGAGTAAATTGAGGCAAACACAGGTTAAGTGACTTGCCCAGGATCATGCAGTGTCAGAGGCCTATTTTGAACTCAAGTCTTCTTGACTCCAGGCCCAGTGCTCTAAACAATGTTCCGCCAGCTGCCTTTAATAAATAATAAAAGTCATTTAAAGACACAAAAGACGAAGAATAATGTAAGCATTTTTGTGTGAGTAGGAGAGGAAATCTATCATTCCAATTAGCATATGAAACTCCTTATGAGGAGAATCCCTCTGCTAGTAAAGAATGGTAGCTACTCTGCATCCAATATTCATCAGCTGTACCTGAAGATTGTAATGTTCGAGTATTCATAAGGGAGGATGGTGAAAATTTATTTTGGAAAACATAATTCAGGAGTCATAATCAAGAGAAACCAAAGTTTGAAGACTATAAAGAGAAATAGCTTATTCAAGAAAAGAGTCAGGGGTAATAGAAATGGTGAGCTGAAAATAATATCACATGGAGTGAAATTCATTGTAGCTTATAAAACAGAAAATAGCTCTACAGTCATTTCTGCATCAGTTTTCTATGTACACAGAGTTTGCCAGCTTGCTAGAGCCAAGATCAAAATTAATAAAATTAGATTAGATTTGAAGAAAAAATGAGAAACTCTGTTGTCTGAAGCAACTCAAATCTGATGTTTTTAAACAAGCTAGTGACATTAAAAATTGGGGAATGCATAAAAGAATGAACATTGACACAGAATATCACTTTCCTAACAAATTTAAACTGAAGCAATAAACTGCCACGGGGGAAATAGAAGCACCTAACAACCACGTTAGTCAGCAAAACCTTGATCTATTTAGACTACGAGCTCCTTAAAAGGAGAGACTGTTTTTTTCTCCTTTTCTTTTATCCCCAACACTTAGCAATGCCTGGCACATAGTAGACACTTAATACTTATTGACTAACTGATAAACAGAAAATTAGAGCAGCCACAAGAAACACCAATTTAGAATATAAATTTATTTGAAAATTTTTATGGTAGAAGATTATAAGCAGTATCACCTCATAAAATAGCAAGAAGTAGTCAAAGGGAAAAATAAGTTTATAGAAAGCAAAAGATCCCAAAGACATCAGATCACCCAGAGAGTATTTAAGGATGAAAATTGAAAGAACAAGCAAAAAAAGGGCTATTGAAATAATGTCTATAGTTACTAAACAATATAACTGCTTTCTGATCTAGATCCCATCCAGGAGAGCTATAAAGTAGGAAGTCCTCTCTTCTTTCTTCTGGGAGAATATACCCTTTGCCCAGATGACTTGATTTCCCAAAGGGCCTGGTTGATGTGAGAATCAACAACTCTCTTCCTTTAAATGAGATGGAGCACTAACAGGGTTTTCACACTGCCCTGCAGTTGAACTTTCTTTAATGCATTGTCTCCTCTCTTTGGGATATGAATTGGAGAGCAGGACTTTTTCTATGGCCTTTTTCTGTTTGCATACCAATGCTTTTTTATTCATTTATTCGTCTCAACAAAATTCTACATGTTTCAAGAGCATCTTTGATGAAGGCACACCTGCAAGGTTGTGTAAATTATATTCTATGTCAGATCACATTTTAAGTCACACAACTGCTTGAATATATGAGTCCATTGTATTTTAGTTAATCCTGTAATGTCTTATAGTTGGTATCTGGCACAGAAGGGAGGATGAATAATTGGACCTATGATTTTCTTGCTACAGGGAAATTCCTTTAATCTAGATATGCTCTACATCTTATTTTAGAGAGCTGGTTCAGGTACTAAGAGATTGGATGATTTACCCAGGGTCACATAGGCAGCATATGTCAAAGCCAGAGCATGAACCTGTATGTTCCCAGCTCCAAGGCCAGTGTGAAATTTGTTATTGTGAAATTTATTAATAAGGGATTTATTAATTTTTATAGTTATTTTAAAATTATTGCATTTACAGTATTTATTTAAATTACTTTATAATTTTCATAATGATTAATATGCCATGCCTGCCTTTTTTAGTTTAAATTTATTTATTTAATTTATTTAATATTTTAGTTTTCAGCATCGATTTTTACAAGAGTTTAAATTACAAATTTTCTCCCCATTTCTACCCTCCCCCCACTCCAAGATGGCATATATTCTGGTTGCCT
>CM053626.1:119358171-119402778 GCA_028646595.1 Phalanger gymnotis | reverse complement strand
TTCTGGCTGCTTGCAGTATTTTCTCCTTGATCTGAGACCTCTGGAATTTGGCAACAATGTTCCTAGGAGTTTTCTTTTTGAGATCTTTTTCAGGAGGCAATTGGTGGATTCTTTCAATTTCTATTTTACCCTCTGGCTCTAGAATATCAGGGCAGTTTTCCTTGATAATTTCTTGAAAGATAATACTTGGGCTCTTTTTTTGATCATGGCTTTCAGGTAGTCCAATAATTTTTAAATTATCTCTCCTGGATCTATTTTCCAGGTCAGTGGTTTTTCTAATGAGATATTTCACGGTCTTCCATTTTTTCATTCCTTTGGTTCTGTTTTATAATATCTTGGTTTCTCATAAAGTCACTAGCTTTTACTTGCTCCAGTCTATTTTTTAAGGTGTTATTTTCTTCAGTACTTTTTTGGTCTCCTTTAGCCAGTCATTGACTTGTTTTTCATGGTTTTCCTGCATCACTCTCATTTCGTTTCCCAATTTTTCCTCTACTTCTCTAACTTACTTTTCTAAATCCTTTTTGAGCTCTTCCATGGCCTGAGATCAGTTCATGTTTTTCTTGGAAGCTTTTGATGTAGGCTTTTTCACTTTGTTGACTTCTTCTGGCTGTATTTAGTCTTTTTTGTCACCAAAGAAAGATTCCAGAGTCTGAGACTGAATCTGGGTGCGTTTTCGCTGCCTGGCCATGTTCCCAGCCAACTTACTTGACCTTTGAGTTTTTCAGCAGGGTATGACTGCTTGTAGAGTATAGAGTACTGTGTCCCAATCTTGAGAGGCTGCACTGTTGTTTTCAGAGCTATTTCTACACAGCAAGCTCTGCCACACCAGTGCCACTCCTCCCCCAAGAACTGCCAACCGGGACCTCTATTCAAATCTAAGCTGGCTCTGCATTCCTCTTAGATCCACCACTTAATTCCTCCCACCAGGTGGGCCTGGGGCTGGAAGCAACTGCAGCTGTAGCTCTGTAAGCAGCCTCAGAGCTGCATCACCTCCACTGTCCCCAGGGCAGTGGCCAAACTGCGAACTCCTTTCACTCTGTCCCCTGCAGTTTTTCCCACTATCCTTCTCTGTTGTCTTTGGTGTTTGTGCATTGAGAAGTCTGGTAACTGCCACAGCTCACTGATTCAGGGTGCTAGAGCCTGTTCTGCCTGGTTCCTGGTCTGGTTGGTCCGCATGGCTCACACTGGGCTCTGTTCTGCTTCCCTCCCAGTTTCGTGTGGTAGACCTTACCCCGCAACCATCCAGGCTGTCCTCGTTTGGAGCCCTGCTTCCCTCTGCTATTTCGTGGCTTCTGCAGTTCTAGAATTTGTTCAGAGCCATTTTTATAGGTGTTTGGAGGGACCTGGGTGGGGAGCTCATGCAAGTCCCTGCTTGCCAGCCACCATCTTGCCTCCACCCCACCATGCTTGCCTCTTCTAGGTAGTATTGTAGAGGAATAAAATTCTGGATTCCCAACTAGTAACCAATTCTTCCTCAGCAGTTGATAAGTGATCTTGATACAAAGTATTAAAACTGAGGGCAGTAAAGTGAGCTGGTGATGATTTGTGATGTCCCATTTATAAGATTTTTTTCCAAAAGAGCTCATTTGAATGTGTAATAGTTTGTAGTATATAATCTTGGTTTATATTTTAGTCATCTTAATCCCTATTTCATGATAGTGTCTTTGAGTTTTAACATGTATTACATTTAAACCCTTTAGTAGGTATTTATTTCTTTCCTTTGAACTATTTTAATAACCATAAATAACCATGTTTAAGCACCAGCTAATTACAATTGATATCCACTCTGGCCAGTGGTGCCATCTGACTGTGTGTGCTCCTGATTCGGTTTTTACAGGGCCAGGCATGTGCCAAATGGCAAAACATGTTTTCCTACAGCTTGTACTGGGACAAAAATCAGCATGCTGTCTCGTTGTCCCCTGGAAGGCACTAATTTTTCAGCCTAGAATAAAAATTAAACTCAGGATGCACAATGAATGCATATTATATAGGCATTGTTTAGTACATCTTTTGGGTCACCCTTTTCTCAGATGGTCTATTTGCTCTGTCTCTATCATCTCACATCATCCTTTAACTAAATCTGATAAACACGTCCTCCTTCCCAACTCAGTTCTGTTTATGACTGGTGAATAAGGAATGCATATAACTTTTAACACATGAAGGAAACACTAGGTTTGGGTGTAGTTTCTCTTTTAGAGGTTTCAAAGAATAAGTTTGATATGGGAGTGCTTAAACATAGACAATTTAGCAAGCATTAAAAATAGTCTTAATTACCTTTTAAGTATATCTATCAAGGGAATGATGTCCTAACACAATTTACATAGTATCCATATACTAAAAATCTATATTCATTGGGTAAAATGCAGCATAGCACAGTGTGAATTAAATAACTTGATTTTTCAAAAGTCGTTTGACAGTGTATCTTTATTGAAAATACCCTAATTTATATTGCTATGATTAAATTCTACTTTTTGTCGACCTATTAAAAAAATGGAAATTGTTTCCAGCCACAGGCTGCAAGATAGCATAGGGTGGGACATGATTGTAAATGGCAAAACAAAACAAAACCAGTTATAGTCTGCTGGCCAGACTCCTGCT
The DNA here is from genome assembly GCA_028646595.1 of Phalanger gymnotis. Lineage (NCBI taxonomy): Eukaryota > Metazoa > Chordata > Mammalia > Diprotodontia > Phalangeridae > Phalanger > Phalanger gymnotis. The sequence goes on along the minus strand of CM053626.1, from coordinate 119,400,180 downwards.
GAGTTTCAGGCGTAAGCTTCAAATTAAACAAAACTAGCACTTATTAATAAAGTTCACACTAGAGGAAGGAAATCAGATTAAAGGTGACATTTTAGCTAAAGGGCCATCTTTAGGCTATATGGAGAGATGAGCATGGGTAGAAGTGCAGAGTAGATGCAAGCTATTTAAAAACAAAAGAAAATGGAAAATGAAAATTGAAAGAGAGAGGGAGAGGGCATGACTGTATGGTGAGTTAGAATGCAAAGTAGGTCATGCTGCTAGGGAAACAACCCAGAGGAGGGCTAAGAATTGAGAAAGGCACTTCAAAAGCAATGAAGCAAAACATAAAAATAAATGATAACTTTCAGCTACTTGAGCAGCGAGTTGGACTGAGCCTCGAGGTAATACGCTATGCAGATAGAAATGCCTGTTGAATGAAGGGGAAAGCAGAGAGGAAAGGAAGTCACAATAGAATCTAGTGTCTAGGACGATAGATTTTAGGACTGGAAGACACCTGAAACAAATTTTTAAAAAGCCTAAGAATACTTGATCTATTCCAACTCCCACTTTTTAAAGATGAGAAAACTCAAGCTCAGAGAGATTTAAGTGATTTGCTGAGGTCACACAGGTTATATGTGCCGGAGATAGGATTCGAATCTAGGTGTTTTGATTCCCAGGACCACCCTTGTTCCACGGACCCTTGAGGCTTACTGATAATAACTTACAAGTACATCGGACTTTAAGGTTGCAAAGCTCGTTGCTCATTAAGCCCTGTGAAGGAAGATGTATTCTCGTTTTACCCAAGAAGTTCAGAGAAACAAAATGAAATTTTCCCCTGGTTACATAATGAGGAAGTATCAGAGCTAGGACCCATTCTGATCCTAATCTCAAGGTCCTTGCCACTGTTCTTAATGCTATTTCTGTAGCAAGTAAGAAATAACAAGCAAGTCTGCTTTTTTGTTGGGTGTGTTGTTGTTGTACCTGAAACAAATAAGGAATAAATGAGCATAACAACTGCCCTTTAGGCGTAAAATGGCAAATTGAATAGAGAGAGATGGTCTTAGAGTCCGACTAGCTGTGTGGCCCTGGTCAAGTACTTTCCCCTCTCTGGGACTCAATTTTCCCAACCGTAAAATGAAGTGGTTAGACCGAATGATCTCTAAGGCCCTTTAAATTCCTAAATCTATGATCTTCCTGTGGCCTCGGGAATGTATGGCTTAGGCAATAGATTTAACCTCTTGGTACCCTAAGCATAAATCTAAGACTATAACTTTTTTTGTTTTTTTTTATTTTAAATTAATTAATTTTTAGTTTATAATATTCAGTTCCGCAAGCTTTTGAGTTCAAATTTTCTCCCTCTTCCCTCCTTCCCTCTCTCCCTTCCCCAAGATGGCATGCAACCTGATATAGGCTCTACGTATACCTTCACATTAAACATACTTTCATCTTAGTCATGTTACAAAGAAGAATTATAACCAATGCAATGAACCACGAGAAAGGAGAAACAAAACAAAAAAAGAGAGAGCATTTGCTTCAATGGTTTGCTTCAATCTGCATTCAGACTCCATAATTCTTTCTCTGGATAGGTGTAGGATTTTCCATCGTGAGCTAAGACTATAACTTTTCACAGCAGTTGCCATTTTGAATGGATGAGAAAGAGTTTCCTCACCATCATTTCCCTACACCAATTAAATTACAGGTTTTGACAGAGCCAAACATTACTGCACAAAACAAGGCAGGAAGCCATGACATTTATGTAAGACATTAAATTGACATAGTACTTCATATGTGTTGTCTTATTTGACCTTCAGAACAAACCTGTGGGTTAGGTACTTCACCTTGGATGGCTCTTTGAGCTCATTGATTGAAGTATTCCTTCCAACAAAGCAGATCTCACACCATCAGCGGGCCATGAATCCTTGTCCTTGTCCTCTTGTAAATAGACCATAGGGAGTCTATCCCTGGGGACCTCTTGATATTACCCGGATACCAATGGAGCGCAAGGCCTTTCCAGTGGCTCATGATTACCTCTTACTTTGCCCATATTATTTCTAGTCACATATCACTAAGGGGGTGTGTGTGTGTGTGTGTGTGTGTGTGTGTGTGTGTGTGTGTGTTTGTGTGTATGTAGACAGCATAGTTATTATTATCCTCATTTTACCCATGAGAAAACTTGGGATCATGCAAGTTAGGTGATTTTCTCATTGTTGTGAGAGGAAGGATTCAGTCTTAGGTCTTCCTGTCTCCAAGACCAATGTTTGTTTGTTTTTCCCCATGACATGCCATCTTGCCTCTCACTTTTACTACCTCATGTGGCTATTAGGATATTAAATGATTGAAGGTTCATAATGAGACAGACATAGCATGTGAAAACCTCATTGAGTGCAGCTATACCAGCCAAGTAAAATGCATTTGTTGTTGTTCAGTTCTTTTTCAGCCATATCCCACTCTTCATGACCCCATTTATGAGGGTTTCCTTGACAAAGATACTGGGGTGATTTGCCATTTCCTTCTCCAGATTATTTTACTGGTGAGAAACCAAGGCTTAAGGGTTAAGTGACTTGCCCAGGGTCACATAGCTCGTTAAGTATCTGAGGTCAGATTGGAACTCAGAAAGATGAATCTTCCTGACTCTAGGCCTGATACTCTATCCACTGCACCACCCAACTGCTCCCAAATGAGTTTAGAATACATTTATTATTAACTGTAAATTAAATTTTTATAGTAAATCATCAAATTTACATTAAAACTGTACATTAATACCTATGAGTTATTAACTGTAAATCTTTCTCATGGGCTCATAGGACTTGGAGCTGAAATGGACAAGATCATCTAACCAATTTTCATTATGTATATGTGAACAGATAATGTAAATCATGTCAATATTGTATATCAGGGTGACCCCCTTTCCCTTTTGGCAGCATTTGTTGGTGTTGCGTGGCCTGAGAGCTTGCATAGTGCAAAGTGCACATGCTTTCTGTTCAGAACCAAGGCTGCGGTGAAGCTGCTCATGAAGCACGGACAACACTGCCCAAAACACCTTGGATTCATTATACGTTTGATTTTTAATTAATTTTTAGCCATCGTGGGTTCAGAAACCTTTACTGTTGCCAAATTTTTCCCACACCATATAGGGTTGTGACCCATATTTTAAGAAGCGCTGCTGTATATCATCTTATTACTTCCAGTCTTTGTTGATATCTGCAAGGAAGATGTCTCTAAGACAGAATCAAAGCCATATGATCTGAACTCTTCCCTTTAATTTGAAATGCATTCCTAGGCTAAGATTTTCAAAGTTTCCAACAATTTGGGGTTGGGGGAAAGAAAATATTAGGGGGCTGGGGAAAGAACTAAAAACCTTTTACACAGTGTTTTAAATTATTATTACGAATTTTCCCATGGAGAAAGAACATCCATTTTTAAAGTAGCAGTGGCTATTACAATGTACCATGAGGTAATAATGTAGATTCAGAAATAAAAATTGTTATAAGCACTAAAGGAGGGCAGGGTGACCAAATAATTTAGAGCTGACAAATCATAATGGGTAAAGTGTTTCCTCTTAATGATGATTCACTGTGAACTTCACAAAAATTGGTGTGACATAAAACCTTTAAAAGTTCTCTACTGTATTAATATACTGCTTGGTACATATCCTTCAGCTGCATTTAGTAGCTAAAGAACTATTTTTGGCATAGTACATGTGGCCTTCTTGAAAGAGTATCTTGAATAATAATACATAACAATTAAATATTTATAGGTCACTTTCTAATTAGCTTAGATTGTTCATATGCATTATTACATTTTTTTTCAAAAAACTTTGTGATTTACATTAAGGGCATACAGTTATTTCAGAACTATTGGTTCTTTCTTCTACTCTCTGTATATTAGGAAAGGTGGTGTAGTGCAGTAGAAACATTATTGAGATGGAATAAAAATAAATTTAAGTTCCAGCATAGCTGTAACTAGGGTGGAGCCCTAGAGCATTTGCCTCAAGATGCTAAATTTAGAGGTTAATGAATTTAGAGGACCCTGACAGCATTTTCAGTCCTTGAGGAGGAGCATAGAAACAACATAGTTTAACAGCTAATTAGAAAGAATAGTGAAAATAGGACCCTGTTGGATGGTATTATATCTCTTCTCTCCATGTTCTAATTCACCCCCTCCAACCTCACAAGAGCTCCACCAACAGGGGCGTTATGTTTCTATCCTGGAGATTTTGTCCATTCCTTTTCAACTCATTTGAGAAGGCTTTCTGTGCTGTTTTTTCCTTTTTTTAAATCTTATTTAATATTTTATTTTTCCCAATTACATGTAAAAACAATTTTAACATTCTTTTTTTTTCAAATTTTGAGTTCCAAGCTCTCTCCCTACCTCCCTTCCCCCATTGAGAAGGCAAGCAATTTGACATAGGTTATACATGAGTACTCAGGCAAAACAGGTTTCTATGTATGCTATGCTGTGAAAGAAAACAGAGACAAAAAACCTAAGAAAAATAAAGTAAAGAAAAAGTGTCTTTGATCTGCATTCAGACTCCACCATTTCTTTCTCTGGAGATGGACAGCACCTTTCACCATAATAGCACCTTTCACCATAAGTCCTACAGAATTGTCTTAAATCATTGTATTGCTGAGAATAGCTAAGTTATTGATAGGAGATCATCATACAATATTGACATTACTGTGTACAGTGTTCTTATGGTTCTGCTTATCTCACTTTGTATCAGTTCATGTAAGCCTTTCCATGTTTTTCTGAGAGGATCCTGCTCATCATTTCTTATATCACGATAGTATTCATCATAATCATATGCAACAGCTTGTTCAGCCATTCCCCAATTGATGGACATCCCCTCAATTTCCAACTTTTTTGCCACTACTAAAAGAGCTGCTATAAATATTTTTGTACATGTGGATCTTTTTCCTTTTTTATTTCTTTGAGACACAGACCTAGTAGTGTTGTTGTTTGATTTAAGGGTATGCATGTTTTTATAGCCCTTTAGTCATAGTTCCTAATTGCTCTCCACATTGCTCTCCAAGTATGCAACTTCACCAATAGGACAGTAGTGTTTTAATTTTCCCATATCCTTTCCAAAATTTGTCATTTTCTTTTTCTGTCATATTATTCAATCTGAAAGGGGTGAGGTAGTAGATCAGAGTTGTTTTAATTTGCTTTTTTTCTCATCGATAGTGATTTAGAGCATTTTTATATGACTATAGATAGCTTTGTCTGAAAACTGCCTGTTTATATCTCTTGACCATTTATCAGTTGAGGAATGGCGCTTATTTCTATAAATTTGACTCTGTTTTCTACATGTTTGAGAAATCAAGTCTTTATCAAAGAAAGCCACTGTAAAAAATTTTTTCATAGCAATGATTACCAGCTATGCACTTCCCTCCATCCTATTTTCCCTATTTATCCTGCTCTCTCTCTTTTTACCCTGTCCATTCTCAAGTATTTTGCTTCTGACTCCTACCTCCCCCAAACTGCCCTCCCTTCTATCAACTCCCCCTCTTTTCTTATCCCCTTCCCTTCCTACTTTCCTGTATGGTAGGATAGATTTCTGCACCCAACTGAATATGTATATTATTCCCTCTTTGAGACAGTTCCAATCAGAGTAAGGCTTTTGTGCTCCCCTCCCCAATTCCCCCATTTTCCCCTCCACTGTAAAATCTCTTTCAGGCTTCTTTTATGTCAGATAACATCCCAATCTACCTTGCCCTTTCCTCTTCTCCCAATGTATTCTTCTTTCTCACACCATAATTTTATTTTTTAGATTGTGATAGCATCACATTCGACTCATACTTCTGCTTTTTGTGTATACTCCTTCTAACTGCCCTAGTAATGAGAAAGTTTTTAGGAGTTATAAGTATAATTTTCTCATTTAGAAATATAAACAATTTAACCTTAGCAAATACCTTATGATTTTTCTTTCCTGTTTATCTTTTTAATGCTTTTTTGCATCTTGTATTTGAAAATCAAATGTATACATGGTTAGATATATTTCTGAGCATTGTACTATGTTTGTTGTTGTTGTTGTTAACTTTTGCCTTATCATTTTGTAGATTCTCCTGAGTTTGTTTGTTGCTGTTATTTTGGACAACCTCGAGCTTGATGAAGATCTAAAGAAACTTAAACAGGTAAGCAATACTTGTGGGCTATCTGATTATTTGTATTTATATTTCCATTTTCAAGAAAATAAGTGTTTCATGGTTCATAGGCATATATCTTCACCAAGAGAATTTGGGTCTTAAATGAGCTGGATTTTTGAAGTACTGATTCAGTGTAAGAAACTAAAACTACTGTGCAACCTCCCCAGTGAGATCCAACCCAATGTCCTACTTAATTATGGCACCAACTCATCATCCACTTGCAGTACTAGTCCAAAAGAGAAATGAAGGGAAGAGATAAAGTTCGGTACCTATCCATCTATATCCATATAGTCTAGTGAATATGTGATTTTCATCTCCTTTGTGTTTCCCTTGTGGGTGGTTAGGCTTCTTTCACTATGTGTATATCAGTAAGTATAATTGGTACCATTAGTATGCTGATATCCATGATGAATATTTGGAGCAAATTACTATTTATAGGTAATTCTTTTGTTTGGACTCCGTGCAGGACATCTATCACACTGGCAAACATGAACGTATTTTAAGATCTTTATTTTGAAGTGTACACTAAGAAAAATAAGAAAAGTTGTATTATTCCTATTTTGGTAACAGAAAGAAGAAATAGAGGTACTGATTCTTTTACAATTTTCCATTGTATGGAAAATATTAGAGAGTAGGTAAATTAGCCCCAATTTCATACTAAGTCTATCCTTTATGCTAGCTCTATAATTTAAGAACTCTTACTCAGAAATCTGAGAAAACTCTTTTGGATAATGCAGCCCTGACTTAACCTCTCTGACATCACTTGGGGGAAAAATGGAATGTTGTAAAGACTAACATTGCCAAGACACAACACATTTTGATTAACGTGAGAATTTTTAATATATTTTGGGATATTCAGTGACTAGCTTTCACTTCTAACATACAAAATGTATCCATAAACAATTTAAATTTTTGATTTGTATTTTATTTTGAGTACTCTCGATCACTTTCAGAATTCACCCTTTTATAATTCTTTAATTAGTATTCATCTTCAAGTTTGTGCTTCCCCTCCCTGCTTTCCTCATTTTCCCCTCCACCGTAAAATCTCTTAGACCAAATTAAATTTTGTACATTGATTGAATGTTGGCTTATACTTTGTTATACTTCAGAGTAGTAAATGTCATATGGTTCTAATTATCAAGAGAAATTATTTTTTCAAAAAGTGTTTTAAGTTCTTTTTAATTAAGCAATGCAACAAGTGCATGTGTGTGTATGTATGAAAAGTGTAGTTTGGCCTTACATATCTTCATAGATAGTGATCTCTTGAACCCAAGAAAACTTCTGCCCTGCTAATCTAGTTATTCGAATACCTGGAGAGCTAAAGAAGGGTTTCTTACTTTTTAGATTAGTTTCAACTGGGGGCAAGGCGGGGAGAAAAACCAATAAAAAACTTTCCAGTGGTTACACTTTGAAATTAGACCTGATTTGACTAATGGTAGTCCTAAATGCCAATGTCTTCCCCCATTCACTTGCATTGGGTAATAAGTATTAGTTTATAATCCTTGTGTAATTCTTTGTAATAAGATATCTGTAATTTTATACAAGTGCCCAAACAATTACCTGTGTCTATTCCTGGTGATAACGAGAGAAAATTCTCTGAAATGCCTAACCTACTACATCACATATTTATGACTGCCAGGGTCAGAGGTGTACAATCCAGAAGGCATTCTCAAGTTAAATTATTTAAAAAAAAGTTTCTAGGCACAATGAGACCTTCATCCTCTTGATTTGAGGACCAAGAGCAAAACCTAATGCACCATCTCTTAGCCTGGCATTCTGGTCTCCAATAGGGCATCTACTTTTGATATTTTAAGCCTAGTCTCTGGGCATCTTAATCCTTTATTTGGTCATCTATCCAGCTCATATAAACCTGTACTGGTATCCACTAGGAGGAAAATGGTTAGTGTGAAGAGAAATATTTCTTTATCTATTCAAAAGATGTTAATAAGGCATTTCCTGGAGTTGAGACTTGCTGAGCAGAATATGAAGGGTTATATAAGTGTTTTAAGGATATGTATTTTTTTCTCCAGTAATTCTCAAATAGTGGCAACAACAACCAAAACTTGGTCAGAGTAGCAACTGTCCAGAACATCTTCAGTACCATTGAAGTAAATATATTATAACATCTCTACAACTTTACCATAACGTACTGACAGTTTGTCTATTGGAATTTGGCCATAACTTAATGTAAATATATTTAAAGAGAGACTTATTCTTGTCTGACATAGCAGGCTAAGCTTTCCAAATTCAATTATAGAACATATTTTTAAGTAATATATTTTCCTATTTACCATTTTCTGAACTGTGTTAAGCTACATAGATTTTAAATAACCAGTGGAGTCAAAATCTAATTAGAATGTGCATTTGTGTTGTAGATACAATAAAAACAATTTCAAATTCTAACTTTAATAGAGTTTTCCAATATCCATTGGCCTTCAATGATGCCTTAGCACTTGTAAGCCTAAGATTTTGTTAGGAAGCAGGAAAACAAATCAACACAATAGTTTGGGCTTCAAGTTTATCTGATGAAACTAACTTTAGAATTTCTCTAGTGTTGAGCCTTTCTTCAGTATTTCAGTTTGATGTAATTTACTAGCAGACACAACACCCAATCTGGGACCTGACATGTACCCAGATGCTTAGAAAATTTTTGTTGAATGAAAGGTAAATCAGTATGCCCCCTAAAATTGAAAGATCAACAGTCGGAGAATTTAGGACTTTAGATGATAATGACACTTGCCTCCTGGACCATAAAATTGTAATGCACTGTGCTTTATTACTTTGAGAATAACTCATCTGATACATCTCATGAATAAATTGGTTAACTTGGGGTAGCTCTCAATGATGCTTTGTGTTTAAGAAAATAGGGAGCTACTTTGCAAACAACCAATTGCTCTTGCCCACATTGTCAAGGTCCCTCTTCACATACATACAACCATTTGAACATTGAAAAAAAGCACAATCAGAAATAATGCAACAACAACAAAAAATTTGAGACCAGAGATTGTTTTTTGCTTTTTCTTTGTATCTCCAGTGCCTAGCCCAGATCTTGGCATAGTTTCCTTCATAATGCTTACTGATTGCTGGTTTGCTACTTGCTAATTCATATTATTTTTTGTTTAATAATTGAGCTGAAACTAAATATCTACTCAGATGTCTGGGAGTAATTTGTATTTCCTACATCCAAACTCTCAGTTATTATCTTTAAAAGAGCTATGAATCTATACACTATTATAATTTAAAATGTCCCTGGTCCTCTCTTTTGTCAGCCATGTTGCTAGTTGCTAATGATTCTGACCTTTGTTGTATGACTTATTTAAAGGATTTCAATGCTAAGACCTATTAACACATTGGAAAGGGGGGAAACTTTGAAGGACCCCTTTTTTTCTTCATTTCTGACCTCTCAGAAATCCTTTATAAAATTGTACTCAATTATACAATTATTTTATTATTTAAGCTAAAGACATTGCATTAAAGTCTTAAATGTGTACAATCTATGAGGTTAATGAAATTCATAAATAATTAGTTTGGAGAAAGTAGGAAAGGAAATATGCTGGTTTTAGCTACAGAAGAGAGTTATATTTATACAAGAACTCTCAAAAATCTTAATGCAGTTTTGAGCTATAAAAGCTTTAATATATTAATATAATATTTAAGTCAAGCTTCATATTAATACAAAAATTTAGTATTGTCTTCATATACTAACTCTTTAATATCTATATACATATATGCATAGACACACATAAGTATATATGAATATTTTTAGATTAATGTCTGTGCTTGCTATGTAGTCAAAAATGTTTCAACTCTGACTCTCTTCCCTATTGTCTTCGTCCCCATAAGCCCCTGAGCACAGAGACTGCTTCTGAGTAAAACTAAACAAATTCTAGTACACTATAGTGTTAAATGCTGGCTTTTTTGTATATGTTTTTGATGCATGCTCATTTATAATTGTGCTTCCCAGTTCCTCATGCACACCATAGCTATTGCTTGAAGGGTCAACTTTTCTTTAAAAAAAAAGTGTGCAGAAAGGAAAAAGGAGACTTTGGAATGAGGTATTCATCCAATAGCTACCCAGCAAAACGATAAGCCAACAAAATCTTTACACTCATCTGATATAATTTTCATACCTCCTATAAAACTAGATAGCTGAATATATAGAAAATAAACCCACTAGAACTTGTATTGCATGTAAAGTATCCTATAAGATTTCTGACATGTAGTTTTATCATAGTTGCTGTACAATGTACAAGGCTATAGACACATTGTGTATGTTTTATAGTTTCTTCTCTATTTGGAGACCAATAATAAAAAATTATTTATCTGATATTTTTCAGTGTATGTAAGAGTGAAAATATGTTTAAATTTTTTTTCCAGTGTGCCCCATACTCCTACTTATATACTTGTATAAATTATTATGAATTGTCGGGTGGCAGGATCAAAGACTCAGTGTAATCATCGGCAGACGCCACAGCAACAAAACAATGTAATAAATATAGGCTATGCTACAAGAAACTTTCAATGTATTGAAAGGGCCTGGGCTCCAGTATAGTTCCTAAACTGAGGAAAAAGATGCGCTTCAGCTGGGTGAACTGTGTCTGTGTTACCAAGATCCACTTTGGTCGAGCCCTAATATGTCATGAAGGTGCCACCCAAGGAACTAGAGTTAGAAAAGTAGATGTGAGCATGCAGAAACTAGCTGAAGAATTTAGGAAGTAACACCACAAAGGAGGAAAAGATGAAGGAGAAAATAGGAGATAAAATTCTGTGGCTTTAAAGAGACAACCCACTGAAAGATTCAAGAAGAGACTGTTCACAGTGCTTAAATCCAGAGGGAGAAAAGGCACATCTGCAAAGGTCAGTGTCACAGGATGATATGCCTAAACATTCTAAAAGCTTGGATCTTCGATCTCTGTTTTCTGTTTCTTTGGTTACTCCCCCAAGCACACAATAGGACATTCTGCACACTTTGCAAGCTTGTTAAATATTGCTGAGTGACTGGATAAGATGACACTTTTGCATACTTAAGGATTAAAAAATAAAGCATACTGGCATAAAAATAAAGCATACTACCTCTGAAGTATTCCTGTAAGAAGAATGTATAGGATATTGGCAAAAACCACCAAGAGCCTAACTCTCTATTACCTCCTTTGCAATATTGAAATGATTTTTTTTGGAGGGAGGTGGGGTTAAGTGACTTGTTCACTTACACACTTGTTCACAAACACCAGCTAGTGTTTGAAGCCACATTTGAACTCAGGTCCTCCTGACTCTTGGGCTAGTGCTCTCTCTACTTTGCCACCTAGCTGCCCCAGTATCAAAATGAATTTTTAAGTTAGAATTCTCCTATTACCACTGTTTTTAGTATGTTTATACCTACTACTTTTATTCTCTGATGTCTTGTTTTGCAGAAGTGACTTTGAATTCCTAAAGGCAAAGCCAGTGGAACACAGGCTTTGATAGGTCTTCACAAACAGCCTTGGTGGTGGCTTGGACTAATTTTGTAAAGGCTAATGACTTTTTCAGTCACACTAATTCTTATAGATTTTACTAGGTTATAGAGGAGGCTGCAGTCTTTATAGGCAGAAGGAGTACCTTGATGAAATCATCAATCTCTGTACTACACAAGAGTTATTTTATTTACAAAACACTTTCATAATTATTATTTTCGGCTTATCCTATGAAATGAGAATTATAGCTATTATTAGAGCCATTTCTATGTAAGGAAACTGAGACACAGCATAGTTAAGTGGTTTGTCTGGAAACTTACCCACACGCACGTAACTAGAGGTAGACCTTGAGGCCTAAATGTTGTCTTTTCCATGAACCAAAACCATTTTTGATGTAAGTTCCATCCAAGAATCATCCGTGAACCCACAATTCTGATTTCAAATTTAAAGTATAGTCAAAAGATCATAGCTTTAGAGCTGGAAGAGTGATTAAAGAATATCTAGTCTAGCCCCTCATTTTGCAAATGAAGAAACCAAGGCCCGGAATGGCAAAGTGAACTGTCCAATGTCACAAAAATATTAAATTGCAGAACCACAGTTCTAACTAAAACCCTCTGATTCCAAAACAAGAAGACTTTATATCACACCACACTAGGACACACAATTTGTAATTCTGTGTTTCTCCCTTTCCCCAATATTAGTTCTTGGCTGCTCTGCATGATTATTTTACCTGAAAAGAACTATGATAACATACATTTCCTTTCTCCATTGTTTTCTGAAATGATCCACTTAACCTTTATGTGCAGGGCATGACTCTCCTTGCTGCCAGCACATAGTTGAGGAATTTCTTCCTCATATGTTCCTTTATTCAATGAGATTCATGATATCACAAGGTAGCCACTAATATGACATTTATTTCACCTGCCTTTCCTTCAATATTGAAACCAAAATTTTCCTCAAAATGGCATAACATGGCATTGAAGATGGCACAGTGGGTAGAACTCCAAACCAGGAATTCAGAAGATTTGAGTTCAAATCCACACTCTTATTAGCAGTGTGACCTTCATCAAGTCACTTAACCTCTGTGCCTCAGTTTCCTCATCTGTAAAATGGACATAATAATAGCACCTATATCTCAAGGGTTACTGTGAGGATAAACTAAGGTATTATTTGTAAAGCTTTGCAAACCTTAAAGTGACATATAAATTCTAGTTTTATCATTATTATTGTTTTTATTGCTAATATAAAAATATTTCACTATGTGTATTGACTTGGGGAAAATAGGAGTTTACTGTAGATGTGGAATGGTGCATATATTTTCAGATGTTTGTAATGTAAAAGCAAAATACATCAGTAAAGCTTTAAAAAAATATTCATGGAGATATAGCAGACTTGAAGTTGCTTATAACCATTCAGTGTTTCTGGATAAGTCATACAGAATTCCTAGCATCAAGAATTTTTTTAAATTAATCTTACTAGAAAACTATAACTGAAAAAGTATATGGATAAAACCCCTCGGGGGAAAAAGGAGAGAGACAGAAACAAAGACGAGAGGGGGTGGGACATGGGGGGGGGAATAAACCAGTATTCAGAAATCTTATTTAAAAAAATTTACATGCCTTCTTTCTGTGATTTACCTACAATTAAACATACACATAAGTATGTCTATATATCTATATATATTTTATGGACATAGTTGTTTACATGGTATCTTTCCCCATTAGACTGTCAGCTCCTGCAAGGCAGAGACTGTATTTTTGCCTTTCTTTATATCCCCACTATTACAAATAATTCCTGGAACATATTTAGTGCTTAATGAATGCTTATTAACTTGATTTGGCAGTTCTGATGGGAAAAAAATCAAAACTAACCTCAAATTTAGAAACATTACCAAATAATATAAGCTATATTATAGGATGATATAGCTATCTAGGAGAAAGAGTGGATGGCATATGGGTGGATCTATAAAATTTTGCAAACTGAACAGACTTTTTTTTTACAGGCCTAATGATTTTTTTAACCTAGCCTTGGACTTATATATGTGGTTGTTGTTGTTGTTGTTGTAAACTATAGAGAATCTGTTAAGCCCTGGGAGAGCTGTGGGGAAGCCGCAGGGAAAGAATAATGAGAAAAGAAAATGGTAGAGTTATGTTTAGATGAAATCCAAAGCTATGATTTAAAAAAAAATTCCAGGTCTAATAAAAGTCTTATTCACATCCTAAACTAAATTTGATTACTTTTCATCTTTGATGACTCTCCCTGGTGGGTATGGCAGAGCTTGTCTGGCAGGGAAGGTCAGGGAAAGAGTTGTAGATGCTGTGAAGAAAATGTTAGTTTCTTCTTAATATAGCCTCCAATTTTATTTCAAGAGTTGTTCTTACTCTTGACCTTCTACTCTTTCCTCCTTCTGTGTTCCTAGGCGTAGGTTTGAGTGCAGGCTGTGCCTGGGCAAAAAAAAAATCATTAAAATCATGATTTTGCTTTTTACTTTCATATTTTTTTAGTTTTAAGGTATGGATTATTGTGTTATTCATAAATATTATGTGTAAGCTTAGTTTAATTTTCTTTAAATCTGACAGAAATTTTAACAGATATTTACCTTTGAAATAATTTTTTAAAAATCCTTTAAGTGTTTCCTATGTGCCAAACACTGTACTAAGTGCTTTACAAATATTATTTTACTTGATCAGCAAAACAACCCCGGAAATTAGGTACTATTAATATCCCCATTTTACAATTAAGGAAATTGAGTCAAGCAGAGGTTAAGTGATTTGCTCAGGGTCACAGAGGTAATAAGCGTCTGAGGCCCAATTTGAACTTCCCTGTGCATGCTTACACTAAATAGAGGAATAGATACCCTCATTTTATAAATAGGAGAACTGAGTGATAGAAAGGTTAAGTGGCTTGCCCAACATCTCAGCTAGAGTCAGAATTTCAGTCCAGGCTCCTTTAGTCTCATTGCAGCATTCTTTGCATCACACCATGATTGCTATTCCTTTAAATCTTATGCCAGCTTCTCTGACTCTCACTCCTTGTAATTAATATTTACATTATTCTAACAACAATGCTACTTGTCACTGCTGTGGCTACATAAGGCCAATAATACCAGCACACAGGAGAGCTACTAGCACAGGTTCTTTGATCTGCTTTTCTAAGGAATGCAACTTTAAGGGGTTTACAATCTCACTTTAATTAAACATACATATATCATTCACTTAGTTCAAGGGGAAAAGTCAGCACCCTGAATTTCAGAGAAAACACAAACAGAAATTACAAGCAGAAATTATATAAACAGGGCAAAATAACACAAATTAATGGACAGGCTTCTAGCTGTCTAACCAAGACTCAGCATCTGGGTTTTTCAAAGCCAGGGGGCTCCAATGGCTACCTATAGTCTTGTCTGGTCAAATCACATGACACTCTTCCAGTGAGTGAGCCCCAAGCAAAATGCTAACCTCAGAATATGTATATACTTCTTCAGGGTCAGAGGGTGTCACAACAAGGTGAAATTAAGTGAGAAACCGGGAAAGGAAGTGGACAGGGCTGAACATCTGAGTTTGGATCCAACAAGATTGAGGTTAAGGTTCGCCTGGTTGCACCAAGCCAAAGGTCCAAAAGCCAAGAGATCATAGTCAAGAACATCTAAATTGTCACTTTCTAGCAACAGGGCAAAGACTTGGCAAAGGGGAGACATTGGGGGAGGGCAAAGAAGTAGGAAAAAACACAGTTAGGTGTCAGTGATAAAGGCTACCTAGGAGGTACAATTCTCAGCCAAAGAATCAGAAATTAGAATGCAGGAATAAGTTGGTCCTGGGCAAATAATAGGTTGTCTTTTGGCCTTCTTTATACTTCCATAACTAGAAGGGCAGCTCCAAATTCAAAGAAGCATCCAATTGAAGTTTACTATGGCATGGGAGGAACAAAGGGATAGCTAGCTGGCACAATGGATAGAGTGCTGGGCCAGAAGTCAGGAAGACTCATCTTCCTGAGTTCAAATCTAGCCTCCAAAATTTACTAGCTCTGTGACCTTGTGTAAGACACTTAACTCTGTTTGCCTCAGTTTCCTTATCTGTAAAAATGAGCTGGAGAAGGAAATGACAAACCACTCCAGTATCTTTGCCAAGAAAACTCCAAATGGGTTCATGAAGAGTCAGATATTACTAAAACAACTGAACAACAGAAGTAACAAGATGTTCTTATGTCATACACAGGAGATTTTTAAGTTAGAAGAACCTGAGACATCATCTAATCCAAGCTCCTCAGTTAACAAATGAGGAAACCAAGGACCAGGAGAGGAAGTGACGAGTCAGTGTCACCTGAGTGTTAAGTGATTGAGTCACTATTTAAACCCAGAGTCCCAAATCCACAGCTGGGTGGTGCAGTAGTAGATAGAGTACTAGAGGGAAAGTCAGGAAAACTTGCATTCAGATACAGCCATAGACACTTACTAGCTGTGTGATTCTGGGACCATACTGAACCTCTTTCTACCTCAGTTTCCTTTTCTGTAAAATGAGGACAGTAATACTTCTCTCCCAGGTTTGTTGTTCAGATTTTTTTTAAAAAAAAGAGATTTTATCTTTAAAGTGCTTTGCAAGCCTTAAAGCTCTCTGTAAACATTAGTTACTATTATTCCACTATTTTGATTATACTAGTTACAAATGAGAATAGAGAGAGGTAGTATGAGGTGGAACTTGGTGCAGTGAAAATGTCCTTAGGGTTAAAATGTTCTTAATTATGTGTGTGTGTGTGTGTGCATATGTATATGTATATATATATATATATGTGTGTGTGTGTGTGTACATGTATATGAATATATATACATATATATGTATATATACACATATGTATGTGTGTGTGTATATATGTATATAGATATATAATTAAAAGACACTGAGCAATCAGCCTCCCTTTTTACAGGTAGAAACTAGGTAACTGTGGAAGACTGCACAGTAAAGAATCCTTGTATTTCACTCCAGTGCAAATGTTGAAAATCCAAAACATGTTGTGGTCAGCACAAAAAACAGAAGCTCAATTCAATTTTATTCCAGCTGACTAAAACCAGATTCCGCTGCCCCCAATTTTTTGTCGAGGGAAGGGGACATTGGGGATGGGATAAAGAGGTATTAGATTCTGATCAGCACTGGCCCTATCCACTGGCATCTTTGCGGGCGGCTTCTTGCTGCCTTGTCATCCTGTATTAGACATAGAACTATGAGGCTCTGCTTTCGTGACCTGCCCAAGCTTAGTCAGTGGGCATTTGTTGGTTTTGTTCTTCTAATTATATAAAGATTCTTTACTGCTTTTCTTACCATTTCTTCCACAACACTTCTGTGAAGTAAGTAACATCTCATTTGAAAAAGAGGAGGAGCATGGAAGATTAATTTGCCCTGGAATAGTAGGATCATATTTATAGCAATAGCTCGAACTCAGAATCCCTGGGATGCTAGCCCTTTGCTTTGCTAAGTGAACTCGACTTCATATGGCTCTTTTCATCAAGAGTATAAAATTGTAAGAACCCAGAACTTTCTGCACTATCAAAGATAACAAGGGAGATAATTAACTAAGAGAATGCTGACACATTTGCTGAAGCTCCTTTCACAGGCAATAGGAAATTAGACTGTTAAGGCGGGAGTGGGTGGGTGAGAATTGATTTTAAGCAGGGGTTGTGTGTGTGTGGTGTCTGACTCTCAGAAATGAAAGAAGCCTCAGTCACTGTAAAGTGTTAGAAGGAAGGAATACTGGTAGTGTGTACCCTGTTTACATTAAAACATAACAGCACGGTATACTTTTAAAATTGCCCTTTCTCCTTGGTTTCTTTTGATACACAACCCGTCAATTCAAGTGAGTAGACAATTTATTGAGCCATGCAAGGTACAGGACCATATTACCATGTGACCTTTGAGAAATCCAAACCTAAGTAAGACACAGCTTCTGCCCTCCTCTCCCCAAGCTTCTAGCATAGAAGGGAAAAAAGATTTAAGCACCAAATAATTCTACAACAATGCAGAATTTGAGAGGTATGTGTTATGGTAATTAAGGTGGGACTTTTTTTTACTGTTTTCTCTTTTGGAATGCTATGGTAAACAAGTACCTTTGATGGGTCTTGCCTTTCAAATGTAATGGCAAGCAAAGTGAACTTTATGTTATCTGTTTTGGAGTGCTTCTCAGCACTAAGGAATCTTTGACTGAATCAGGAGTCTTTGATGACCTGCTTACATCAAGGGGAAGCCTAGTTCTGACCTCTGACCCTGAGCAAGCATTTAAGTCACAAGAAGGCCTAAGTCACATGAATCTGAGCTGCATGGTTGTAACACCCTTCAACCCTGAAGAAGTGTATTTCAGAGGTTAGAGATTTGCCTTTGGGGGCACACTCTTTGAAAGAGTGTTGGTGATGAGACTCTGGGTAAGCTGTTAAAGCTGCCCCTCCCCATCCCTGCTTTGAAAACCCAGATATTGGTGCTTCTCCCTCTAGTAACTGTTTATGTACTCTTTGGTCAGACAGATAAAAAGCCTGTCTGTTGATCTGTTTGTAATTTCTATTTGTATTTGCTCTGAAGTGAACTTCAGAGGTGCTGGCTTTTCCCCCAAACTAAGTGAATGGTATCTGTATGTTTAATTAAAGTAAGATTGTTAACCCCTTTAAGTTGCTTTCCTTAGAAAAGCAGATCAAAGGACCCTTGCTAATGGTCCTCCTGTGTGCTGGTGTTATTGGCCTTACATACCCACAGCAGCAGCAAGTAGCATTGTTGTTACAGTACATGAGAAAGGTGGAAAGACTGAAATAATACAAACTCATATTTAGGTAGTTCTTTAAATAAACAAAATGTTTTCCTCTCAACCAGCCTTGTGAAATATGTAGTGCAAGAATTGTGAGGGCTCAAATAGATGAACTTAGCACATGGTTACACATATTAAGTGGGGATAATAATGCCATCTACATCCCAGAATTGTTGTAAAGACCATATGAAATATATGGAAAGTATTTCACAAATCTGAAAGTGCTATGCAAATGCTAGTATTGTTGGTGTTGTTATATTATATCACAGTATATGAGTTATATTATACTCTTTGGTGTTATACCGTTATATATAAAGTTGTGTTATGTGGTGTTATATCATATCACATATCATATTATATCATATATCAGGTCATGTCATATAGCATATTATATTATATGATATTATATTATAGTGTCAGAATTGGGACCTCTACCCAGGTCTCATGACCCTAAAACCAGAGCATTTTTCTACCTATGCCAGGCTAAGCACTCAGACCAGGGAGAAATCACTCCTGGCTGGGATTATCAAGGAAGCCTTCATGCGAAAGGTAGTGTTTTTGGTTAGTTCTTCAGGAATAGGTGAGATTTCAGCAGAGATGAGTGAAAGGAAAGGAGGAATTCTAGACATAACAAATAAAGTAAAACATGAAAGCAAATAGATGAATACATGAATATATTTAAGGAGTAGAAAGTAATCTACTGCTTTCTCTCCAGATTCCTTATTTTTTTTCTTTCTTCTGTCTTATAGTCCCTATCCATAACCCTTTACTTTTTCCATCTGCCATTTCTTTGTAAATTGTCTATTCTCCAGAAGGAGGCTTATGGTGAGAATTTTTTTTGTTATTGTCTGAAAAAAATACTGGTGCTAGAATTGAATTAGATAAACTTCTTTTTTGGAACCATTAAGATCAATCATTGGTAATTTCTCTATACTCAGATTTTTTTTTAAATCCATGATCTCATCCATATTGGTAACCCCATCACCCCCACCACCACAACTTTGTAATACGAATCCTTGTATTTCAGTAAAACCTCCACAAAAGCTCAACCCTACACTCTGGAGCCCTTTCCAGAGTTATTTTAAATCATAAGGGATGGACTAACACAAGCTGCCTATATAACTATTTTATACTCTGGGTTATATGCATTTTTATATACTTTGTTTTCCTAGTGTAGATAGTTAGACCAATCCATTTTGCTTTGCTTTGTGCTTCATCATTTGTATATGCCCAATGTTGTGTGGCATTTGTTTTCTCATTTTTATTCTTGTTTTGGCAAAAGGATAAGGTATAAACTGGGGACAGAGAGATTGGGAACAAGGAAAATCTGCAATATGAAAACCATGCTACCATGAAAGGAGACAATTCTTTATATTCCCTCATGGAACCATTTAAAGACCATTTCTGCTGAGGAAGTCATTAGGAGCCAGGGAGATTGATGGAGTTTCTGGACAACTTCCTAATCCCATCCCCTTGATGATACCTCTGTAAATCCTATTTATATCTTTCTGCCCTGGGAAGTTGAAAGAAAGAGAATGAGGATCAAAAACTGGATTTAAATGGAGAAACAGAGACAGACAGACACAGAGAGACAGAAATGCAGAGAGAGACACACAGAAAGAGACAGTGAGACACATAGAGAGACACACAGAGAAGAAAAAGAGAGATACACAGAGACAGAAGAGAGACAGAGACAGAGAGAGACACACAGAAAAAGAGACAGAGAGACACACAGAGAGACAAAGGAACAGAGAAAGAGAGACAGAGACAGAGAGGCAGAGTGGTAAGGATAAATATTCTAACTTTTTATCCATTAAAAAGTTAGAACAATATTGAAGTATACAAAGTTTCCCTTGAAATTTCCTCCCTTCCTACTGCCCCCAAAGCCTGAGGGATGTAGAAATGAGAGAAAATAAGCAATCCTTATTTGGAAAAAAAACAAGTGAAAAAATAAGGGTTTCTTTTGAGCAAATTGCCCACAATCTTTAGTGTTCAGTTTCTATGAAAAGTCAGGCATTGGAATAGATGACCTTTTAAGTCCTTTCTAGCTGTAAAATTCTGGTCCCATGAGAGAAAACAGAGGGAATGATTTCCTGAGGAGCACCAGGGACAAGGTTAGTGTGGTAGCAATACTCAAATAATGGCATCCAAGTTATGGCCAAAGATTGGCATGTTCTGCCATCACTGAAACATGTGATGAAGGGTTCTGCAGATTCCTACTATAAACATTTAGTTCTCTAGGTAAAAAAAGGCTTTTTTATCAGGAGATAAGACTTAGCCTTTTCTAGTTAATGAAAATACCTGTTTTATTTTTGAATTCTGCTAGACATTCCTGCTTTTTTTTTTAATTTGTGAATAGATTAAAAAGAAAAAACACACTAGGACATTAACACTTCTCTTTTCTTTTTAACTACTGTGTTCATACATGGGGAATATTTCTCTTCTTCCCTCACAATAATTTTTCACTCTAAAAAAGAGGAGAGGAAATTATACGAGCGCTTAGAACCTGTGCCCCTACTACCTTTGGCATCTTGCATTGACTTTCAAGATTCCCACCTTCTTTTAATGAAGGACTCTGACGCTAAGGTTTATACAGCAAACAGTGGCAAAGTTAATTGGAATCCACACCTAATACTTCTCTCTGAAGATCCGACACTTAAAGTTTCAATCAGACTCCTTGTGCTTTATGTAAGACAAGTTAAAATAGAAAGAGATTTCTAAAGTGAAGGGTCGATTTTCATTTATTTATTTATCTATTAATCTATTAATTTGTTTATTTTAGGATTTAGGATTTTTTTTCTCCTGCCAAATTTCGAGTTTAGGGCTATATCTTTGAAGGGATGTTATGAGGGATGAGAAAGATCCTTAAGTCCCCTTGGCTAGGGAAGGCAGGAATATAGGAATATAAGAGACGACAGGGTTAGGGAAGTAGAATGAATACTAATTATTTCTCTTCGTTCACATTGCCTCTAATCTAGTTGCCTTTAATCTAATCCTGTTTTCCTTTACAAGGACAAAATGCTTTGCTTAGAGTGGCCTCCATTGGCCACTACATTGCTGCTTCAATATCCTCAGTGCCTGGCACAGTGCCTAGCAGATAGTAGGTGCTTAATAAATGCTTATTGATTGATTCATAGATTTGTCTAAATTTTCTTCTCAATGTATAAGAGGAAATAAATGTTGAACATAAAACTCGTTCAAAATAAAACCAATCAATATTCTCTCACAAAAAAGAGATGTAAAAAATAACAAGTAAGAAATAGAACTTTAAAAATATGTATCCTTGCTATGCTATCATGTAACTCCATCTGCCTCCATTTGCTCATCTGTAAAATTAGGATAATAATAGCACATAACTCACAGGTTTGTTGTAGAATCAAATGAAATAATAGTTGTAAAGGACTTAGCATAGCGCCTGGAACATAGTAAGTGGTATATAAATTATTATTATTATATATTCTAAGTATGCTCCACTCCCCTCGGTCACCCTCAGTAGGTTGTCTTACCTGTGAGCTCAAGTCCCTTGCTCCAAAGCTCAAATTTCAAAGTTTAAATTTTTTATAGGTCTATGTTTGCACTTCTCCTTTGCATTTATCACATCTCACCTTATTTATTCATATTTGTCTTTTCTCTCAAACCCAAATCCCCCCACTGTAACAACGATGCTGCTTGTCGCTATTGTGGCTGTGTAAGACCAACAACAAGAGCACACAGAAAGGCTGCCAAGACAGGTTCTTTGATCTGCTTTTCTAAGGAAAGCAACTTTAAGTGGTTAACAAGCTCACTTTAATCAAATATATATATACATACATACACTCACACACACACACACACATATATATGCACACACACATACACACATATATACATATACGTGTATATACATATATGTGTACGTATACATATATGTATGTATATACATATACACATATACGTATATGTGTATATATACATATATACATGTATGTGTATATATATACATATGTGTGTGTGTGTGTGTGTGTCTATCATTCACTTGGTTCAGGAGGAAAAGCTAGCACCCTGAACTCCAGAGAAAATACAAACAGAAATTACAAACAGAGACAATATAAACAGAGAAAACACACATTGTTATCAACAGGCAGGCCTCTAGCTGCCTGACCAAAGAATTACATCATGACCAGAGAGAGAGGCACCAACATCTGGGTTTTCAAAGCTGGGAGGCTCCAGAGGGTACCCAGAGTCTCATCTGGTCAAATCACACAACACTCTTCCAGTGAGTGAGAGCCCCAAACAAAATGCTAACCTCTGAGTTTGTATACCCTGTTCAGGGTCAAAGGGCGTCATAACCATGCAAGTCAAACCTATGTGAACTAGGCTTTCTTGTTTTTAAGCAGGTCAGAGGCTTTTGATTCCATTGAAGAAACAAAGGACAGACTCATCAAAGGCACTTGATTACCTCAGTGCTCCAAAAGAGAAAACAGTAAAAAAAAAGTCCCACCTTAATTACCACTACACCCACCTTGGCAATTAGTTCATAAGTTCTTAATGAGCATGAAATATGGTTTTTCATTTTAGCATCCTCATGCCATGTCCCACCCTTAGCTGTTCTGTTTGTGAGGTTAACAAGAATAAGAACCAAAGTACACAAGCTTTAGGGCAAACCCCTAATTAGAGGCCTTCCTCGTAACAAGAAAAAGTTTCATTACCTTAATAAGATAGTAAGAATACATTTGTCAACTTAACACAACTGACCCCATTTTGTTTTAAGCCTCCATTTTGCAATTAATTTGTTTCAAATAAGTTGTTTTTCAATAATAGGATAAGTACTTGTGTGGCATGATGTATACGTTTTTAAACGATTGATAAGCATATGTGGAACCTCTTATAGTAAAGATCATCAATAGAAAGAAAAAATTATTAGCATCTCTGTCAGTAATGTAATAAACTGCTAATCAAATTATTTGGTAAACTAAGACTAGCCATAGGGTAGAACTATAAAAATCGACCTTAGATTTATAGTAGGATCCTTTTGTTTATTTCCAGGAAACTTGGAGACATATTTTCATGTTACATTGTTTCCTGTTGCTCTTATTCTCATGTTGATTTTGCAACAAATTGTATATCAATTTACATAAATTTGCATCATATACCTAAACAGCTCTTTCTTCCATGCATATAAAATACAGCAAATTAGTGATCCAACAACCTATTGCAGATTTATTCAAGCACTTTGTTTAAGGCCACTCAGAAGAGAAAACAATCAGAAATGAGTAACCTGTGCCATGGGGAGCCAGCTTCCTCTGGTTATTGTGTGAAAATGGGTAAGGCATGGAGTGTCATACAGATAGGGATGGAGAGAACAAAATGAGGATTACATCTCCATATAGTAACAAACTTTCTGGCATTCTCAGACATGGTTGGTGTTAGAATTGTTCATTAAAGGATATTCAGGTTTAGAGGGAAAGCAGAAAGGAGAGAGGTCTTAATGTTAATACCCATAGACTTCCACTAACACACTCTGCCTTGTATCCTAACTGGCCTATTTGCTGTTCCCATACAACATTAGATATCCTGCCTTTTTACCCTTGCACAGGCTATCTGTCCCTGAAGGTTAGAATGACCTCTCCCTTTACCTCTGGTTTTTGGAACCCTTAGATTCCTTCAGTCTGAGCCTCTAAGAGGTCTTTCCTGATTTTTTCATTTAGTGCAAGGGCACCCCTTATTTTCCCCAATGCTTTATTTTTATTAATTTATATTCACTTCTCTATGTATGTCTTACCACTCTCTCCTCCCCAGCCTCCTATAGAAAGTAAATGAATTGAAATGAATTGAATCGAACTGTTAGTTTTCTTAGGTTCTATAGTCTTTTTTCTTCTTCTCATAAGCCCCTTAATCATCTCCTATTCAGAGTAAATAAATACATTTTCCTCCACTTTTTAATGTATTATATACTGTATTTATCCCGCTAGTTCATTGCCTCTGTACACCTCCTAAACAACATAGCCCACAGTTGAATAATTCAGTTAACTCTGAAGCTTATGCCTGTTTAGGAAATGGAAGAGAAACCTTGGTAATGGGGCCATTTCATGCTATTAGTTATGCTTTATATGCTTTTAAATCTCAGTAATCTCTGAGAAAACTAATCATTTGTGAAGGAGAAGGAAAACGCAATAAACTCTTCTAGTACCATTGATCAGCTCTTGATGTTTATTAGCTTAATGTCCCTCTCATGGAAAAGGACTTTAAATATGTTGGAAGGGCAAGAGACATGAGGAATAAAGTATTTTCCCAAGTTTCATCATCACTGAGTTGTCACTAGGTTACCAGTGGAGGTCATTTTTAATCTAAGAACTACAACGTCAGCATTCACACAGAAAACATTCTTTAAAAAATGCTTTCGAGTATCAGATATGTTTGAGTGTACATTAGTATTCTAGTATGTCATCCCATTTGGTCTGTACAAATAGTAAGTCTACATCTCACTAGTGGGATCTTGGGTTACCTTTTCTCTATCCCAAATTTTAAAATACAAATAAGTTCTTTGAAATTCATTAGAATCCCCTGCTGAACTCACTTAGACCAAGATACCAGATTCATCTGGAATCATTGAAACAAAGGAATATTGTCCTGTGGCCTTCATTTACATTTCACCATTCTGCATTGTCTTTCATTATTTACTTCAAAGATTGAAAAGATAGAGGGCTGTGGCTTGGTGGTTGGGTCTCAGGGTTTTTTCTTCTTCTGTTTCGAGACCTTTTTATTTTTCCTTTGACCATCCATCTCCTTCCTTCCACATCTTCTCCTCCTTTGTCACTTGGACTTACCATTCTACTCTCATCTGAATGTCATGTGGAAACATTTTCCCCTGCAGTGGTTTTTTGTAGTGGATTTATACTTGTGTAGGCAGGAAACTACATAGTATGTCAGTAGTAATTCCCCGCCTAACGTGAGAGGCCTCATCCACCAAGAGATATAAACTATACTTGTGTAGGTAGTATACTATCAAGGCAGTGAAGTAAAGGTTGAATTCTCAGAAGGAAAAAAAAAACAGATAGGGTGGTAGAAGGTAAAAAGTTTAATCGGGGAATGAGTAAGTCAGTAAACCAAGACTTATTAAGGACCTACTAAGGGCAGGCATTTTACTAAATGCTGGGGATACAAAGGAAGGCAAAAACAAAAACAAAACCCAGTCCCTGCTCTCAAAGAACTGAGTTATTTCTTCCTTTTAGTATGATGTAGTGGAATAAGATCTGGATTTGGAGGCAGAGGTTCTGGGTTTGAGTTTTGACTTTACTACTTAGTACCTGTGTGACCTTAAGCAAGTCACTTTATAGCTTTAGGCCTCAGACTCTTTGTGTAGGAAATGAGAAAAATCAATTTACTGATCTCTAATGACTCTTCCACTTCTAAAAGTATATCATTCCAGTTCTCGGGCCTAAGATTCTATGAAAGCAGTGTTGAAGGTAGGACCCAATGACCTTGCTCTGTATAGCCAGTAAGGTAGATATTCCCAAGAAAGCCTTCCTTCCTTTCCTCTTTTTCCTCTTCCTCCACCATTTCCTCCTTTTTCTTCTCTTTCTCCCTCTCCTCTTCCTTCTCTTTTTTCTTCTTGCTCTTCTTCCTCACCCTCATCATCATGGATGGTATTTATATAGAGACTTGAGGTTTGCCGAGTACTTTCCAAATATAATCTAATTTTATCATCATAATATCCTAGAAGATAGGTGGTATTATTATCTGCATTTTACAATTGAGGAAATTTATGCCATATGACTTGCCTAGGGTTAAATTGCCTTTAAAAGTCCCACAATCCAAGTCCACAGTCCCATAGCCAGTAAATATCTGAGGCTTGATTGGAACTGAGGTCCTGTGACTCCAGGCCCAATACTCTACCCACTAGCTGCCTTTATGGACCTGATTTCCAGAGAAACTATGGCTATTTGGTAAGTCATAGCATGTCAGTAATTATTCCCCACATAACCTGAGAGGCCCCATCCACCAAGGGATATATAGTTTCTTCCAAATTAGTAATGGCCTGGGCTTTCAATAAGCCATTGTCTTAGCCTCAGTTGAAATTCTCTCATTATGGCCGCATATCCTAAAGCCTTCAACCCACTGACATTTAAGCAAATGGAGACATAAATTTCAGCATTCATTTATTCATTAATTCATTTACAAAATTCTTATTGAAAACCAATAACACATTATATATTCAGAACCCAAACTGGGATCTGAAAGAAGCATTTTTTGTAAAGACATGCCTCATCCACTTGAAACTTGGTTTATTGGAAGAATGAAACATAGATAGAAACATAGATAAGTATAATGCAAAATACTTCAGAAATGCATCTCAAAGACAGAAAATAAAATCCTATTTGTGTTTAAAGGGAAGAAATCATTAGCAGTTGTTAAAATCAGGGACTATGTCATAGAGAAAAAAAGCAGAGGAATAAACCTTCAAAGTTTGGATAGGAATTCAATAGTGTCAAATACAGATTTTTCAAAAGCATGAGAATTGGTAAAAGTTCATGGATACTTAGAAGATTATTCTCCTTCTTAGCTATGGTGTCCCTGATAGAGGACAAAATAATTTGAATATGACCTTTTGTATAGTTTGTGACTACATAGAACTCAATGTATAAAAGTAAAAGACAAAATAATTTGAATATGACTTTTTATATAGTTTAGTTTTCACATACATTTGTTTGTACATTTGTTTCTCACCATAACTCTGCGAGGTATGAAGAGTAGCTTTTTTAACCATTTTATAGATGTTAATAACTGACATTCATATAACACTTTGTTTGCAAAGCACATTACTTACAGAAACTCATGGGACTACCACAAAAGCCCTGGGACACAAGCTATAGCTATTATTTAATCCCCACTTTGAAGTAAAAAAAAAACTAAGTTTCATAGAGATTGTCTGCCCAAGATCATACAGACCCAGTTTTCCTTACTGCAAGTAAAATAAATTTGAGCTTCTGTAATGGCAAGCAAAGTGGGACTTTTTGCTGTTTTTTTCTTTTGGACTGCTTCTCAGCACTAAGGCAATCAAGTGCCGTTGATTGAGTCTTGCCTTTGTTTGTAGAAAGGCCCAAACCCTTTTGCTAATTAAGTCACAAGAGGTGTGAAGGCCTCAAGAGGTGTGAAGCTCTCTGACCCTGAAGAAGTGTATATATACTCTGAGGGTAGCATTTTGTTTGGGGCTCACTCACAGGAAGAGTGTCCTGTGATTTGACCAGACAAAACTCTGGGTAGCCGTTAAGGAGCCCCCTGGCTTTGAAAAAACCCAGATGTTGGTGCTTCTCTCTCTCTGGTGACTATGTATGTAATGTCTTGGTTAGAAAGCTAGAAGCCTGTCTGTTAATTTGTGTTATTTTGCTCTTTTTATATGATTTCTGCTTGTAACTTCTGTTTGTGTTTTCTCAGAAGTTCAGGGCACTGACTTTTCCCCTTAAATTAAGTGAATGATATTTGTATGTTTAAGTAAAGTAAGATTGTTAACCCCTTAAAGTTGCTTTCTTTAGAAAAGCAGATCAAAGAACCTGGGCTAGCAGCCCTCCTACATGCTGGTATTGTTGGCTTTACACAGCCACAGTAGCAACAAGTAGCATTATTGTTACAGCTTCATACATATCAAATATTAGCTTATCCAAATTAAGATTCTCTAAAAAGAACAGTTTTATGGGGGGGGGGGAAGCCTATTTTTACATCTCTTAGGTCATAGGCTCACATGTCTCAAGTTGGAAGGGAGCTCTGAGGCTATTTACTCAAACTCCCTCAATATAGAGGAGGAAATTTAAAACCTGACTGGTTAAGTGACTTGCTCAGGGTGGCACAGATGGTACTTTTTTTGGAGACAGGATTTTAATCCATGTCCTCTAATTCCAGAGCCATTGTTCTTTCTCCTATATATCATTACCTCTCTAATGGGATAGATAATGTCAATGAACAGAAAGAAGTTTTGTCTAAAATTGAGAGAATATATTTTTTTGTGGATAGTGTATGTTTGAGTGTGAAAGAAGCGAGTGATGTTTGATTGTTCTCAATTTTTGTTTGAGGGAATATAGATAACTGTAAGGAAGGATTAATTTATAAATATCTCTTGGCTGATAGAATGGAAAAAGGAGACAACTTTCCATAAATACATTGGGGTCAGTCCTATACAATTCATTAAAATGTGAAAATAGAATAGTAGTCATCCCTGTAAAATTAAAATTCAAGAAAATAAAACTGTCTCCTTTGTTGAAACAGGATAAATGTATTATAACCTATGTACTTGTTATCCTATTTTTAAACAATGGTTTTGTTCAATGAATTTGGACTGTAATAGTTACTTGTTGTAATATCTTCACACAATCCACCAGCTGGTGATACCATCATTTCTCAAACTCAAGAAAAGTAAGGGGAAAATGTATGAGGTCCCAAATGCATATTTGAAATAAAACTAAAATTATTTCCTTATTTACAAAATGTGAAAAATTTAATATGGTCTCATTTCATGTCTAGGAATACCCACAGGCTGGGGGAAAATTATGAAGCTAGTAAGAATCAATTTTTAAAATAAGAAATACTTTATAGAAGTGATTACAGTGTACCATCAAGATGCTAAATAATGCCATAATAACAAGTATGATTTTAAAATAACAATATTATAGTATTTCTACTGTGCCCAATTATGTAAATATACCTGTGCTTGACTTAGATTTGTGTTATACACACAAAGGGGACTTTGAACAACCTATAAAACTTATATTTTATATAAAATATAGTAGCTAAAATAGTCTACTAGAACAATTACTTTGTGGTAATTACTTTCTCAGGATATTATTATGATCTCCCTTTTTAGAGAGCTCACTACATTCTTTTCTAGTTGCATTGCATTGGCAGGTCAGAGTATTTTTGAATGTTATCTTCGAGCCAAAGATTGGAGCCTAAAAATTAAATAGTCAAATTCTCCTCTCCCTAAAAAATGAGTTCTATATGAATTAGCTTGTATTGAACAGAGGTTTTTATTCTCAGTCTATTATGTTATTGTCAGTTTTTATTCCTTAACTTAGTACATAGGGAATATTGTAATTTAAATAAAATCCAATAAATTAAAGTTTGGATTTGTAAAACAAATAAATAAGGAAGTTTTGTGGTGGAAGTTTTTTTGTAAAAATTGTGCTTTGTCAATGTATTTTTTTTTTGCTTTTCCAAACAATTTTACTCAAGATTCCTTTAAATAGTAAATGCTTTTTTGTGCATTTTTAACATTGGTTTTCAAAAAACTCATTTTACATGCAACTTTTCAGGAGCACATTTAGTACAAAATTACCCATTTTATTTATCTTGGATCAGAGTTTCCTATGTCTATGAGGGATTTGGCAGCCCCAAATTGAAGACTACATCAGAAGATATTGATATTTTATTTTCACATATATCATTGACTTATGCCTCTGTTATCCAGGTATCCTTCCTCAAAATCCAGCATTCTTCTTATTTTGTCATAGGGTTTTCTTGGAGGGGTTGGGGGAAGGGAACAAGCATTTATTAAGCATTGTCTATTAAGTCAAATATGATTTCCTTTTATCCTCACAGCAACCCTAGGAAGTAGCAGCTTCTATTTTATTATATTATTATTAATTATAATATAACATAATATAGTATAGTATATTATATAACATAGTAATATAATGATGTAATTATAATATTATTTCATATTATTCTATCTTGTTGCTATTTCATTGCTGAGGAAACTGAGTCAGACAGTGACTTGCACAGTATTACACAGCTAATAAATGTCTGAGGTCAGATCAGGTCTTCCTCTTTATCTCTAGACCCAGAACTTTATCTGCTGCTTACCCTGTTGTTTCTACTCTAGGCAAGGGCACATTTTTTTTCTCATAATTTTCTAGTTTCCCACTTGGCAACAAAAAAAGTTTTTTGACTAGTGTAACTGATTAGCAATAAGCAAAGCCATTTCTGTAGTGAGGAGTCAGGATGCTGGAGTTATAATCTTGGTGATTCAATGCCTAGTGCCTCAGTTTGCTCATGTGCAAACTGGAGCTAACAGAGATGTTGTGAGGAAATTACTTTGTAACATTTAAAGAGCTATATTATTGCGTTGTTATAATTATTATTTTTGTTAGTTTTTACCTTGCTACAGCCTTGGGCAAACCAATATAAATGTTGTGAGAAACGTGCTCACTCTAGAAAGAATAATACTCGTGATGACAGGAAAGTTCGTATTTTATTTTACATTCGTTGTGAATGGGTAGCTCCCTAAAGGAGCACACTTGCTCAGACAAATGAAAGGCTATTTTTTTCCTGTTCCCAGATTCAAATTTTCCCCTTTGTTCTCCATTGGCTAGATGCAACTTCCTGAACCACCTATTTCATATTCTCCTCCTTGATATGTTCCCCCTTCCTTGTCATGCATAGCATGTGCATTTAAATTGGCTTGCTCCTCCCTGGGGGTGTCTTGGATAATATTAAACAGCTCATTAAGCATGCGTACAAGCTTCTGACCTTTTACTTGATCAGAAGCCTGTTTCTGCTAGGTCACAGCTCTGATTAGAACCAGTCACCTCTGACTTACATCGTGTTATCACTCTTGCAAGGCTGGGAGTAGTTGCAATCCAGTGGAAACAGAATTCCTCTTTTGTTTCTTCACAGTGTGAAGACATGAATGTAACCAGTGTAAATGATACATACCATCATATATGATGAATTCATTCTTTGGAGAGTCTTTTACAGATAGTTTTTAATCTCTTGGTTTCAAAGTTTGTCTGTTTTGGTTAGCTCACATAGTGTTTTTATTGTATGTTGGGGAAATCCTTACTGGAAATTAGAACTGGTTTGAGTTGAGTTAAGCATATATTTGGTTAATAAGACCCCTTCCGTAAGCACAGAAACATCACCCATGGGTATTTTCCCAATTTCTGTTCCCTATGAAAGATTTTGGGTGAGGTTGTTATGGTCCAGGAGACATTTCATTTAGAAAGGGAGTGGGGAGAGTCCCGTCAGTGATAGTTAAGGGGAACTATTTATCAATTTTGGGGATGAGAGTTCTGAGGTCAGTCAGAATAGAACCACAGCTCTATACGGGAAGGTCCTAGAAACATTTTCTGTCATGTAGTTTTCAATTTCCAAGTGGCTCAGAAGGGGTTCCATTTTAAGGAATTTTCAAAGCTGTTTTCCTCACAAGAGTAGAGCCTTGATTGAATTTATATTGATGCTGCTAGTCAGTAATACATCTGTAAAGAAAGTGCCCTTGGTAATGAATAACATCTAGACCAGGCAGAAAAGCAGAAGGTCATTCAGTTCAGAAAAGGCTGACAGTGACTAGTTGCAAAGAGGATGACAATGGCAACAAGTTCTGCAAAGGGTTGTTTAAAACCAAAGGGAATTGTTCCAGGTACCTGCTATTTGCAAAATATTTGACTAAGAAAAATGATTACCATTTCTTGCCTTGATTCTGAAATTTTTTAAAAAAAATTAAAGTGGGAATTTTCCCTCTTACACAGTTGGGGCAAAGTTGTAAATTTTTAATTATAATGTTAGTTGGATTTTTAATTTGTGAAAGTTGGAATTCTCATAGGAATTTATTTTCAAAGCATTCATCAAAGATCCAAATATCCAAAGAAATTGTGTTGAACATCTAAGTCTCATCAATGTTTACCTTAAATATTTTATGCTTTCTTTATTTTAGAAGAAGAGGGCATATCAGTAAATAAGACACATGCAGGATTTAGTGAAGATAATTTCTTAGGTTCAGTAAATGCTCAGTTGATTTATGCTTTTGACATCTTTAAAATTGCGCAGTGAAAGTTGTTATTTAGATTAACATATTCTTGTGCTTAAGGGTCATAAGTCATTAAAGAAAATTACATATATGTTCCTTCTGTTGTACCTACTGTGATGGGGAAAGTGTATTGATACTTAAGTGTACTGATACTTTACAAAGAATGTTGAAGTTGACACTCAGCTAACGAAACAAGTAGAATAATGCATTCTCTGAACATTCTGGCTAATCAGGTTATATTATACTTTCGAAAGTAACAATAATTATTACTACTGCTCATAGTAGTGGTGGTGGTGGTGGTGGTGGTGCATATGTAAAACATTTACAAAGTATTTTATATACACATATAGAAAGAGTTTTTTCACAAAGGCTGTGAATTCTGGGAGAGGCAGTCTGGCCATTGTAAATAGAGAGCTCCTCTCAGTGTCAAGAAATCTTGGGTTCAGATCCTACCTCTGACACATATTGGTCAAGTTATTTAATGTCAAATGCCCCAGGTAAGTGTCTAAAGCTATGAGTTATAAAGATGTTAATCTTCATTGACGGAGGGAGTTTGAGAGTTTCTTCATCCAATATTCCCTATAACAATGAAATCACCATTTCTCTCCCCTATCCCACCAGATGCACATATCTTTGTATAAGCACACACAATTCTAAAGTAGCATGTTAATAGGATTTTCTGGTATTAGGGTTGATTCAACTAGGTAATGACAGTACTCTTCCCACAAGTACCCAAAATAAAAAAATAATAATTTCTAGTAATATTAAGGAGTATGGTTGACAAATATGATCAGACACAGGCCATTTTTACCTTAGTTTTTTTCAATGAGCAGCCTGTTTTTACTACACAGTCAATCCTTATATGTAAGATATTTGACCAATTATATCTATTATAGCATGAGAACTGCCAATACATGGACTTCCATTCTTCCCTGTTTGGGCACAAATAAGGCTGTTTTTATCAAGAACCAAAGCTGTGTCCTCATTCTTCAAGAAAATTGCTAACAAAATTGCCCACTTCAGCCCCCAAATGCATGCACACACCAATTCTTCAGTGAAGTAAATCTAAATTCCTGGACATAATCAGTCTTTCTACTTTGGCCTTTTCATCCATTAAACCACAATAAACAGATGAAGGCAGGTCTTAAAAAAATGTTTTCTATTTTTTATCCCATAACATTAAAATATAGATCAATTATTTCAGAGATGGTTTAGCTATATACTACATTTTTTGTGTATAGGCATATGTGTATATAAGTTTTATACACACAAATAGTAATATATTATGTGTGTTATATATACATATATAAACATATGTATGTGCTTATTAAAACTTAACAAGCCTCTTTGGAGTTCCTAGAGCATTTGCTAGAGTCTTGGGAATACAGAAAGTTTAGCTTTAACTTGATTCCCACATCTCTTAGAACTTATAGTCCGTTAGAGGGATAAGACAAAAATTTACTTATGATACAGCAACATTTCATTGTGAGTTCATTAGGGAGGTGAGAAACAAAGTAAGATTCCAGGGAAAGGGTTGTTCTTTATAAGAAGGCTAACAGAGGGCTTAAAGAAAGATGTGATGTTTGAGATGGGCTTAAAACAATGAGCAATTTATTCAATAAGCAAAAGGGGGGAAGATTTTACAGGCGTAGAGAAAAATTGGAGCAAAGATAAGGAGGCTTAAAAAATGCCTGCTGGGTTCAGAAAACATAAAATACTCTAGCTTTACTTGAGCATACAGCACATATTGATGAGTAGTATGAGATAAGGCTGTAGAAGTGAAGTGGTACCATATTCTGGAGGGCCTTGAATGCCAGGCAAAGGGCTATGAACTTTACTCAGTAGACAATAGTGAGCTGCTGAATGTTTTTGAGTAAAAGAATATCTCAGCCAGATTAATTCATAAAGGAGATTAGTCTAGCAATTATTTGAAGGATGGATTGGATAGAGAAGTAGATTGTTTATTCAAGTAGATGGTTAATATGGGTTTATACCAGAATGATGGCATGAGTGTAGACAGTCAAATAGGTAAGAGAGATGTAACAGTAAAAGTAACAGGACTTAGTAAGTGACTCTATATGAGAAGTGAAGAAAAAGGGAAGAGTTAAAAATAACACCCTGATCTCAAGTATAGTAGATTGGGTAAATAATGGTGCCAGAGACAGCAATAGTAAAGCAGATAGGGTTACAGGGACGGAAAACAACATTGATATAAGACATTGAATTAGAAGTTAGAGAGGAAGACCTAGTCAAAGAGGCAGATCTGGAAAAATATTAAGGACTCAAGAAAAAATGGGAGTTATCTATATACAGGTGCTGAGTTAAATTGTGAAAGTGAATGGAATTGTTACAAGAGAAAGCAAAAGGAAAAGTGAGGAAAGTCAAAAACAGAGCCTTGTAGAATACAGGGGTTGGGATGAAGACAAGGAACTAGTGAAAAATGGAGTAACTGAAGAAGAAGGAAGAAAACTAGTGTTCTCTAGAAAAACAAGGTAAAAGGCAGCAGGCAGCTAGGTGGTGTAATGGATAGAGCACGGAACCTTAGGAGTCAGGAAAACTGGAGTTCAAATATACCCTTACTAGCTGAATGACCTTGGGTAAGTCACTTAACCTCTATCTCCCTCAGTTTCCTCAACTATACAACAGGGATAATAATAGTATCCACTTCTCAGGATTGTTGTGAGGATAAAATGAAATAATATTTGTAAAATGCTTTATAAACCTAAATATTTAAATATTTATTATTATTGCTATCATTATTACAACAAGAGATTGTTCAGAAGAAAAGAGTGGGGGAAAAACAGTCAAATCTACAAAGGGGCTTAAGAAGGCCATTGAATTTCATAAAATTCAGTTATTAGTTGAGAACGGTTAGTGAGAAAGTGGATTCTTCGTCAATCAAGTCAAGCCGATGAGCATTTTTTCAGTGCCAACAAAATACATTTTTGAAATATTTATCAGTGAAAGGGTATGGAAAGGTAGTAGCTCGATGTAGTAGATGAATTGATTGATCATGTCATTGAGGAAATCTGTGCATATTTGTAAGCAGCTGATGAGCCAGTATAGAAGAAAAGACTGAAGATTTAAGGGAGGTAATAGAATTATTGAAGAGAAAAGGTACCTGTTCTGTGACCAGAGAAAGAAAGTGTGGATGATACTCTTAAGAATTCTTGAGTAATAGAGAAAGGCAGCTGACAGTGCTGAGGTCAGATGGTAAGTAAGAGGTGATGCTCTAAGTGTGGGAGTCCTATAATTTCTTTACCTATGTAAGTTTCTGTCTAATATTAAGTCCGCCAGAATATTTGGAGTGTGCCACACTCCTCAGAGGCATAGGTCAATGAAGGCCAAAGAAATTGTGCCTCATTATTCATAAAAGGCCATTTCTTCATTCCTAACAGAATCAGATTCTCAGAGGCTTTCTAGCCCAAGACAAAAAGTTTTGCTATCTCTGCCTCTAAACTTAGTTTCCTTACTTTGGTATTTCTGTGCAAATCTTTTACCTAGTCTCCTGTATTTGAGATCTTGGTGTTATCATCAACTCTTCACTTTCTTTCGCTTCTTATATCAGTCTAATCAGCAACCAAGCCTAATTATTTTTACTTTCATTACATTTCTCCCATTCATTTCTATTGTCTACTTTAGCCTTATAACTAAACAAGAAACGCCTCTCATTTTACCAGACAAGTGGGCATCCAGCCTTTGCTTAAAGACTGAATAGGTAGCCCATTCTGCTTTGAGATAGCTCAAATGGATAGGTAGTCTTTCCTTATGTCAGATCTAAATCTGCCTGTTGTAAACCTGCCCCAGTTTGTGCCTTATTAGTTATCTGGAATGAAACATCATGGCCTTAACCAATGAATATTTAGTAAGCAGATTATCAGCATCCACATCCTGGCTTCTAGCCTCTATCTGGATTCTCATAATCCCTCTCCAAAAATTCTCAGAACCGGACAGCAACAATATAACTTATGACTGTGAGCAAGAACATAACAAATCTATTTGTCACATCTCATAGTCAATCATTAAAAATATAAATGTTAACCTACTAAAGGAAAAAGAAAGCTTAAGAGACAGTCAACTTTCTCCTTTGAGACACAAGAAGACCAACAGTGTGATTGCCCATGTTTGCTTCAGACAAACAAGAGATTTATAATGGGAGAATCAAGTAGAGAAGCAGATGTCCTCAGATAAAAAATGTCAATTCCATAAAGGTCATTGAATGATTTAAAATAATGCACCCCTAAGTTTCTTCAGTGATGAATATCAGAATCTTCCACTACAGCTATCCTGAATTTCTTCAGCCTCTTTCCCACACTACACAGTCTTCTCCCCACCCTTGCCTCCTGGGGTTCATGTCCTGGGATCTAATGGGGAGATGAGAATGGGCATGAGATGATTGTCTTAAAGGGACTATGCTTGTGAACCAGCTCCTTCTGGGAAGTGGCAGCTTTTGATTCCCTATAAGACTTTGCAAGAGACTTGCTTTCTACTCAGCAGTCCATCTCACTCTGCACCTGGGAAGTCCACATTTTTGAACTGAGAGTCTCTATGATTAAAAACACACTCTTCAGCCTGGCTTTTAAGACCTTTTACAATCTAGACCCAGCCAGCCTTTCCTGACTTACTTCACAATAATCCCCTTCAGGAAGTCCAGTTGAAATTTAAAATTGAACTCCTTGCTCTTCCTGGCAATCAGCATCCTACCTCATTCCTTTACATAGAACATGGATTCTTAACTTTTTGTATGTCTAGGACCCCTTTGGGACTCTGCTGAAACTGATAGATTCCTCAGAGTAATGTTGTTGTTTTATTAAAGGAAATGCTCCATTTCAGATAGAGGATAGTACAAATAAGAAAGTAATTTTTCCTGTCTGCTTTCACAGAGTCTTTGAAATCTACTCAGGGACCTATTCAAGGTTCTGGGACATGAAGCTAAGAACCCCTGACTTAGGCTGTCCCCATGCCTGGAATTCACTCCGTATTTACTTCCTAGAATACCACTTCCTCTATTAAGGCTTTCCTGAAACAGAATTTATATCAGGAAAAAAATACACATACACACGGAAGGATGGATGGATGGATGGATATTCATTAACCTCTGCCTCGAATTTAGCATTTACTTCAATTTTTTAAAAACATGACTCTAAGCAAAAGTTCATGTGCTTTAGCAGACTCCTAATCAGGGGCATGACCAAAAAAAAGGTGAGGAACCCCTGCTGTAGTTGTTTGTACTCTCTCTTTCCTCAAATTATCCTGTATTTACTTATCTTTTTAAAATTTGTTTTCTTATCCCAATAGAGTTTAAGTTCTTTGAGAGCAGTGACATTTTTTTTTTCATTTTTATCTTTGTGTACCCATTCGTATAGCATGGTGCCTAATATGCTGCTTAATAAATATTTGTTGGATTGAATGAATTATGTGGCTCTGTAGGTGATACATATGCCTCCTCCTCCATCCAGTGCTCAAAGGGAAAGTGAAGCAGATTATTTAAACATTCTAGAGAAACTATAAAGCACCAAATAGGTGTTGTAGCAAACTTCAAGAAAGGATGTTTCATTCCATCCTTCTGCTGGGGATACAAACAACATAGAGACCTTACCCTCAAGGAGCTTACATTCTAATTGGTGAAAAAGACAACTATGATTTCTCAACTAAGGTTGAGGGGAGTGCAGAGCAAGAGAATGAAAAGATCGTGGAGGTGGCATTTGTGCTGAGCTTTGAAGGAAAAGAGGGACTTCAATGGAGGTAGGGAGTATCATTTCAAGCCTATGGGAGAGAGGCATGAGGTTTAAATCCTGGAATTAAGTGCCACTTTCTACCTGTGTGGCCCTGGACAAGTCACTTAACCTTAGTCCCAGTTTCCTCATATGTAAAATGAGGAATTTGGATCAGATGGAATTTGAGGCACTTTCTAGTTCTATGCCTAAGATCCTGTGGTGTAATAGATAGAGGAATAGATTTCGAGTGAGAGAACCTCAATACACATCTGAACACTCCTATTTACTACATATTTGACCTTGGGCAAGTCATTTTCCTTATGTGTAAAATGAGGGGCTATAATAGCAAGGACCTGTCACACCCAGGAAGGCCTGCTAGCACAGGTTCTTTAATCTGCTTTTCTTAAAGGAAAGACAACGCTGAGGGGTCAACAATCTTTAATTACATTCACTATTTCAGGGGGAAGGTCAGCACCCTAAACATGGAGAATATACAAGCAGAGAAAATACAAGCAGAGAAATTAGCACAAAGATCAGCAGATAGGGCTCCAACTGTCTGATCAAAGTAATACAACCACCTACATATACCACCAGATCAGGGGAGCATGACTACATCTGAGTAGTCGGGGGCCTCTTAATAAATGGCTACTCAAAGTCCCATCCAGGGAACCAAAAAGTCCTTCTTATAAGCAAACCCCCAAAGCAAAATCTCACCTCACAGGATACATACACTTTTGGATAATAGGCCCAAAGCCAGAAAGCATAACAACCCTTGTGACTCAGTACCCAATTAACTTAGTACCAAAAGGTGTGAAAGCCTTCCTACAAGCAAGCTTCCCAGTAATCAAGCTTCCCCTTTAAGCAAGTTTCTCCTTAGGCAAGTTCCTCCCCCAATGGGCTCTATGTGACTCAGGATGTATCAAAACTGTGATTGAACACATGTGATCACATAGGCCTATTAATAGACAGGGAAGATCTTCCTATTCCATTAACATTACAGCGGCTTGCTCTAGATGACTTCTAGGATCACTTCCACCTTTAGACTGATGCTAAGAGCTATGGAAATCATTTTGTGAGCAAAGGCAGAGAGAGCAGGATGAGAACAGAAGGATAGCTGTTCAGTTTGTCTGTACCACAGGCTACATCATGGATAATGCTGAGATGAGGTTGGAATGAAGGGAGATTGAAACCAGATTGGGGGAGAGGGGAGGTGGTCCTTGAATGCCATTCCATACATAATGAGGAGATGCCAAAGAGTTTTTAGTAGAGGAGCAGAAATAACCAGATCACACAATGGAATCCCCAAATCCCAAACCAAAAGCACATTATTTACATATTCACCATCGTCTTGATTCCTCCACATTTGGTCACATTAAATCCTTTATAACATAGCCAGCATTTACAGCTGCATAGTATCATATTGGACCTTTATAGAACATTTCCCTCAAGGAACTTAAATATTATTATATTATCTAACTTATGTTCACAACATTTGTGGGGAATACTTCTTTTTACATAGAACACTGCAGCCCAGAATGGTTAAGGAAAATTCCCAGCATAACATCAGCAAGCAGAAATTTGAACCCAAATTTCCTCAGATCACCATTCTTTAAGCAGTTGTTCAGGCTACATCAGTGGAGATCCCAGTTAAGATGTTTGCACAAGAACATCTTGTATTTATTTCTTTTCAATGCAGGTTTCTTAAACTATTAATGAATATTCATCTGATAAGAAACAAGTATCTAGTTTACATAGAAATCTAATATAATTTCATCTAAAATAGAACAGAGAATGAATTTTTTAATCATGATGAACATGTTTCTGTGATTCATCAAATTCCCACAGAAATCAAGTCAACTCATTTGTACAACCCAGGAGAGAAGCAATGTTTAAAACACATATACATGCTCATTGTTGTGAAGAGTTTATTTTTAATGCCAAAGCAGATTTTATTACTTGTTCTAA
The DNA here is from genome assembly GCA_028646595.1 of Phalanger gymnotis. Classification (NCBI taxonomy): domain Eukaryota; kingdom Metazoa; phylum Chordata; class Mammalia; order Diprotodontia; family Phalangeridae; genus Phalanger; species Phalanger gymnotis. The sequence continues at coordinate 119,360,372 of CM053626.1, read as the reverse complement.
TATCTTTCTATTGCATTTTAATGAAATTTGAGGACAAAATGATTTAATCAAAACTTTTCTTATTCAGTGGATTTGAATTAGGTGATTAATATTTTAATTGGCATTTTCTATAATCATATTCATCTAAGACACAGGTGGTGAATCTTTGGTCCAGGGCCATCTTCAGGTTTCATTTTGTCAGGACAATAGGGTTATATTGCTTCAGTCGCCAATCATAGCCTGGAGAATGATTTCTTTGGTGCAGCTATAGTGGCTTTCTTATTGAGAGGATTACTCTGAAGAGTTAACTTCTCTATAACTTGGAGTCCTGGAGAGTTAACTAGGGCAGAACTAGCAACACAACCATGTACCATTCCTGAGTGTGTGTGGAGCGGGGGAGGGGGGATGAAGAGTGTGTGATGGGGACCAAATTAAAATATAGTTCCTATTCGATTGTAATGTGTTGATGTATTAATTTAAAAAATAGATAAATGTGTGTTTTTTTAAGTCAATATGTAGCCAAAGCTATCCTTTTATACAGTTTAATGACCTCGGTTTCTATTTGAGGTTGACGCCACTGAGAAAACAGAGGTTAAGTGATTTACCAAGGGTTAACAGCCAGTATATGTTAAAGGGGAGACATGAAGCCAGGTCATCCTGGATCCAAAGGTTGCTCTCTAGCCACCATTCAAAGCTGCCTCTCTGCACAATTTAATTATTGATACAGTTTATTTTTAAAGAAAAGAATTTTATTCTCTTCCCTGGTGCTTCATGTATATTTCTCTATATATGTCAATCACTTCTCATATGCAAATAATTTTTTAATAAATTCCAGTCACATCTTTTTCAAATATTGCTTTCCCGGGGGACCTGCAAAAATCAAGATTGTTGGAGGAAAATCATTTTCACAATACATTTCTGGAACCTCATTCGATTTATTATTAATGGAAGAATATTTATCACAAAATTGTCTAAGATATACATTTGAATGTATATTGACGAGTGACAACCACAGCAGTAAATGGCACTGTGCTTAGTAGTGATAGTGTTTCTGGAATATTTGACACTATTTATAAGAAAACACATATATCATTTATCTTTTTGCATTTCAGCAAATACTGGTAGGCTGGGAGGAAATTAAAGAGTGACTAAATATAAAAGAATGATAAAATAAGCCAAGGCATACATACTTTGATACTTTCAATAGTTGTGATGACTGAATTCAATTTACAGATGCTTTTTAGATATGTAAAAATTGTGACTAAATTATGACAGGGCTAACTTAGTCATGAATCAAAGTGATAACAGTAGTCAAGAGTACATCTAGTCTTTTTTCATTAGAAAAATTTACTGTGAGACATGGATATTTCATAAGGCTTAGAAGTTAATCTAGTCTAACCCCAAGGTCACAAGTATACCAAAGTAGCAGAGGAAGAATTTAAACCCAAATCCTCTGACTCCAGATTCAGCACTGATTCCACTATTCCGTGCTTCCTGCCATGATCATCTGTTATAATGACCTTTTCATGAATAGCTTTTATGCAGGGGCGGAGCCAAGATGGTGACTGGAAAGCAGTAACTGGTGTGAGCTCCCCACCAAGTCCCTCCAAAAACCTATAAAAAAATGGCTCTGAACCAATTCTAGAACTGCAGAACCCACAAAGTGGCAGAGGGAAGCAGGGCTCCAGCCCAGGACAGCCTGGATAGTCTCGGGGTAAGGTGTGTCCTGCACGGAACTCCCAGCTCCTAGCTGAGGGGAGCGGAGATGAGCCAAGCAGAGCCCAGCACGCGCGGCATGGCAGATCGCGGACCGACGAGATCAGGAGTGGAGCTGAGAGTGCCCTAGCATGCTGAATTACTGAGCTGTGGCATGTACCAGACCTCACAACCCACAAACAGCAAAGACAACAGAAAAGGTTAGTGGGAAAAGCTGCAGGATGAGATGGAGTTTGCGGTTTCGGCTACCGCCCCTGGGGCAATGGAGGCGGGGCAGCTTTAGAACTATAGCTGCAGTTGCTTCTGGCCCCAGGCCCACCTGGTGGGAGGAATTAAGTGGCTGATCAGAGCAGGAGTGCAGAGCCTGCTGAAGATTTAAGCCCAGTCCAGGTTGGGGGTTCTTGGCGAAGGAGGAGTGCTGGTGAGGCAGCGCATCTGCCCAAGCGTGGAACATAGAACTCTTTAGTCACACCCCGTTGAAAAACTCAAGGGTTAAGTAAGTTGTC
>CM053626.1:119329213-119357671 GCA_028646595.1 Phalanger gymnotis | reverse complement strand
ATAATGTAACGTAAACAGATATGCCTCTTACCCAAGAGGTACAATAAGTTAAAAGACCTGGATTCAAGTTTTGGCTTTATCACACGGCCCATAGAGATGAGAATTCTTTAGGGAGCACTCACACATTCTGCCCAAGGAAGTGTGTCAAGTGGAGACTTCCAGAGAGGCAAAGCTGGGGAAGAGTGCTTCTGACAATACCTTCCTACGGATGCTTCTGTCTCCCATAGGAGATTGGAGTGGAGCTTTTCTTTGCCTCAGCATTTTATACTGCCAGGCTTCTCAGACTTCTCTGTGGATAGAACTCTGGTATGGGGAAGATGAGGCTGAACATTAAAAGACGAGCTTGGTGATAACTTTAGGAGATATTTGAGGGACCATAAACGTCTATTAAAGTTCCCAAATGAGAGAGAGTTAAAAAGAACAAGGAAGACTGTGAGCTGGGTGCTGAACTCTTTAAAAAAGGAAAGAGACAGGAAGACCTGGTCTCACAGCCCACCTTAGGCACTATAGCTGAGTGACACAAACAAGTCACTTGATCGCATTCAGCCTTAATTCCTCCTCTGTAAAATAGGGATGATAATACCTGTACCATTTACTAATACCAATAACACTTACCTCAAGTCTTATAAAGATCAAATGAGATCATTGAGTAAAGCAGTGGTGTCAAACTCAAATAGAAATGGAACCCTTTAACCATACATAACCCTGCCAGCTTCATGACAATTCAGAAAATCACACACTATAATTATCTATGTTTTATTGTATTTTTTAGTTAACTATTTCCCAATTTTACTTCACACTTTTTTTTGGAAGGAGGAAGGTGGGTTATTGGGTTAAGTGACTTGCCCAAGGTCACACAGCTAGTGTGTCAGATGTCTGAGGCTGGATTTGAACTCAGGTCCTTCTAATTCCAGGGCCAGTGTTCTACTCACTGCACCACCTAGCTGCCCCCTCCCAATTATATTTTAATCTGCTTCTGGCCCTACTCAGGAGTGTTGCAACCTATATATTTGATACCTCTGATGAAATGCACTTTACAAACCATAAAGCTATATAAATATCAAGTATTATATTATTGACTGTGTGTGGCAATAATATAGATGGATTGAGTAATCTCCACTAAGGGTTAGATTAAGGACTGGATTTGTAATTTCATTGATATAGGCAACTTTAGGATGAGAAAACTCTACCAATACAAGTTAGTAACTTTTATGCAATTTGGGAGTATCTTAGGGAGTGATACGGATATGTAAAATATTCATATATATTTATATACACATATGTGTGTGGGTGTCTGTATATGTATATACATATATATGTATATGTGGTACATAATCATGTAGTACAGACTTTTAAAAAGCTCTCTGTTTTCTTAAGCATTACTACTTCATCTGATTTTATACCCCTTGAGACTTCTTTTGCTGCCCAATTCTGACAACTGTGAATTTGATGGGTTTCTTTGTTTACTTTTAACAAAAATAGAAATATTTCAACTTAGTGATATATTAAAAAATAAGAGGAAGCATGAGTTAGTGGACAGGAAGATGGCATACAATTTAGGGAGACCCGGGTTCAAGTCCTGACCCTGAAACACACACTGGCAGTGTGACCTAGAAAAAGTCGCTGAACTTCTCAGTCCTACTTCCTTCCCTCAAATCTCTAAAACTATTAACTTCACAATGGGTAAGCTAGAGGCAGATAGGTGGCACAGTAGATAGAGCTCTGGACCTAGTAGGAAGACCTAAATATTGTCTCAGACATTTCTTAGCTCTGTGACCCTGAACAAGTCACCAAATCAGTCAATAAACATTTCTTAAATGCCTACTATGTGTCAGGTAGTATGCTAAGCAATATGGATATAAAGAAAGGCAAAAGATGGTCCCTGTTCTCAAGGAGCTCACAAGCTAGTGAGGGGGACAACATGCAAATAACTATGTTGAAAAAAACTACATACATGCTAAATTGGAAATAATCGAGAGGGGAAAGGCAGTGGAATTAAAGGTGTCCACAAAGCTTTGGGATCCTCATCTGTAAAATGAAGATAGTAGTAAAGCCTACCTCCCAGGGTTGTTTTGATTGTAAAAATGAGATAACGTTTGTAAAGTGCTTTGCAAACCTATAAAACTATATAAATGCTAGTTATCATTATTATTGTTAATCTGCATTAGTAATGGGAGTTCTTCATCAGAAGCTTCTTACACCAATGAAATCAAAGTTCTAATAAAAAAAGGTTTAAACAATAGAGGAGTAGATATTATATATATATATGTGTGTGTGTGTGTGTGTGTATGTATGTATATATATATATATATGTATGTATTTGGAAATGTAGTTGACACAAAAGTAAACAATATCACGTTTTAAAAATGTTAAGTAAACAAAAGAGTAAACCAGAATCGTATATATGGTATTTTCAAGAAGCTTACATCTGAAAATAAAAACACTAACAATTTCTCTCTTCTTATAGACTCTTACATGTCTTTTTTTCTAGTTTTATACTTTACAGAATTTCCATGTCTCGGTGCACACAGCACTTGTTATGGCAGTGCTTCGTAGGTCTTTGCTGCCATCTTATGTTTCGTTGTGTGATTACTCTAACTGCTCTATTGATTATAAATCACTAACCTACAGTTACTGATAGCCCTTCATTCATTTTTAGTTGAAGCAAAGTGAAGCAAATGCAGACACCAAGGAAAAGCTCCCTTTGCGCCTGCGTATCTTCGAAAAATTTCCCAATCGACCACAAATGGTGAAAATCTCAAAGCTTCCTTCAGATTTTACAGTTCCTAAAATCAGGTACTTTCTTTATTTGTATTTCTTAGATTCATGGCCTAAAATTCATTTCAGATCTGGTTTTAAGTTCTTTATCTCAAATTTAGGAATGTATTTATATGTGTATATATATATATATATACATACAATTCTATACTATGTAATATAGTACAAAATTGTATATGTATATAAATGCATTTTAGTACATAATTGTATATATGCATATAAACATATTCCTGAATGTTTGAATTCCTAAATATATATGAAAACATATATGTATATATGAAAAAGTACATATCTATTCACAATTAAAGAGGAAAGCATTTTTGAAACATATTAAGCATTTCTTGAAATTGATTTTCCCCCTCAGAAAGGTAGCTTGGAGTGGTACATAGAGTGCTTGACATAGAGTCAAGAAGAAAGCAACACAAATCTTACCTTAAAAGCTTACTAATTATGTGAACCTAAGTCACTTAACCTCTCAGCTTCATTTTTCTCACCTTTAAAATAAGATTAAATGAGATAATATGTGTAAATCAATTTTTAATTTAAGTTCAATAGCTATTGTTACTTATCTTTCAAAATGAAAATTTGCTATTGGTCTAGAAAGACTCTCATAAACAAAATTGGTACACAAAGTAGCTGATGGATTTCTATTCCTTGGGCCTGGATGAGGGTGCTCCTTGCTACATGCCGGATAGTAATTGGCTTTTCTCCGGAGACAGTCACTTGGTTTTTTGACAACCAAACTACTAGAAAACTACTTTTGGTGTCAAAAAAAATGTGTATCAGACTTGTCACAACCACTGTCAACTCCTAATCATTGTTTAATCAAAGACCTCCTAACATCTATGGCCAAGGGGGAAAAACAACTGTAAAGTGAAGTCACATATTTAAAAGAGAATCAAGATGCAATCATTGGATATGGTACAGTGGAAAGAAGACTGGCTTTCCAGTAAGAGGACTTGGGTTCATATCTTGTCTCTGAGACTTACCATCTATGTGACCTTGGTAAGCTATATAACCTTGCTGGGTCTTATTCTCCTTATCTGCAAAATAATGGGGTTGAATTAGATAGCTGCTTAGATTCCTTCTAGCTCTCATTCTGTGATCCTCTGAGTTAAAGAAGATGGGGGGGGTTGATGATTTATTTTTAACTCCTCACTATATTTGACAAGTTTTGATTCCATGATATTTAAAATTCAAATAAAAATCTATTTATATTCATAATAAACATGCTACCCAAATGAAAATGTGAAGAATAAGATCATTATGATGAAAATAAATTAGATACTTTAGTGGCTATTTGTATAGATGAAGTTTGATACATACTTCTCTAAGTGGGAATTAATAAGTAAGGTAAATTTTCGTTTTTCATGGATATCGTTTACCTATAATATATACATAAACTATACATCCTCACTGCTTATACTTCCTGTAATTTAAAGATGGCAATTTTTTTCATGTTTCTGAGCAAAAAGTGTCTTGAAGGTACATTAAAATCCCCCTTAGTTACTAATTCACCCTTATAAATTCAAGTGTGGTGTGTTCTGCAAGGACTGCATCATTGTATTCTTTTAATGAGGCAACATCTATAAAAGGAATTCCTGTATCAGGTGGGAGGTTTGACAGATGACCCCAAGATCTCTCCTAACTCTCAGATTCTGAAAATCTGTAACTATTACCAGAACAGAATTTTTTTTGAAATACCACCCACTGCAAAATATTATTGCAAAAGAAAAAAGAATGTCTGAGATGTTAAAGATAACACTGGTCAAAGAGTAAGTCTTTCAGAATCTAGGCTTCTTCTTTCTTTGCTGTCTATTTGAGTCCCCTTTTTCTCCCCTGCTTTGTCTGAACATGTCTTTAACAAACATGTCACTCCAGAAAATGAACATTCATTCCTTCTTTTCATTAAGTGTTTGACATCTCTTTGGTTTGTTTACAAAGGGAAAGTTTTATGAAACAATTCATTGACCGTCAACAACAAGACACAAGCTGCCTATTGCGAAGACTTCCTTCAGCGTCATCTTCATCCTGCGATCATTCCAAGAGATCAGCGATTGAGGACAACAAATACATCGACCAAAAGGTAAGTAGCACTGTCTCAAATAACCAAATTTGTTTTTAAGTCCATTTATTCTGCTTGAAGAAAATACATGCAGTAACACTTTTTGCCCCCAGGATCCAATTGCTCAGACTCATCAGGAACCATACGACATAGCAGGATAATTTATGTAGTACAAAAAAAAACCACCACAATTTGAGTTCAAAATGTGCTTTTCTGTGCTTCTGTTTATGACTAGTGAGAGCAGATTGGAATAATATTAGGGCCACAGAATTACTTTTTAAATTTGAGAATATTCCCTTTGCTATACTCATTTCCTTACAATTGAAAACAGAATTGAAGAGTGTTCCTGGGAGGCAGAGGAAGGGGAAAATCAATCAAGGGCTACAGAGGTATAGAGCTTTTTTTTTTTCAATTAACCAACAGGGATTTGTTAAGCACTTACAATGTTCTAAGCCCTCTGCTAACCACTGGACAAAGGGGGAAAAAGGTAAAAATAACCTCTGTCCTCAAAGAGCTTACGTCATAATAGGGGTTGAGAACATATAAGTCTATATAAAATATATACAGAATAGATGTAGTTATCTTAAAGGGGAATACACTAGCAACAGTGGCAAAGACTTCTGAAGCCGTTTCTTCTGAAGGCATTTAAGCTGAATTTTAACTAAATCCAGGAATTCTAAGAGACTGAGATGAAGAGGGAGAGCATTCCAGACAGTAAACAGCCAGGGTAAAGCCACAGAAATGGAAGAAGTAAGCCAGTAGGAATGGATCTTAGGGTTCATGGAAGGGGATAAGGTGTACTAAAGCTGGAAAGGTAGGAAGGGGCCAGGTTTTGAGGAGCTTTAAATGCCAAACAAAGGGCTGTATCTTTGATCCTGAAGGCAACAGGGAACCACTGGAGTTTACTGACTAGAGGTGACATGGCCAGATCCATGGTTCAGAAAATCACATTGATTTAATGTGATTTATTTAAATAGGGAAAGCCTAGAGACACAAAAGCCAGTTGGAAGGTTATTGTAATAGTCCATGGGAAAGTGGAGAGAAGGGGAGGAATATAAGAAAAATTAAACATGAAATATTTGTTATTTGTTGCTCAGTCATTTTTTAGTCTTGTCTGACTCTTTGTGACCCCATTTGGCGTTTTCTTGGCAAAGATAGTGGAGTGGCTTGCCATTTCCTTCTGCAGCTCATTTTACAGATGAAGAAACTAAGGCAAACAGAGTTAAGTGACTTGCCCAAGATACCAAAGTGGTTTGCCATTTCTTTCTCCAGTTCATTTTACAGATGAGGAAACTGAGGCAAGCAGGATTAAGTGACTTGCCCAGGGGCACATAGCTAATAAGTGTCTGAGGCCAGATTTGAACTCAGGAAGATGAGTCTCCCTGACTCCAGACCCAGTATTCTATCCACTGAGCCACATGGCATCCACAGAAGTTAATGCAATCTTGGGCTGCGTTTAGAGAGGCCATGTCTTCCAGGTATAAAGAGGGGATAGTTTCTCTGTACTCTACCATGATCAGACTACAATTGGCCATTTTGTTTCATTCTGGGCACCACATTTCAGGAAGGACATTCATTATTAGGGGCAACAAGGTGTCCCAATGGATACAGTACTGATCCTGGAGTCAGGAAGACCTAAGTTCAAGTCCAGCCTCAGACATTATCATCAAAGGTACTTGATTACTTTATCATTCCAAAAGAGAAGAACAGCAAAAAAAAGTCCCACCCTAATTACCATTATAGGATCCAATGACATAATAATTATAAAGTGCTTAGCACTGTATCAGGCACACATTTAAGTGCTATATACATGTTAGTTACTGTTATTATTATCCAGAAAGTATCCAGATGTGAGCAACCAGAAATAGAAAAAGGTTTCAGGTTTAGGTTGTGTATAGGTCAATTGAAGGAATAGGGAATGTTTTGTCTGGGAAGGAAAAGACTTAGAAAGGACATGAAAGCTGTCTTCAAATATTCGAAATCATGTCATGTGGAAGACAAATTCAATTTGGTTCTGTTTGGCCACAGATAAGAGATCTGGGAATAATGGGAAGAACTTAAAATGAGGCAAATTTAGACATAATATAAGGAAAACTTTCCCATCAATTACAACTCGTTTAAAGTGGATTGTACTGCTTCATTAGTTACTGAATTTCCCATCATTAGAGGTCTTCGAGCAAAAGGCTAGATGATAACTCATCAAGCATGATGTAGACAAAATTCTTTTTCAAATATGGGTTGGACTAAATGACTGCCAAGATTACTTCCAAATCTAAATTTCTTTGTTTCTGTGTTTCAATTCATCTACTTTTTAGATTGAGAAAAGTATTCATAAAACCTATTCATCAAATATAGCTAATAATGAAAATGCACTTTACTTCTATTCTAACATTGAGGAATATTACTTCTGTACCCACAGAAATGGCTAGGGTACTATGCCCACTCCCTATTGTTTGCCCAGGCATGAAGATTGGACCAGTTTCAGTCCAAGAAACTTTCTTCTAATGAGAAAAGAACTAAGATCCCTGTCCTCAAACCTTTTAACTTGTTAAATCTCTAGCCCAGTGTCCAGCAATTTTACTTGATTTGTTTTACTCTACAATTTTTTATACTTTACAGTTTTACTTATATCCTTGAATATGGCTCACATACAGGTATCCCCTTTCCTTCCCCGCCAAAAAAATGGGAGTAAAAGATATCTAGTGTACAACATGAATCAGTTACGAGATAGGTAATTTATTCCTACACATAAAAGGAATGCTAAGCATTAAAGAGTCACAAATACAACTTTGACTCCTACATCCTGCCCCCCCAAAAAAAACTTAAAAGAGAAAAAAGGAGAATTCAATAACTTAAAACTACTTACAGTCTTCTATGAGACTGACAACTTAAACCTCCTCAGAACATAAAACAAGACTGCTAATGAGCTATGTTGTATTCTATTTTACTTTGACTCTTCAATAGCCCAAAATTGTCTTCTGGTAAAACAACTAGACTTGTAGCATATCACTTGATGGTGGACTTCCTCTTTGGTGGTAGCATCTTCTCCTCCCGTCAGCTGGCTCCACTTCTTAGACCTAGGACATTCAGATCGCTCAAAGTCACTTCCATGCCTAGACACAAGCCCCTTAAGACTGATTTTCAATCACAAGTGCAATGTGGAAAAGGTGATGTGGTGATGTTCTTCTCCCAGGGGTTTACCATATTGGTGCCAGGCTTAGTGCTCACAGCCATTTAGTTATAGCCTTGCTGTAGCTCCAAATTCCTGATTCAGAAGATCTACTGAGTCACCACATGGCCAGAAGACATCCCCAAAGATCCTGTGTTGTTGGACAGAACTAGGGAGCAACTCTGCTATGCTTCGTAGATAGCCCAGTAGGCTAATTCATCCTTATTATCCTAAATCATGGTATATTAAGAGCTTAAAAATGAGAGAAAATTAGAAGTATAGCACAACTTCATCAAAGCCTTAGAAATCAAATTACTACCTTTTGCTACTAGAAATCTTTTAAGTAAGTCTTTAGCACTAAACTGAGACAAAATTTGTTGTATAAATACTATCAAATTTATACTTTCAAACATGATAGAAATCGACCCCCATTTTCACGGGAAGCAAACACTCAAGAGGCATTGTGACATAGAGGATACATTGACCAATTTATACTCCATAAGACTTGAAAGTTAATTCTGTAATACTTATTAGCTCCAAATGTAACTCTTTGAGCCTCACTTTTCTGATCAGTAAAAAGAATGATCATTAACAGGGTTAAGGCCCAGGGGAGATTATATATACATATGTGTATATATATATATGTATATATATATAATGTATGCAGATACATATTATATATATAATGTATGCAGATACATATTATACATATATGCATATATATATACTTGTGCAAACTTCCAAAAATTCTATAATGTCTTTATTACTTCTGCACTTGAAAGTTAGAAAGATTAAATATGATTTCATAAAAAATAGACATCAACTTTCAAGTAGCAGCTCTGAGATCTTATTGCTTTTTAGGATTTTGGTACTAAAGACTTTTAAATCCACAATGGGTTTTGACCACAAGAAACATAAATGTCGTCATTTCCTTATGTCTTGTTACTTGCCCTATGGACTAAGAAGAAGTTAAGACTAAGGGATGAGTTTTCCTTATAGACTGAAGATTCCTTACCTCTGGTTTAAATGTACTATTTAAATAAAAATATAAACTTTCTTCTTCATAGACATAAAACTTTATTTTAATGATCATATTTTTGTATTCTAGTTTTACCTTTTTAGTAATAATAAAGAATAGCCAACTAAAATAGTTATTATTACTGAAATACAGGGAGACAGACCAGGTATATTCCTTGCAGGTCCCAGAAATGTTGTTCCACTTTATTTAGCTAAAGGAGCAGTACATGTTAGCCAGTTAAGGGTCTGAAAGATCCAGAAATTTTTAAGAATATGGGTTCGTACAAAATGTATTTTGGAAGTTTATTTGCAAGTTGTATAAGTTGAATGTGTAATAAGTTTTCCTAAATGTCTAATTCCTAAAGGAATAGTGTAATCGTCATTCTCAAGACAGCCCACAAAGGCCTAGCCATGATGTAAATGAACTAGGGTATTATAATTAATTATAACATTGTTTCTATCAGAAATGAGTATGCCAGGAACTCAAGCTCCTTCTTCCTATAGCCTCTTTAAGAGGAAGGAACTGTCACCTCTGCCTCAGCAACTGTGAAAATGAAAACCTTGAGATATGAATGGAAATGTTGAGATGTGTTGATTCCAAGAAGAGAATTCCAAAGTAAAATTTAAAGGATATCCCTTGCATCCTTTAAAGCTTAAAGCATTATTTAGAATCTGGTGGAAATAGATAAACTCGGTTTACCTCTCAGTCTCCACTTCTCTGCTTTATCATGAGTTTTCTTATGTCCCAAATATGAGATGATGGAGGCTTTTCCTTGTACTCTGCAGTATAGCTAGGAATATCTGTAACAAATAATGTCAGTGAAATTAAATGCATTGGTGCTCTATAAAAACCAGGATCATAAGATGATAGATTTAAAGCTGGAAGGGACCTTAGGAAAAATAAGTTGGATACAGGTTTAATTAAGCTTTCTAGAATTCATGTATTGCATATGTGGAAATCCTTTGAAGGGGTTAAAAATCAAAATTATATTCAATTTTAACTCAGTGGGAGCTGCTACTCAGACCCCGAATGAAATTAATTTGCCCTGCGAGGCTGAGACATTTCTACCGGCATGCCAAATTATAGTGGCCTTAGGAAGTGCCAGTCTGTAAATTTCAGGTAAAGGATTCTTCACTTTATTAAAATCCCCCAGCAGCACTTTTTAGGGCAAAATAAGCTTTTTCTCTCAATGCTTAGGGAAAAGTGAAAAGAGAACTCTTTGGCCAGTTCATCCATGACACTTACAGCAACAACAAAATAGATTTCTTCCCTTGTTCATTACACTTAGGTTAGAAAATCGTATCCATCTCTGTATGGAAGCAAATCACTTTTTCTCTTGATGGAGAAACCTCAAGTTCTCGAAAAACTGATGGAAATCAGTGGAAAAAAAAAACAAAGTGTTGGTCAAAAATGGCAGAAAATGGAAGGAGGAAGCGTATCTTAGGGAAGATTTTGTCAGAGTAATTACTCTGGCTTTTAGCAGTAACAAGTGGTTGTCATGGCAACTCCACATCCCTGGCAAGCTCTTTTAAAGAAAAAAATCCTATCTTGATTACCTTGATCCCACTTTTTAAACACCTGTCTCTCTCCCTGGAAACAAAAGATTTACCAGTTTCTAACATTCCAGGACCAAAAGGAAGATGAAGTTAGGGTATATGTCTTGGAGTGGGGAAGGAAAGAGGGCAGGGAGGGAGAAAATCCTGCCTTGCTTTGTTTACTTATCACACAGCCTTGACCTTAGACATGAAATGTTCTCAAATAGCAATTTCCACAGTGATTAGGGTTTACCAACTCAAGACAGAGACACGGGTGGATAAAGCAGGAGTTCACTCTTTTTTATGACTGACATAAGTCAAGTATGTCTTGAGAGGAATTTTTCTTTCATGTAGTGGAAGGCAACTTACAGTATTTCTTCTGAGACCCTCTCTGATCCTTCCCCATGTTTTCAAGTTTAACCCTAGATTCTTTTATGTCGAAGCCTAATACAACTTAGCCCCTTGTTCTGCCCTTATCAGCCTAAACATGAAAGCCGGTTGAGCTTTCCCGTAACCTTTCCAAGCAAATTGGATGTGGCCAGTTGCAAATATAGACGTTATTTTCAAGGGAAAACCCACTGTGCTTCCAAATGTGGAGTTTAGAAATGTGGGCACCCTTAACCACACATTAGCTTGTATCATTCTTTTATCTCTCTTAATAGATGTCCAACTTCTGCAGCCACTTCTTTCCATATTGTTGTCCCCATCCCACCTTCCCATCTAACTTTTTTTCCCTGTCAGCTTCCTCAGAGTTACTAAGAATGTTGCTGCTATGATAGTCTGTGGATCCTGGCTAGGAAATCTTCAAATGAATATCTAGGAAACAAATGAACCCCCAAAGAACAGTATCAGCTTAAGACTGAAGGAGAGTTGTAAGTTGCTTCTGTCAACCCACCCTGTCAGAAAAAAAATGCTGTTCTTTTTTGTTGAAAGACATTGTAGCTTGATTTAGACCCTGTAGGTATTTCTGCTTCATTAATAAAATGACAGGATGTATGGAATCATAAACTTTGTTGAAATCGACATAAGTAGTTTATGTTATCGTTAAGGACTGAGACTGGGCTGAAGTGAAGAGGCAAGAATATAGCAAATTCATAATCTTGCTTTTGTTTGCTATTCGTATTTCCATAAGTGTTACATTCTATACAGGCCCCAAACTTGGGCAGTTTGAGTTTTAATCAAAGAAAAAGTCCTTTCCTTGAATGAATGAACCTTGGGAAAGGCTAAACAAAATTGTAATGCATGAATTACCGATTGTTTTTTTTTCTCTCCTTGCAGAGAAGAATTGAATCTCTCCCCATGACATTTCTATAGCTTTCCTCTTTCTCTGTGCAGCTTCTCAGTCTATCATAGAAGAAAATTAAGTTGTTCAGGAACGATTTGCTCTCAACAAAGCCCTGGTGATTGCTGTCCAGCACGTTGTGCTCTCCTTGGTGATTGCATCTTGTTTGATTTGTTCTAGTCACTTCCTAGGTATCGTTTGGTAACCTACTTTGTAATTTTCAGGGCTGGCCTTTTTTCCACTCTAAAAATTAGCCTATTACCATTTTTCTGTGATTATGTATCCTCTAATAACCTACCAAAATAAGTTAGGACTTTTGTAATAACATGCACGATGAATCTTTGGAGAAAGGTGGAATAATCCCATCACTCACTACAAGATGACATCTCAGAAAGTGAGAAGAAATTACTAAGACAAGGGGATAGGGAAGTGGTATAGATAATATAAAACAATGGATCATCAGAAAATCTTTTCTTTTTAGCTTGAAAATACATTACTGTCTGCCTATGTTTAGTTATGTTAATATGGGAAAGCAAATCTGGGGAGGGGGTTGTTTTTTACTGGACCTGTTATTTCATTGATATAAGGACCTCCTGACAATACACTCCCTCTACCAATAGTTCAGTCCAGTACCTATTTTGCAAATAATGGTGTTAGAGTTCCATGGGGCACTCAGGTAAATGACACACCCACAATCATACAACCAATATACGGCAGAGGAAATATTTGAACTCAGCTCTTCCTGACTGTAAGCCCAGCACTCTACTATTCCATGCTTTCAGATAAACATAGACAAATTGATTGGCAACAAATCAAAGAATCCATATTTGGCTTTTATTGTATTTTTGTATTTATGTGAACATGTGGGTGTGTTTCATCTATAAATTAAGTTGAACAAAATGATGGAAGCCTGTTTTGAAGACCTGACTCAAGAGTATCTATAGACCTTTATTTAGGGTGTGGCAACAAGACCTTTGCCACAAGGCTTTGAAATTTAGCCTGCACTGGTAGCATGCTCCTTGGGCATCAGAAAATTGATAGTAGCATTAAAATATGAAATTATCGAATGGCGTATGCCCCACTCCACTAGGACACCCCAGATGATTTTCTCTCTAGAGGCAAGTATCCCAAGGTCTCTCCTTAAAAAAGGGCTTTGTGCAATAAAAAGGTGTTATAATAGAAGGGAAGAGGAGGTAGGTGAAAGGGAATGAGAGAACCTTGCTCTCATCGGATTTGGTTTAAGGAGGGAATAAAATACACATTCAATTGAGTATCTTACCCTACAGGAAAGTAGGGGGAAGGGGATAAGAGGGTAGATGATAGAAGGGAGGGCAGACTGGGGGAGGAGGTAGTCAAAAGCAAACACTTTTGAAAAGGGACAGGGTCAAAGGAGAAAATTGAATAAATGGGGACAGGATAGGATGGAGGGAAATATAGTTAGTCTTTCACAACATGACTATTATGGAAGTGTTTTGCATAATGATAGATGTGTAACGTATATTGAATTGCTTGCCTAATCAAGGAGGGTGGGTGGGGAGGGGAGAAGGGAGAGAATTTGGAACTAAATGTTCTAAAAACAAATGTTTAAAAATTGCTTTTACAAGCAACTGGGAAATAAGATAATCTATCCTGCCCTATAAGAAAGTAAGGGGAAAGGAGATGGGGGTGGTGATAGAAGGGAGGGCAATCTGGGGAAAGGGGCAATCAGAATACATGCCATCTTGTGGTGGGGTGGGTAGCAATGGGGAGAAATTTTGTAATTCAAAATCATGTGGAAAATAAAAGGGGGTGGGCTTGTGTCCCAAGTTCTCTTTCCAATTTCAATAAAATTTGGCTTACCGAGCTACCTGAAGTCTACTTCATGAAGCTTGTCCTAGGCACCAAGATTGGTAGTTATAACTGAGTATTTGAGAAGTTATTTAGTTCCTTCTATACTATGTAACCATTTTTTATAACTCAGTTCATTCTGGGGATATACAAATGTGCTCTTTAAAACTTTTGTATGGTTTGCCTGATATTGAATATTATGTAGATTTAGTAGAAGTATCTGAGCTTTTGGGTTTCAAAAGCTTTCCCTGTATGCAAAATAAATATAGTTGACATAAGTTAAGCAAGTACTTGGTAGGTTCCAGTTTATCGATAATTAAGCCTCAAGGTAAGATTTTACTTTAAATGACTTCTGTCATAGATTTAACTTCCTTAATTAGGTTTCATTCATTCATTATTCATTTTTTATGATAAAATAACCATTAGAAAATTGAATTCTGAATTTCAAAGGCAAGCCAGTCCAGGATTATTTTTTGGAGATAATCCTAAGGGTCTTTAATTGAGATCTGATTGTATTGCCATGTTAACAGTTCTGAGGGAACCTGATTTATATAAAATAATTTAGTGATAGTCTTTTACTTTATTTTTTTGTTCCTTGAGCATAATCTATCCCCTGACTCCATAAGTTTTTACTGGCTATCTCCCATTCCCAATATTCTCTCTCTCTTTATTTCATCTTTATAGTTTCCCTGGCTTCCCTCAAATCTTAGCTAAAATCCTACTTTCTGCAAGAAGCCACTTTGTATTACCTTTAGTGCTAGTGGCTTTATTCAATTGATTCTTTCCAACATATTGATGGATGGATGGATAGATAGATAGACAGATATAGACATAGATATAGATATAGATACACACATATGTGTGTATATGATACATTGAAGAGAATCAGATCAGTGAATATATGTGTGTGTGTGTGTGTGTGTGTGTGTGTGTGTGTGTGTGTGTGTGTATTACTCGTACATAGCTGTTTGCATATTGTCCCCTCCATTAAATTGTGGAGAGCTTCTCAAGGGAAAGGATTGTTTTTGACTTTTTACCCCAGGTGCTTAGTCCAATGTCATACACATAGTAGGTGCCTAATAAAGGCACATTAACTTGACTTACTGCTTTTCTTCTTAAAATGTCCCTCCTGATTCTGCCTCAAATAAAACTGTACCCATTTAACTTTGGTTTACTTCATAATTTTATTTTTCCTTTAAAATTCATAGCAATTCTTCTGTTGTTTAATCCTGAAGACAATGTATTTGACATACTCTATTAAGACCTTTTTAGCACTGTAGTACCAGAAGTAATGGCTTATATCTCTATAATATCAAGGTGTAAATAGCTTGGGTATTTCTATATTAAACCTGCATATTAAATTCTGAAATCCTCAGATTACTTTTAAAAAAGCACCTTATTATTTCCAATTGATATTTTCTCCCAAGTCCTGAACTTTTTTCACATATATCTGTTAATGATCTCACTGAAAGTTCTAGTGGGAGGGGGAGAGGCTGAACTAAAATGGTAGAATAAAGACAGGGTCTTACCTGATCTCTCCCTGATTCCCCTCAAAAACAACTTTAAAATCACACTCAAAAGAAATTTTGGAGCTGTAGAACCAACAAAAGGATGGGATGAAACAATTTTCCAGTTCAAGAAAACTTAGAAGGGCAACAGGAAGGATCTGACTCACTGGGGTGAGAGTAAAGTACACTCCAGCACAAGCCACCACAGCAAGCTAGAATTTAGCCTTGGGAGTGATTGAATTGGCAGCTTCAGGAGATGTCAGCCAGTGATGGTAAAGGGGTCAGGCAACTGGTCAGAAAGATTACACAGGACTCTTTGATGGCACTGGGTTCAGGAGTCTGTTGTATTGCAGGTTTCTGTTATATGTTGTAAGTCTCATTCCCAGAGTGAGGAGGAGCACAACACAGTAGACCATAGAGCCACAGGGGAGCTGAGACACTGGTCATAGTTCCAGGGTAGAAAAGGGTGCTTGTGGTAGCTGACAGATCAGAGCATAGCCCAGGAGAGCAGTGACAACACATCTCCTTAGATCATATTACCTTGGAAGAACTGAAAACTTACAGACCCCCAGAGCTAGATTTAAAAATAACAGCACAAAAACTCTAAGACTTGAAACAGTTTTCACACCACGCTGGGAGCAGTGCCCAACTTTGACATAAAATTAAAAGTTAAAAATAAGCAAGCAGCAACAAAAAGAACATGGCCATAGAAATTACTTTGGGGACAGGGAAGATTAAAACAAAAACTGAGAAAACAACAGAGTCAAAACAGCTACATCTAAAGCCTCAAAGAAAAATGTGAATTGTTCTCAGGCTCAAAAAGAATTCCTGGAAGAGCTCAAAAAAGATGTTAAAAATCAAATAAAGAGGCAGAGAAAAAAAAGTGGGAAAAGAAATGAGAGTGATGCCAGAAAATCATGAAAAAAAGAGTCAAAAAGCTTGGTAAAGGAAGTACAAAATTATTGAAGAAAATAACACCTTAAAAAAACAGAATAGGCCCAATGGTAAAAGATGTACAAAAATTCACTGAAGAGAAGAACTCCTTAAAAAGCAGAATTGGTCAAATGGAAAAAGAGTTACAAAAACTCACTGAAGAAAAGAACTTAAAAAAGTAGAATTGGGCAAATAGAATAAGAGATACAAAAGCTCTTAAAGAAAATCATTCCTTAAAAATTAGACTTGGGCAAGTGGAAACTAATGACTCCATGAGACAACAAGAAACAATAAAACAAAATCAAAAGAAGAAAATGTGAACTATGTCATTGGAAAAACAACTGACCTGGAAAATAGATTGAGGAGAGATCATTTAGGAATTATTGGGCTACCCTGAAATCCAAGGTCAAAATAAAAAGATCCTGGAAATCATCTTTCAAGAAATTATCAAGGAAAATGGCCCTGACATTCTAAAATCATGGGGTAAAATAGAAAGTGAAAGAATTCAGCAATCAACTCCCAAAAAAGTTCCCATAACAAAAACTCCCAGGAGTATTATAGCCAAATCCCCAGATCAACGAAAAAAAAATATTGCAAGAAGCCAGAAAGAAATAATCCAAATATTATGGAGCTACACTCAGGACAACACAAGATTTAGCAGCTTCTACATTAAAGAATTAAAAGGTTTGTAATATGATATTCAAGGGGGCAAAGGAGCTAGGGTTACAACCAAGAATCACTTAGCCAGCAAAACTGAATATAATCCTTCAGAGGAAAAATAATGAATATTTAATTAAATAGTGGACTTTCAAACATTCATGATGAAAAGACTAGAGATGAATAGAAAATTTGACTTTCACATACAAGACCCATGAGAAACATAAAAAGGAAATAGGAAACAGGAAAGAGAAATATTATAAAGGATCCAATAAGGTTAAACTTTTTAGAGTCCTACCTGGGATTATAATACTTCTAACTCCTAAGAAATTTATCATTATTAGAGCAGCTAGAAGGAATTGTGTGGTTGTGTGGTTTGTCCTTCATTCTCAAAAAGGGCCATGCCAACAGGGAGATGATGACATGACTTACAATTGACTTTGATTTGAGTGAGGGAGGGCTGTGCAAAGTCACTAGCCTCACTTTCTCCTCTAGAGCCATCTGGGTCCAGTGGCCAGATATTTATGAGGAGGAATGGAGATGGCCCAGGATGTAGTGGGAGACTTTGGCCCTTTTAAGTAACAGAAGGCACTGGTGTGACTCGACTTTGATGCGATGATATCTAAAAAAATATAATTAAATTAAGGGGTAAGAAAAAGAGATGACTATTATGGAATGAGATCAAAAAAAATAAAATTGAAGAGTGAGAAAAGGCATGCACTGGGATAAGGGGGAATGGAGAGGGATAATGAGGTCAATTATCTCACATAAAAGAGTCACAAAAGAGCTTTTGTAGTGGAGAGGAAAATAGGGGGTGGTAGATAGTGCTTGAAACTTACTTTCATCAATATTGGATGAAAGAGGGGGCATAGAAGTCTATATTACTGTACAAGGAATAGGAAGAGAAAGGGATAAAAGAAGAATGTGGCTGATAAATAGGGAAAACTGGGGGAGGTGTAGTTAAGAAGCAAAACACTTTCAAGGGGAGACAGGATGAAAGGAGAGAAAGAAGGATAAATTGGAAAATAAGTTGGAGTGAAATACATAGTGAAACTGAAAAACTGCAAAAAATTTACATCAACTTTCTCTGATAAAAGCCTAATTGAACTGAGTCAAATTTATAAGAATACAAGTCATTTCCCAATTGATAAATGAACAGGCAGTTTTCAGAAGAAATCGAAGCTATTTATAGTCATATTAAAAATGTTCTAAATCACTATTGATTAGAGAAGTGCAAATTAAAACAACTCTGAAGTATCACCTCAGACCTATCAGATTGGCCAATAGGACAGAAAAGAAAAAAGACAAATGTTGGAGGGGATGTGGAAAAATAAGGACAGTAATGCACTGTTTTTGGAGTTGTGGATTGATTCAACCATTCCGGAAAACAATTTGGACCTATATGCAAAGGACAATAAAAACAGGTATACCTGTTGATCCAGCAATACCACTATTAGGTCTCTATCTCAAAGAGATCAAAAGAAAAAAAAGGAAAATGCCATATATGTACAAAAATATTTATAGCAGCTTTTTTTGTGATGGCAAAGAATTGGAAACTGAGTGGATGCTCATCAATTGGGGAATGGCTAAATAATTTGGTGGTGTGTGATTGTGATGAAATACTATTGTGCTATAAGAAATGATGGCCAGTATGGTTTCAGAAAAACCTGGGTAGACTCATATGAACTGATGCAAAATGCAGTAAGCGAAACCAGGATAACAGTGTACATAGTAAAAACAATATTGTAACAGCAATGATGATCAACATTGAATGACTTAGTTATTCTTAGCAATAAAGATATAAGATATATAAGATACGACATCCAAAGGATTTATGATGGAAAATGCTATCTACCTCCAGAGAAAGAACTGATAGAGGCTGAATGCAGATTGAAGTATACTTCTTTTTTTACTTTATTTTTCAAGGTTTTTTTTGTCTGTGTTATCTTTCATTATATGACTAATATGGAAATGGTTTTCATGACTGCACATGTACAACCCATATCAAATTGCTTGCCTTCTCAATGAGGGGTGAGGGAAGGGGAGGAGGGAGAGAATTTGGAACTCAGTTTTTTATAAAACAAATGTTAAAAATTGTTTCTATATATAATTGGAAAATATATATTTTAAAAAGTTTTGTGTGTGTGTCTGTGTTTGTGTGTTAGTAAAGAAAAGCACTGATTCATCAGTATACCAAGGGAAAAGAATATTGGAGTTAATTTAATTTTCTGTTTAATTGAGAATTTTCCATAAACGTTTGTTTTAATTTTATTCTTAAATCTGATAAAAAGCCTTACTAGTCCACCTTCCTGCCTTAGTAAGCATTCTATATTTTATTATGTGTGAACATAATAAAATATTGTCAGTAGGCTTTTGATGCTCTTTTCCCATAGTGTAGCACAGTGCTTCTTAAACTCTGGGTCGCAGCCCAACAGTTGAAGAAGTGCTAAAGTGGTCTTGAAGGGAAAAGTTTAAGAAGCTCTGCTCTCGCATCATTTTCACTGCTCATTTTCATTGTGCTATATTGGTGCTGTCAATGAGGCTACAGTGTTAGATAATTCCAGAATAAATCATAGCGTTTGTTTTATTGAATGAGTGCCATTTCTTAAAGATTAAAGTTGAGCCCTCTCCCAAATGAGTTTAATTGAGAGTTTAAGTTAATAACAATTTTATCACACACTGAATGAGTTGATGCCTTTTACAAAACTGCTGAGCTCCCTCCCAGGTTTCAACTGATTCACTTCCATTGGTACGTATATTGATCTCACAAGAAGATGGGAAGAAGTAAGAGATGTTATCATGGGCTGTTAGTGTGCCTAAAGGAATATAATTATGGACAAGATACATAAATATAAAGAGCTTCTATGATTTCATCAGTGTAAGGAATTCTGATGTGGAAATTTTATTCACCAATGCAGACTTGGAATCATATTTGACTTAATAGATAAGTCTGGGATGATGTTTTATGGAGAACTCACACAGGGCAAGCATTAACATGGTGTCAGAAGAAGCAATACAAGGACACTCTCAAGATCTCTCTCAAGAACTTTGGAAATGATTGTGTGACATGAGAGTCACTGGCACAGGACTACTCAGCATGTCATACCCTCATCAGAGAAGATGCTGTGCTCTATGAGCAGAGTAGAATTGAAACAGCTCAAAGGAAATGCAGAATGTGCAAATTTGGAGAATCCACCCCAAATGTTCATATGGACTATTTATGTCCAGCCTGTGGTAGTGCATTCTGAGCTCATATTGGTCTGATTAGCCACAGTCGGCCACACTGAAACTTGACTCTCTAGCCTACAGTCTTCTATTTTCATCCTCTTCAAGAAAGAAGGACAACAACCAAGTCTAGGAAGTTACTTGAGGGATTTGTTGCTTGAGGCTAAGTGATTTGACCAAAGCCACACAGTAACAGCTGTCAGAGATGGGAGCTCTTCTTTTTTGGTCCTGTTTCCTGAAGTGCCAGGTTTTAGTGGATTTTATTGCCTATAGACCAGAATTCTTGATTCACTTAAATGTGTGTTCATAATAAAACATATAAACACATATCAACCTTCTAGCTAACATTACAGGAGAGTACAATTAATCGATATTAACACAGATGTTTTATTCATTCTACCTTAATGAAATTCTTTCTATTTCATTCTGTACATATCACTATAAAATGTTACTGTGTATCAACCTTCCCACCAATTCAAGGTCTTTCGTCCAGAGTTTGCGATTGATTTTCAGTTCCTGGTTGCATGAAAAATTCAAATATACTCAAGTAAAGTGCCACTTTCTGGTTATATAATTTTGAGTAATTACTTATTCCCAATTGCTATATTTTATGTGGGTGTCTCATTCAATAAAGTAGTTCATTATGATAATTGTGCTATACCTTTCTAACAGAAATAACTCTTATCAAGCCCTATTCATATGACCATTGTGTTGGTCCTTTGTGGTCATGTATTTATTATGACTATTTTTCCACATATTATGAAGCTTTTGATTTTTTCAAGTAAGGAAAAAGAACTCAACTAGTACTCCCTATTTGCCACAGATGGACAAACAATATGTGCTATAACACATAAACATTTTCTTTGATTTTTAAAGAAAGTATGGCAATATTCATTTCATCAGGTTTTTAAAATAAATACTAATGTATCCAGTAATCTGAAAACCACCAAGGCTGAAAAACCATAGTTTCTTATTCTTAAGTATATTTACTGGTGCACAATACTATCAAATCACAACCTCCAAAATCTCCCTTCTTCAAGGTAATAGTCATCAGGAATCTAAGCGTGAAGAGGGACCTCAGAGATCATCTTTAATCACCCAGTCCTTCCTTAAAAATCCTCAGTAATGAGGAAATTACTTCCCCTACATGAGGCAACCCATTCCATTTTTTTTGATACTTCTCTTAGTAAAGGTTTCCTTATATTTAGCTGAATACCACTTCCCTGCATATTTAATCCAAATGAGCCAATACAACTCATTGACTTCTCCATAGTTAAGCAAAACAAATCTAATCTATTTTCCACATAACTCTTCAAAACCTTCAGACATTCGAAGTCAATTATCACAAAATCGTAGATTCTCAAAGATGGAAGAGAATTCAAAGGTCATCTAGTCTGACCAATACTTGTTGAGAATCTCCTTTATTATGCCAGCTCTCCACCACTTGAAAACTTCAAGAGGCAACCCAGTACTTCCTGAGACATCCTATGCTATTTTTATACAAGACAGTTGGAAAAAAAATTGTGCATTGAATTGAATGTACTTTTTGTCCAATGTTTCTAATTCTATCCTCTGCAAAGCAGAACAAACCAATCCTGTTTCACACGACAGCTCTTAAAGTACTTGAAGAAAGCAATTATGTCTTCCTTCTGTCTTATCTTCTCCAGGCTAAACCTCTGTAGTTCCATCTACCAGTCCTTAGAATGGTCATGAAGCTCTTCACCATCCTGGTTGCTGTGGTTGCTGTCGTGCCCCATCCAGAGAGTGAAGGAAAAACAACACTGCTCCTGTAGTCTGATAAACTTAGTTTGGATCCCAGATGTTTCTACCTCATGTGACCATAGGCATCCTCTGTGAATCTGAGTTTTCTAATTTTAAAATGAAAGGATCTGAATTATCTCAGCATCTTGGTCTCCCTTTCTGGACTAGCTGTAGCTTATCAAAGTCTTTCCTAAAATGTGGTACCCAGAACTGGACACATTATTCCAGGTGTTTGACTCTAGAGAATGCAGTAAGAATATTGCCATCCTTGTAATGGATGTCCTAATATCAATTTAAGTTTTCAACTTTTAAAGCTTCAGCTCACTATTTCAGTCTGTTGAAATCTTTTGGGGTTCTAACTCTTCCATACAGCATATTAACCACCTCTTTAAGACGTGTCATCCATAAAGTGGATAAATATGCTCCTTTTCTCCAAGCCTCTGATAAACTGTTAAATGTAGCCAATTTCTACTAAATATAAAGCTGTAGAGTAGTATTATCCCATTAAATATTATTTTTGTGTTGTCAGTCAACACAATCCAAATCCACCAAAACATACCCCTCAGAAACCTTATTTTTTTACCTGTTCTACAAGGATATTGTGAGAGAGTCTTCTAATCTGCTATTTTTGTAACCTTGTCAAAAATAGGAAATGGATCCATGTCTGGCAAGATTTGTTCTTAACATATACACACTGGCTTGTAGTAAAGTTTTCTTCCCTAAGTCTCCCCCAAGATTTCCCTTTTTTGTCATTTGGAATTTTAGCAAGTATTAACATCAAGTTCACTGGCCTATGCTCTGAGTATTCAGCTTCTTCCACTTATTGAAAATAAGCATATTTTACTCTATCGAGTCCTCCTCTCTTTTGGCATAAAATGTCAAAGATGTCAAACCATACAGTTTGAAGGGACTAAGTACTCATGCAGCCTTGAAGACCTCTGTCAAGAAAGAATCTGCTACTATTCAACTTTTGCACAGTGTCAAATTTTAAGAAGGTTTTCCTGACATCCAGTCTATTTGACTCTTTGCAATTTCAGCTAGCAACTAGGTGGTACAGTGGATAGAGCATCAAGCCTGGAGTCAGGGACATTCATCTTCCTGCATTCAAATCTGGCCTCAGACACTTACTAGCTGTGTGACCCTGGAATAGTCACTTAACCCTGTTTGCCTCGGTTTCCTCATCTATAAAATGAGCAGGAGGAGGAAATGGCAAACCACTCCACTGCATCTACCAAGAAAATCCCAGATGGTGTCATGAAGAGTCACACAGGACTGAACAACTCCTACCTACTGTTCCTAGGCTTTTTATCTCTGATTCTCATCTGCTCCAGTCTAGACATCCCCACAGCCTTTACCTAAAATTCTAGTGGGGATTTTAGCCTAGAGCACATAAGACTTAGAAGAAAAAACCAGTAGTAAGTAGAACTGAACACAATGTTCCAGTTGTATGGCCAGAACAAAGTAAAGCAGTACTAATAACCTCCTTAGTCCTGAAAGGTTTGCCTCTCTAAATGTAGTCCAGTATCACTTTAGCTTTTTTAGAAGGGTCGTCATATGACACTTTTAACCCAATGTATTGAACTTGCAACCTACTAAAACCCCAGGTCTCTTTCAGAAGATCTGGTATCTAAACAAGCCTCCTCAATGTTGTATTTGTGAGGTTGAATTTTTAAACGTGTAAGTAACACTTTATATTTATCCATTTTAAGTTTATTGTATTTGATCCAACATTCATACTTATCAAAACCTTTTTGGATCCTGATTTAGTCATTCTGTGTCTTAACTATCTCTCTATCCCCAACTTTAGGTTATCTGCAGCTTTGATAAGCCATGCCATAAATGTTTTTGTCCAAGTCATTAATAAAAATTATAAATAAAGCAAAAGGCCAAATGCAGATCCCTGCAGCACCCTACCAGAGACTTTGTTCCAAGCTTACTAACCATTAAGCCAATTTTGAATACATCTAACTTTGCTATTAACTACTCCATATCTCTACCTTTTCCATAAGAATTGCATAAAAGACTTCATTAAATGATTTATTAAAATAAGATATACAATATCTATAATATTCCTTTTATTTCAGATTTAATGACTGTCAAGAAAGAAAAAAAAGACCAGTTTTATTAACTTTGACATTCATTTTTTTTTAATTCTGAGTTCCAAATCCTCTCCTTTCCAAGTATTTAATATTGTCTATTGTTATTTTAAATGAAATTTCTCTTTCTATATCTTCCTTCCAGACTTGGTAATATACAGAAATGATGATGATTTATGTGGGTTTGTTTTATATCCTGTAATTTTGCTAAAGTTGTTCATTTTTTCAGCTAGTTTTTCAGTTGATCCTCTAGGATTCTCTATACCATCACTATACCATCATATCTCTGCAAAGAGTGATAGTTTTGTTTCATCATTGACTATTCTTATTCCTTAAATTTCTTTTCCTTATTTTATACAATACTAAGAAAGGTAAAAACAGACATCCTTGCTCTACTCGTAATCTTATTATGAAGGCTTCTAGCTTATCCCCATTACTGATAATGCTTGCTAATGGTTTTAGATAGATAATACTTCTATTTTAAAGAAAGCTCTTTTATTCCTATGCTTTCTAGTATTTTAATAGTCATGAGTGTTGTATTCTGTCAAAAACTTTTTCTAAATCTATTGAAATAACCACACATTTTTGATGTTTTTGCTATTGATATGGTCAATTATGTTCATAGTTTTAAAAAGTTGCCAGAAATCAATATCAAGCACACTGGCCTAAATTTTCAAAATTTATTTTCTTCCCATTTTGGAAAACTCTGGGCAATATATGCACATTTCTACTCCTGTCTCACCTTTCCCATTTTTCACAGTTTCAAATTCAGCTGGCAATGGCTCAAGAAACAAATCTTCTAGTTCTTTCAATACCTCAGGATGAAGTCAAATCATCTTGGCCTGGCGATTTTTAATTAATAAGGGCAACTAGGTTCTCTGTTACTATTTCTTTCCTTATCTTGGTTATCAACTTCCTACTATCCATTTTTTCCCTTTCTTTTCTAGTCCAGAGTCCAATGCCATTGTTATTCTGCTTGGCAAAGAACATATAATCAAATAAGAATCAAAGTGCAAGGCTTCACCTCTTTTTCTCTAAAAGGGGGACAATAATCTCTCAGTTATCAAATGAGATAACATTAATAAAGTGTTTAGCACAATGCCTGGCACACAGTAGGTACTTAATGTGTGTGTGGTTTTGGTTTTTCTCTTTCAGCTCATGCCCAAATGTTTCAATCACACTCTTGCTCTACATGTTTGTAGATGTTCAGACAAAATGTTCTTGAAGCACAGTATTGCCCCATTACTTCTTCCATTTAACTGGGTCCTTTCTAACAAAGCAGACCCCTCCATTGCCATATTCCAATTGTGAGTTGCATTCCACTATACTTCAATGAGATAGATAAAAGTTTATTTTCTTTATATATCTGTATCCATCTATCTATATGGCCATATTTGCCTCTTCATGCTAAGATACTTAATTCACTTTATTTCCCTTATTCTGGGCATTGACATATAAATGTCTTAGTCCATAAGCATGTTTCCTAGGAGGTAAAAAATTACGCAAATATTACAGAACTACACAGCTTTTCTCTACTTCCACTTTCTCTAATAAGGAAAATGATCTGTAGGCTTGGAAAGATAGCATAAAATGGTCAATAGGGAGTTGAAATCTGAAATTAGTGAGAAGTTAAGGAGAAACTCTTGAGTTCGCTCAGTAGGTTCAAATCAGCAATACTGAAACAAACATCCACTAAAAGATTATTTCAGCAACTACTATTAGCAACTCATCAGTAATTACCAAACCACAGGGCTACTTTCTAATCTCAAGAGAATTCCCACAAGTATGGTATTTGCATGTATTAAAGGAATTCTGGGGAGAAACCTAAGAAAGGAAGAGGAAGATTTTTACAGTTGATTGCCTATAGTAGACCACATCTTTACAGTCACACAATTGACTGAAATGTGTAGAACTACTACTATATTTGTCATTTACTGACAACAGATAAACATTTGACTTGGTAGAGCAAAATCCAGCTATAAAAATTCTTCTCTGACAAGTAGTCATCCATGCATATATTAAGATCATGCAGAATTCCTTGATAAATGCAAACTCCACCTGCTAGACAACCCTGTCCCAATTATTTTGTATTCACTTGACATATATATTATATTTACTTTTGTGTGCTTATGTGTTGTTTTCTCTGGTAAAATACAAGTTTCTTGGGGATGTAGTTTTTTTTCCCATTTACATTCCCAGCACCTAGCATCATGGCAGCTAGCAGGCATTTAATGCTTACCTGGTCAATTCAACAACGCTCTAAAATCAAAGAATAAAACAAGGCTACGTATGCTTGGTTGCCAAAGGTGTTTGTGAACATTTTTGAAGATAATTGTGCAAAGCTCAAGTATAAGCAAAAATAAAGCAATAATAATAATTTATTATTATAGAGTACAGTTGGAAGAATTCTAAATAAACCTATTTGCAATTGACATTGCCCTCATTGCATCAAATACTACAGGAACTCTTCAATAAAATCTATGATCAGCCAACAAGTTCAATTTAACAATGTATACAAGAAAAATTAAGTGGATGAAAAATGTAATTTGTCTACATTATGATATATTATTGGTCAGATAACCCATATATCTTGGACAGATACCACAGATGATCTAGACCCAGAATTGATTAAGAAAAAGAGAGCAAAATGAGATTGTCCTATAGAATATAAGCTCCTTGAGGTAAGGAAAGCCCAATAGCTTGGATATAGGAGGTACTCAGTGAATCTCTGTGGTTATTGTTTTCAGTCCTGTTCAATTCTTCATGACTCCATTTGGGGTTTTTTGGGCAAAGATACTGCAGTGGTTTGCCATTTCTTTCTCCAGCTCATTTGACAGTTGAGGAAACTGAGGCAAATAGGGAGAAATGACTTGTCCAAGGACACAAAGCCGCTAAGTGTCTGAGGCCAGATTTGAATTCGGGAAGATGAGACTTTCTGACTCCAGGCCCAGCTCTTTATCCACTGTGCCACCTAGCTGCCAGTGAATTTTTATTGAACAGAATTCAGTGTGACTACTTAGCTACTGTCAATAAACTATTAAATATCACGGAGAACAAAAAACATGCTATAAACCTGTACAAAGACAAATATTGCACCAGTATTCAAAAAAGAAAAAAAGTGACATTTTTAAACTTCACTTTTTTTCTTTTTTGAATACTGGTGCAGTATTATAGAGAGAGGTTGTGACCATCCAGGAAGATAAGTGTTAATCATTAAGAGCCTGAATGAATTAAGAAAGAACAGATTGTCCCAGGCTAATGACGTTTCCTTTTAGAACAGGGATACCAGACCATTAGTCTGGAGGAAGCCTGAGACATAGTGTACCTGAATTTCAGCAAGTCATTTGACAAAGACAAATGTAGCCTGGGTTCCCCAGACTGTTTGCTTCAGAAATTCCCATGTTCGTGGTATTTGGGGTATAGTCATCCATTCAGAGTAACAGCTCTAATCCTCTTCTCTTCCATCTCCTTATATGAGACCAAGAAGATGATACATTAATTCAAAGCAAAAGGCATTCAGTTAATAATAACTAGAAAATATCTTCCATATCCGAAAAGGAACACTATCCCACAGATCACCATGTCGTACGGGGAAGAGAGAGCTCTCCTTAGGCAACTCAAATTTTTGTGGTTCCAACCCAGCTGGAATGATTTTCACAACTCCGTTACTCAGTCTGCTAACAATTCACTGTGTCTCAGTGATGTCCACTTCACCTTCAAAGATGCCACTTGCTTTTTTCCATTGAGCTGCTGACATTTGATCCTGGGCTGCTTCTCTGCTATTTGATGAACCACTGCAATTTGCTGGAGTTCTCTTGAGCTGTTGGTGTTTCTTTTTCCTCAAAGACAATTTTTATCTCTCTTTTGTGAACTTTCCCAAACCTAGAGACTATTTTATCTCTGTTTTTAGAACCATAGTTACACTCAGCCAGTATAGCAGAGTCCTCCAAGTCAAAGTCTTTCCTTTTGACCATTTTGTTCCTCCTCAGCAGTAACTTCCTCAGGCCTGCATGATATTTAGGTTGGGATGAATAAATTCCTTTAAACTCCCATCACGGCCCTGAAAGCTAACACCAAGACCAAGTAAATTACCCTGTAGCTTCATTTACCTTAACTTACCATTCCCCTATCATCACAGATATCTACTTCTTGGGGTCAGACATGACTATCCTTTCTCAAGGTAACATCTCTCGGTCGTCCTTATACTTCTATACAACATAAGAATCTGCTTCTTCTGGGGGCGGAGCCAAGATGGCGACTGAAAAGCAGTAACTGGCGTGAGCTCCCCACCAAGTCCCTCCAAAAACCTATAAAAAAATGGCTCTGAACCAATTCTAGAACTGCAGAACTCACAAAGTGGCAGAGGGAAGCAGGGCTCCAGCCCAGGACAGCCTGGATGGTCTCAGGGTAAGGTCTGTCCCAAACGGAACTCCCAGCCCCCAGCTGAGGGGAGCAGAGCTGAGCCAAGCAGAGCCCAGCAGACCGCGGACCGACGAGAGCAGGAGTGGAGCGGAGAGTGCCCTAGCATGCTGAATTACTGAGCTGTGGCATGTACCAGACCTCACAACCCACAAACAGCAAAGACTACACAGAAGGTTAGTGGG
>CM053626.1:119290024-119328713 GCA_028646595.1 Phalanger gymnotis | reverse complement strand
AAATGTCAAAGTGAACATTTGTTGGTGATGGCAAGATCTAGGACATGTCCATCTTTGTGCAATCTAAGATAGAGCAGAGGAATAGGTTATAAGAGCTAAGTAGATTGAGGACATGTGAAGTTAAAGCATTTGAAGAAGCAACATCGCATAGGTGGAAGTCCTTTAGTATGAGAGCAGGATACAGGGAGGAGAAAAACACAACTATGACTCAAGCACTGAACTCATTGGGAAAGGAAGGAGCACATCCTTAGGGGTTGATGAATAATAGCCAGCAGGATCTTCACTGGGTAATCTATTTGGATAGCATGAATCTCAGGAGAGGTTGCTTGCTGAATGTAGTTGGTGGAGAATCTCAATGTATTCTATGTTTTCTAATAGGACTGAACAAAGTGCTGGATTTATTACCCATCATAGATGTCCAATAAATACTTGATTGGTTGGTGATCCAACAATAACAGAGCTGCTAGTTTCTCCCTTCCAGCATATTCATTCCCCTGCAGCTACTGTTTAAGATGATGCCCTCCTGCTGGAACATATGCTTCACTTTTTCCTTCTAGAACGCTTTCTGCCCACTCAATGTTTAATCCCCAACTTGGGTTAATCACATGATCCAAGCATTTATCTGCTTTGCCATAGCCCATCTTCTTCAAATGACCCCACAGCATAGAGCTGGGCTATGAGCACTTGGGATTTTAGGCAGCTCAGCAAATAACCCTCCAGATTTGTTTTATCAATCTTCTCAGAATCAGTCATAGACTAACTGGTTCACAAGAGACTTTGGAAACTCATCTTCTCTATTCATGAGAATTTAAACCTAAACAGTTCATTCAGATTAATGATGGTATACCAACCTAGGGCTGTAAACCAAACACAGGGAGACATTTTCCATTCTACAGAATGACTACAGCACTGAAGTATGGTTCATACAGATACATCATCTCCATGCACTTATCTCGTGGGTCACAAGAGTGAATATTTCGCAGAACTGTGGACTATTTTTCAATGCAAAGACTCTCAGGCAGCCAAAAAAAATTGCTTCTACTTATTTGAAGGATCTCAGGAAATTTTCTGCTGTCCTCTTCCTAGATGACTGAGAAAAACTGATAGAATCAAAAAGTAGAGTCATTCAATATATGGTGCTACTAATACTGGTCTTAGACCTATTCTGAGATCCTTTCATGAAAAGTAATCTTTGTACAAATCCTTAATACTGTTTCTTGTCACTCTATCTGCCAATGTGTTATGCACAAGGTCTAAAATCACCTTCTTTATATTTTACAGCTCTGTAAGTCTGTTTTCAGCATCAGGGCAAGGAATCTTCTGGAAAAGGAGACAGCAGTCACAAAAATCCTCAGGTAACAATTAACTGTTGATTGCTACATCTTTCCTTTAAAAATGGATATATATATATATCATATATGCATATATTGATAAGTAGAATATAGCAAGTATATATGTATATGTACACATATATTCTGTACACATGTTAAAATCTCAATTTATTTCCTATGTATATTAATCATCTATGAACATTATGCTTATAATAGTTTCTGAAAAGAAAATATTTTCATTTTTTTACTTTTACTTATAAACAAAATATAAATAACACAGTTGTGGTCTTTTCTCAAATAATATCATGTAATGAGCTCAGTCAGCCAAAAATTGAATAGTTCTGTTTTGTTTCTATGTCTTCAAACCTTATTTAAAGGTTTTAAATACAGAGTGACCCCACAAAATGTTTACCATAAGAGTTAACTATCTTTACAATTTACCTGCCACTTATTTTGTGGGATCTATATTATGTCCAGGTATGTGAAGTCATTTATTGATAGAAAAGGAAACAATGAATTTTTCTAGTAAAAGTGTGATGCTATAAGAGGTATTTAACATAATTGAAAAATTACATATCCTAGAATATTCTACTAAATGTTATAATTTGATTACAGAACAAAAAGCTTTGAAATTTAGTACAGATGGAGGAAAATTAAAACAATCACGTAAAAGTATATATGTGAAATATTACATTCTGAAACATTGAAGAATAAGAGATTTGGATCCATGACCATTATGAAAAAAATTAATTCTCAGCCCTAGATTATATTTCAAGAAATTCTAGATATTCTTTTCACCACTGCCTATATTACATTAAGTGTATATAAATGTTAAAAATTTGGTCATGGTATAATGAAACCTGTTCTCCAAGACTGGAGATTAGACATGGCTGTCTTTGGAGATTACAAAATGAGGGAAATCTTACGGGTAGTGAGGGAATTTGGAGCCTTCTTCTGTCATCTTCCCCATCCTCCCTCACCAACCCTCTTTCTACCAAGAGGTACGACTGCAGAGTTTTCTCCCCCACATAGCTCTTTATTGTGGCCTAAATTCCAAAAATCAACCTGACAGTGTGATCTGCAGAGTTCTGTTCTTGCATTCACCTTAAAATTATAGCATCTAGATATGCTAATCAGCCAGACAATCTTCTACAAATTTGTTCCATGTTCTGATCAAAGAAAGAGACATTTGCAGACAGCTAAGTGTTAGGCCTGAATAGCTTTTGTCAGGTAAAAGCAGGTGTTTATGGTAATTAACCGCCCCCACCAGCTACAAAGAGAGGACAGTATCTCCTGCTTTTTACACTCTTTGAGTTCTTAGTACAGTGTTTTCCTGCATTATTACCTGACCTAGACCTTGTAGCAACACACCTGTTGTAAACAAAAGCCTGGCTACTTGTAGCCTAAAGATAAAGGAGCACCTGTAACTCCAAATAGCTACCAAACAGAAAAAAACACACAAATTCCGTGTCAATCTCAGATTAAAAGATCTTGAGATTCCTTACGAAGCCAATGGCCAATGTACTTTTGGGCTTGATAGCTGGTGGCATACGTAAATAGTCCCTGAGCAGTATATTACAGCCAGCATAAAAACTCGTATTGCTCACTGCTAAAGGGAACACTACAACTGAGGAAATTATTTCTTTACAGGTTCAGACCAAAGTATAGTAGGGCCTTTCCAAAAAATGGACTTCCCATTTATGTGTTCCACAGCATTTGCATGTTCATCCATTTGTGAATACAATCATCATATGCATTAACAAAAATCCATTTGCATGCATATGGTTAAAAAAAGATAATGAGGTACATCCCTTTCCAATTTTGCATAAAATTACCCTTTTCCAACTTAACCCTTAAAGGAACAAATTTGTGGTTCTATATTTGGAATAGCAACAATGGGACAGTATCTGACAAATCACATGTTGTACTGAAGAGGGGATTTCAAAATGGACAACCAGTGTCCTTTGTTTGACTTCAGTGTATGAGAAGCTCAGATATTGTAATGGCCACCTGGCTTTGACTTTGGTCTAAGTGCTCCCTAAGAAGCATCTTCCAGCTGACTGTAGTGAAGAGGAGTGGTGTGATTGCCCAAGTGAAGGGTGAGAGTATCGCTTCTCCACGATGTGATCTTGCTGCTTGCTCTGGTGATTCTATTTAAGGCATCCCCAGGGGCCTCCCAGCTACTATTGGTCTTACCTCTCTAGTTGTCTGTCCACTTTCTCTCAGAGGGAAATTCATTTCAGTACGTGAAGAAGCAAGTAGGATGACAGAGAAAATTGGGGACACAGAAGATTTCACACACAAAAGAAGTTCTGAGGAGGAAAAATATCTAGCCAGAGAAAGATGTTACACTTTCACTCACAGGGTTCCATGGGATACGTATGTAAAGATACATTCCAGCTGGAAAAGAAAGGTATGCCTTTGCATGTGTTCAGAGGATACTACGATACCCCAGTTTATCCATGGGCCATCTCTGTGGAGGCCTGTAGCATGATGTGGGGCATTCAGCTCTAACATCTAACCTACTCAATATTACTAAGCTATAGAATGGCCCGGGTACAAATTACCAAATTTAGTGTCATTTTCCAAAAGCTGTCTGAACCAAGACATTTCAACAGGAGACATGAAAACTCACACATCCTGAACACCTCCAAAGCACACATGGATGCACGTGTACACACACACGCACGCACCAGACTCCTAAATAAATTATTTGCAGAAGGAGCTGATCTCACTGGAGTAGAAATTCAACTGGGCAGGGGAGAGCAGGGAGGGAACCTGCAGCCTCAAGGCCACATGTGGCCCTCTAGGTCCTCAAGTGTGGCCTTTTAACTGAATCCAAACTTCACAGAGCAAATCCCCTTAATAAAAGGATTTGTTCTGTAAAACTTGGACTCAGTCAAAAGGCCACACTCGAGGACCTAGAAGGTCACATGAGGCCTTGAGGCTGCTTGTTCTCCATCCCTGTATCTAGACCAATCCAGAGCTTTCCCTCTATCCCTTACTCACATGTCAAAGGGATCATAACTCCAAGAGATAGAATATGGAACTTACATAACAAAGCAGGACCCAAGCCGACTTTGGAATGGGCTTTTTAGAAGTGCCTGTTACCCTAGGTGGTGACACATCCTGGTAAATCCCTGCTACTGGGATGCCAGTGCCAGCAAATTGCCTGAGCTCAGGAGTTCTAAATGTATCTGAGTATATGTTCCACGTATAGCATAACAAACAGCAATCCAAAATTAGAAAAACGACTGAGAACCAGAAAGTCTTAGAGAACAGGTGCTTGCTTGGTTTTTTAGAGAAGGCTGTTGAAGATTTTACTTCCCTGAAGATTATCACTTTCTTACTACCTCACTGACGGCCACTGAGGCCCTGAAGTAAAAGTGTAGGTGATTAAAATGAAAATGACTATAATTAAATAATTAAATATGATTAATCACTTTCAGAATATGTTCCTAGTCTACGCCTCTGGATAAAGGTTCAAGCAAAGCTCTCATACTTTAAAAATGTCCTTTTTCTAGGAAACATTGGAAGAAGGAGGCAAGAGTAACTTTCAATATTGAATTACCTAGGGAAAGCTAGGTGGCCCAGTGAGTAGAGCACCAGCCCTGGAGTCAGGGGGACCTGAGTTCAAATCGAGCCTCAAAAACAAGGTCACTTATGTGACCTTGGACAAGTCACTTAACCCCAATTGCCCTGCCTTCCCCCTTCCAAAAGAAAAAAGAGAGAAAATTACCTAAAGAAAAATAAGCCTAAGATAGCTGAGAGCCCTACTCATTATAACTAAATCCATTATACAGCAAGCCATGGGTTTTAAAAGGATGTGCTATTGTTATTATGTTTGAAACATTCTAAGTACTACCCAAAATTTTTTAAGTTAGGAAAAAAAACCTATTGTCAGGTTGAGTTGTCAGGACAATTGACCCAAAATATTTCAGACCAAAAGATGGGGCTTCTCCAGGGCAAAACTGTGAAGCAGGAAGTTTCTCTCTGATACCCCCTCAATGATCTTTGTTATTTTATGTCCTCCTAACACCCCTGATCAGCCCCTGGTTGTCAGATCCTGTAAAGTTTATCTCACTAATCTCTCTCCCACCATCCCCTTCCTTGCTACTCCCAATGATGCCACTATAGTTCAGGCCTTCCTCCCCTCTCATCTTAGATACTAGTTGGTCACTCTGCTCCAGCATCTCTACTCTTCAGTCTTTCACATAACCTAACATGTAATCTGAGTAAACACGTCCGATCTTATCACTCTCCTGCTTAAAGATTTTCTTTGACTTCCCATTTTGTGCTAAATCAAATATAAACTGGTTAGCCTGACATTCAGAGCCTGCCATAATCTGATTCCAAGCCACCATCCAAACCTTACTTCACATTCCTCTCTTTCCCACACTGTATTCTGTGCAAACTGAACTCTTAGCTCTTCTACCTGTACCTGAAATCTTCACTGATCTACCTCCAGCTGGAAAAAAAAATTCACATTCAGATATCTCAAACTGCTTTGTCAAGATCTCTCCTTCGCACTTAGCACATTTTGCCCTGAATTATACTTATGCATATCTGTATCTCCAGTACTTACCAGAGCACTACGTACTTATAAAGTGATTAATAATTTTTATTGATTTCTTCTGGTTCTTTATCATTAAGCTCCGTTTCTGTGTCTCATTTTTGTTTTCAATTGGCTGTCAACTGCTAAGGTATTAACTGGTCATTAAGGTTATCAGAAAATAATCAAATTATCACTCTTCCTAAGAGTATCTCATTTTTAAATGGGATTCAAAGATGGAAAGGTTCTTAAGACACAAAGGAATGGTACCATATTGATAGAATAACAAATGGGGAGATTGATATTTTGGGAACAATACAAATCTATATTTTATTTGCTCTTTTTTAATTTTTTCAAATTTTATTTTATCTCCTTCTTACTTCTTCTCCCCATGGGAAAACAAAACAAAACCTCTTATCTCTTCCGCATGGGAAAATAAAACCAAAACTAAAAAGCAAACAAACTTTTAACAAATATTTATAATCAAGAATTTTGGGAACACGTCCAAAAATATCTCATCTTGCATATTAAATTCATCAACTTTCTGTCAAAGGTGGGAAACATTCTGAGGAGGCAGTGCAGGTGGAGCAGTTGCATGAGGAGAAGTTACAAGAGGGTGGGTGTTTGCCAGACAAGACTGACAGTAAGCTGCATCACTCTATCATTTGCATGACTCAGGTAAGAGGTAGAGGAGCAGCATGGCCAATGGCATTCTGGCTTTGGAGTCAGGAAGACCTGAATCCAAGTCCTGTCTCTGACTCATACTAGCTGCGTGACTATGGACAAGTCACATACCCTTTTGGCAGTCCAGGCAACTGTAAGACTTTAAGTTCCTATCCAAGGGATTTGCCAATCTATACCAATTGATGTAGAGAGTATTTGTTCCAGCAGTTCATTACAGTAATCAAATCACTGATCTAGATTTTAAAAAGTAGTCATAAGGAATTGAGTTAGAGTACTAATGACCCTTTGCATTAGATATTTGGTGGCCCTTAGGATGACATGTGCACAAATAGAGACCACTTCCATTTTTGCCTAATAGGTAAATGTAACTAATAAATCATATAAGCTCCAAATTTTGTAAAAGAATGAAACTGAACACAACCAAATTTTAATAATGGGAATTAAGTTACCTGGGCGCGAGGGTGGGAATGGGGGTGCATGACCTTTAGTGAGATATTTATTTCAGTTCTCCAATCTTCAGTTTCATTATCTGTAAAATGATGGAGCCGAACTAGAGCCATGGTTCTGAACCTGGGGTCTATGACTATTTTTTTAATAGTTTGTTATTCATCATAATTGGTTGCCTCTGTAATCCTATATGTTTCATGTCAAATATTTTAAAACATTCTTCTGAAAAATGGTCCATAGGCTTCAGCAGACTGCCAAAAAGATCTGGGCTACCAAAAACTCTGAGTCTAGAGTCCAAGTCTAGTTTTAAGATCCCTTTAACCTCTATGTGAAGTTCTAGTGTTTCCCAAGTTTTCTTCTCATTAATTCTAGTGAAATTCCTGAGCCATGTGGGGGAAGGAAAACTGGTCTTTCTAATTCAGTCACCATCATTAATTAGTACATTATATAATGTCCCTGACCCCATAAAAGTAACAAATCATCCAAGGATAGCGGAAAGCACGAATGGCTTTTTAATGTTAGGTAAAATGCCGTATGTACTTTTACATCTATTAAATATTCCATTTTCAATGTAAGCCATCAGCTTTTATCTATTATAGGCAATAGTAATCTTCCAAGTCCTGTAAAAAGCAGATAGTTCTGCCCACTTTGAGGGTCCAAATTCCCAAATGCATGTCATTATTTGAAGTGGAACTCATAACATTCTTTGTAATGGAAGGGGCCTGCCTTATAAATTGCCACAGACAGGAAATTCAACCCTTTGAAGAGAAAACTGGTTAGACATGCAATGCACCTCAGTCTGGAATTTGTAAATAACAGTGAATTCTGTCATTTCTACCCCTAAGCGTCTGTGCATTCTACCAATTTGTCTTTTCAAGTTAATTCTTATTACCATCAATACCAAACCACTACTGGATAAAGTAAATCTTTCACTTTTTAATAAGAAAACATCTCTGGCATTTTTACGGAGTTTGAGAGGATTATATGTCTTTGTATGTAAGTGTGGGTTTTCACCTGGCACAATCATCTGTCTTGTTTTTGAAGACTTGTCTGAAGTGTGTTGTGAGAGAGATGGTGTTTTACTGCCTAAATTATAAATCCAAGGGCGTTATTAAATTCCCTGGTATTCTGATTTAAAGAGTGTTGTTCAGCTCCTCTAAAGAAAATGTTCTTCAGGATGCAGTGACCTTTTCAATATATCACAGGAAATCAAGAACTTGTAACCATGCTTTCAAACCCATCACCAGCCCCCTCATTTCACTACAATGTCATCAGCTCATCTATCATAGGATGCCAAGCACCGGGGTAATAATACATTATTTCTCCTGTGAAGAAATGGATACACTAATATATTGATGTGAAATAATTAAGAGATGGAAATGTCTTGACAAATTCCACACTGCTTTGTATGTTTTGCCTGAAAGTACCTCCATCTAGCTAAGACAGCCTCTGTGTCTGCTTAGTAATTTTTCTAATATTCACAATGATGTGATATTTTCCAGTTGAAAGTTAGTCCAGTGATTGATCTCATTTGGTTTTGTCCAAATTAAAATGTTTCTCTCCAACATTTATAGTAAGTGTAAAAGTCTAAGGAACAGAAATTTTACATCAGGGCAGGATTTAAATAACCAGCTCAGGTCAGCTTTTTTTATCATTTTTTTTATGTTGTTAGTATAACTATAAGAGGCAGTGGGATGTAGTGGATAGAAAACTAGCTGTAGAGTCTGAAAGATGGGTGGTTAAGGCTCACCAGTGACAAAAACTGACCGTGTAGTATTGGGCAAATCGCTTCACTTATCTATGCCGTCAAACAACTCTCTAAGATTGTAAATTACAGAACAATTAATCTGCAGGATTAGAAGGAATTTCTTCATGAGTTATTCTCTATGGCAATGAAATCCACCACCACCACCAACAACAACAACAACAAAGTATATAACAAATCATTATACTTTATGGTAATTCCTAAAAAGACAACCACCAGGTTATTTTCTGCAAAGAATATTTCTAAAACATTGGTTTCCCACATTAAAAAACAACAATCTGCAATTCTAATTCCCCAAACCTCAAATTGAGAGCTCTTGGTAGTGCCACTGATAATGTAAGTGTGTATTATAGGCAGCAACTATTTTTTTTTCATTTTCTGTTTGCATCCTTAATGGCCTTGAACAGCATCTTATATGTACACATGACAACTGCTAATTGAACTGTGCCTTACCACTCATTGCATTTAATAAATATTTAGAGGATTGGATCAGATTGTAGAGAAAAACACTGAGTAAAATAACCAATGCCAAAGGGATAGGTGCCTTTACCAACTCTTTAGGCAACTAGCACAGAACTAACAACCTGTATTCGTGTTTTGTGCTTTATATTACGTACGTAATTATGCTAGGGAAATAACTTGTGACAATTGTAGGAGTCATAGAATCCTCAACCTATTTTATGGAGATAAACACCATAGATAATGGAAAGACCAATTAACCTGTCTTGTCACTGATGACCAAACCCTTTCTTGTCTATGCCCAAGACCTCCAGTAGCTTGCATCATAGCTAGTGCACAATTGGCACAGGTCAAGGAAAGTTAACAAGCATTTATTAAGTGCCTACTATATGTTTGGTACTGATATGACCAATACTTCTCCAGAAATATTCACCATGTAGGGAAACAGAAATATAAATAAGAAGGAAAAGCCAGCTAAGAACAATACACAATTGGAAGCTGGCCTGCTGTGCCACATCTGGCTCTATTTTCTTCCTGTCAACACAATCAACCCCACATCCATAGTATAAGAACAAGTTTAGTAATTC
The DNA here is from genome assembly GCA_028646595.1 of Phalanger gymnotis. Lineage (NCBI taxonomy): Eukaryota > Metazoa > Chordata > Mammalia > Diprotodontia > Phalangeridae > Phalanger > Phalanger gymnotis. The sequence continues at coordinate 119,318,888 of CM053626.1, read as the reverse complement.
AACCCAGAGATCTTGTATTTAGATATTTTTGTCTGCTGGCAACATTAATGTAGAAAAGGGGCTGATATACTTGTTAGGATTGCACGAATCAACAGCTGCCTCCCTGTTTAGCTGTCTTCCAACCCTGATGGAATAACAGTAGAGCAGGTTCAATAGTAAAGAACAATATAGCAGAAATCCAACTAAAATGTTCTTGACATTTCTAAATGCCCCCAAAATACATATATAGAAATCCATAGCTATGATACAGATATATGATATGGATAGATATATCTGTGATATAGATAGCAAATACACATATATGAACAGGTAGCAATATGTACATTTATATATATATTTATATGTCTAAATATATTTAATATATATAGACAGACAGAGAGAGGGAGAGAGAGAGAGAGAGAGAGAGAGAGAGAGAGAGAGAGAGAGAGAGAGCAATTCAAAGGTAACTTATTTATTTGAAATTTACTTCTCACTCTCATTGCAACAGTTATTTAAAGACCTCTTGCTCTCAACATCTTCACTGCTGAGTGCCAACTGTGGCCACCTCACCCTCTACTTGTAATTCACTAATGACAATGAACTGCTACTTTATGCTAAGTACTATGATTTGGAGTCCTGTGTTCCCTCTTTTTGTTTCCTTGAACTTCTCTCAACCCCATACTTCTCTCCCTTCCCCACTCACCTCAATTTCCATCACCACCTTTTTTTTGCAACCTATGACAACTTCTATCATTCCACAGAATTTAGAGTGATCAAACCCTTGGAGGATAAGTGGAGAAATAAATGCCCCTAACAATATAATTTGGTAAAGCTATGTTAATATTAGTACTACAATCAAACTCAGTGAGATAATTGGCTAGGTAAAATAATGACCAAGTATTCTTCTCTGCCTGAAGTTTAAAAACTCATTCTACATAAAACTTATTTTCATGTAAAAGAATGGAAGAATGTGACAAAGTTCACATCACTAAGAGGATAAGCATCTTGAAAATTAAATTGGAGGAGGGAGAGCCAAGATGTCAGATTAAGGCAGGTACTCTTCTGAGCTCTCCCCCAAGCCCCTCCAAATACCTTTAAATAATGACTCTAAACAAATTCTAGAGCTGCAGAACCCACAAAAAGATGGAGTGAAACAATTTTGCAGCCTAAGATAATGTAGAAGGTTGGCAGGAAAAGTCTGTTCTACCAGAGTGAGAGAGGAGTGCAATCCAGTGCAAGTTATGCCAATACATACCAGGCCCCAGCAAACCCAGAGCAGACCTTGGAACAACTGAATCAGTGGCAGTAGTGGCGGTTTCCAGACCTCTCAGCCCACAGATGGTAAGGGGATCAGACAACGGGTCAAAAGGAGATTTACCGGGGTCCCTTTACTGGCACCAGGGACAGGACTCTACTGCATTGCCTATACATGGATTTAGGTTGTAATCCTGGGTCATAACTCCAGAGTGAGGAGGAGCACTAACACAGCAGAGCTTAGACCTGCAGGGGATCAGGGACCCTGGTCACAGTTCCAGGGTTGAAAGGAGTGCTTGTGGTAACTCTCAAACTATTGCATAATACAGGAGAATAGTAAATACATCTCTCCTAAATCATACCACTTTGGAAGAACCAAAAATTTACAGATCCCCAGAATTACTCTAAAAACAGCTGCACAAAAATATCTTAACCTTGGGACAGTGCCCCTTCAACTTGGGAAGCAAAGACCTGTTTTACTATGGAATTAAAAGTCAAGAAATAGGCTGGAAAATGAGCAAACAACAGAAAAAATTCTGACTATAGAAGGTTACTGTGGTGACAAGGATGATCAAAACACACACTCAGAAAAAGACAGCAAAGTCAAAACTCCTACATCAAAAGACTCCAAGAAAAATATGAATTGGTCTCAGGCCATGGAAAAGTTCAAAAAGGATTCTAAAAATCAAGTAAGAGAGGTAGAGAAATTGGGAAGAGAAATGAAAATGATGCAGGAAATCATGGAAAAAGAGCCAACAGCTTGGTAAAGGAGACACAAATAAATACTGAAGAACATAACACCTTAAAAAACAGAATGGCCAAATGGCAAAAGAAGCACAAAAATCCAATGCAGAGAAGAATGCCTTGAAAGGCAGAACTGGTCAAGATATACAAAGATATACAAAAGTTATACAAAAATTCACTGCAGAGAAGAATTCCTTAAAAAGTAAAATTGGCCAAATGGAAAGGTAGTACAAAAGCTCATAGAAGAAAATAATTCCTTAAAAGTGAGAATTGGGTAAGTGGAAGCTAATGATTTTACGAGACATCAAGAAATAATCAAACAAAATCAAAAGAATGAAAAAATAGAAGAAAACGTGAAATATCTCATTGGAAAAACAACTGACCTGGAAGATAGATCCAGGAGAGATCATTTAACAATTACTGGACTACCTGAAAGTCATGATCAAAAAAGAGTGTAGGCATCATCTTTCAAGAAATTATCAAGGAAAACTTCCCTGATATTCTAGAATCAGAGGGTAAAATAGTAATGGAAAGAATCTACTGATCACCTCCTGAGAGAGATCCCAAAATGAAAATTCCCAGAAATATAGCCAAATTCCAGACCTCCCAGACTCAGAGGTTCCCAAAGTTGGCAATACTGCCCTGTGGGGGGTGCTGGAATGATCTGGGAGGGAGGAGGCGGTAGGAGTAGCCTCAAGTGCAATTGGGGGGCCTTGAATAAAAAATAAGGAAGTGGTGGAAGCATAAGGAAAAAGATAAGAAAATTTTGAAAAAACTGTACATGTTTCATTTGTTGTGTACTAGAGTTAAAGTCATAGTGATTACATAATTTTCCAAATAAACACAAAAAATGCAAGTTATAACTGATTAGTGGTCCAGTCCACTGACAAGTCTTAACAATCAAGTGCTAGCGGGCAAGTGTTTCATGCATCGTCAGAAAGTCCAGCAAGTATTAGCAGGAATATTTGCATGTAATGAATTGTTTGCAATATGATACTATACAGTTACATGATGCAATATTGCATCATCAAAATGTCAATGTAGGGGGGAAACCACAAATTTACAATAAATCATTAAATTTAAAGTGTGTCATTTTTTAAAAAAATATTTTTTTGAAATGATGAAGATTTCAAGAAAACAGTAAAGGGTTAAAGAAAGTCGATTTCTGGGGAAGGGGGATGGCAATGAGTAATGTTTTTAAAGGTGGCCAGTATGCTAAATAACTTTGGGAACCTCTGTCCCAGATCAAGGAGAGAAATTTCTGCAAGCAGCCAAAAAGAAAGAATTGAAATATTATGGAGCAACAGTCAGGATAACCCAAGATTTAGCAGCTTCTACATTAAAGGATCAGAAGGTTTGGAATATGGCATTCAAGGCAGCAAACAAGCTAGGATTACAACCAAGAATTACCTACCCAAAAAAACTGAGTATAATCCTTTAGAGAGAAAAATGGATATTCAATGAAATAGAGGACTTTTAAGCATTCCTGATGAACAGAATAGAAATAGCTGAATAGAAAATTTGACTTTCAATGCAAGAGAAGTATAAAAAGGTCAACAGGAAAGAGAAATCATAACATATTTGATACAATTGAAATGTTTATGTTCTTTTACAGGAAAATGATATTTATAACTCAAAAAAACTCATCAGGGAAGTTAGGAGGAGTATACCTAGAGACAAAGAAAAGGTGTGAGTTGAATGTGATGTTCTGGTTATCTAAAAAACATAAAATCAAGGAATGAGAAGGAAGACTGCATTGAGAGGAGAAGAAAGGGAGAGGTAGAATGGAATAAATTATCCAACACAAAACAGGCCTAAAAGAGATTTTACAGTAGAAGGGAAAATGGGGGAAGCAGGGAGAAGAGCACAAAAACCTTACTCTCACTGGAATTGTCTCAGAGAGGGAATAATATACAGTCTCAGGTATAGAAATCTGTTCTTACCATACCGGAAAGTACAAATGGAAGAGGATAAGAGAAGTGGGGGCATGGAGGTAGCTGATAGAAGGGAGGGTAGTTTGGGGGAGGTAAAAGTCAGAAGCAAAACACTTTTGAGAATGGACAGGGAAAAGGAGAGAGAGTAAGATAAGCTGGAGGGAAATCAAATGGAAGGAAATGCCATCTTGGCGGGGAGGGGAGAAGAAAAAAATTGGAGCTCAAGAACTTGTGGAACTGAGTGTTGTAAACTAAAAAAAAGAAAGAAATTTTTTTTAAAAAGAAAGGATGAGCATCTCACAAGGGCCAGAGTCTGAATATTGGGTCCATATAGGGCAAATTGCACTATATTAATTTTGTGTCAGAGGTGGTATTTGAACTCAGAGCTGTCTCCCAACTATAGTGACCTTTGATGACAAATCATTAATTGAATTACAAATAAAGTTTTGTTCCTTACATATCTGGAAAAACAAAAAGAAATGAGCAATATGTTCTCAGAAAAACATGAAAAGACTCATATGAACTGATGCAAAGTAAAATGACTAGAACCAGGAGAACACTGTACATAGTAACAGCAATATTACATGATGATCTACTATAAATAACTTAGCTATTCTTAGCGATGCAACAATCTAAGACAATTCTGTAGGACTTATGATGAAATCTGCTGTTCATCCCCAGAGGAAAAAAATAGTAGAGTCTGAATGCAGATCAAAGATACTTTTTTCTTTATTTTCCTTGGGTTTTTTTGTCTGTGTTTTCTTCACAGAAAGACTTATATGGAAATGTGTTTTGCGTGACTACACATGTATAACCTATGTCAAATTGCTTGCCTTCTCAATGGTGAGGGAGAAGAAAATTTGGAACTCAAAATTAGAAAAAAAATATTAAAATTGTTTTTACATGTAATTGGTAAAATAAAATATTAAATAAGAAAAAATCAAAGAAAACTAAAAATGGAATACTAGGCTACTTCCCCAACTCAGCATTTATAGGTTTGTGGGTAGGAGCCCCAGTTGAGTGATTCCTATAGGCTTCTTGCTTCTTCCTTCCAGTTAAACATGACCACTTAAACTATCCTACACCATTGAAGTGAAGCTGTTTTTAAGACTTCTATAGAAAAAATAATTGTGATAACTTTTCTCAGTACCTAGTAAAGGGTGGGGAGCCTGTGGCCTTAAGGCCACATTTGGCCTTCTAGATCCTCAAGCATGGCCCTTTGACTGAATCCAAACTTCACAGAACAAAACCCCTTAAAAAGGGGATTTGTTCTGTAAAATGTGGACTCGGTCAAAAGACCTCACCCAAAGACCTAGATTTTTAAAGCATTTCTTCCTAATTAGGAATATATTAATACCTCTTAATATAAAGTTACTGTCATGCAGGCTTTCTTTTTATCTTCTGCCTAACAATTATAGAGGAAGTCATATATTCCATCACAGTCTTCTTAACCAAGGACTACCAATTTACCCTAAATGCAGGCCAATAGTAATGTCATATAGTCCCAATTGGCAACAAAGAAATCCTTTACATCTGTACAAGTCAGTATTCTTGACTTCCCTCTTTTGCTTGGAAAAGTAAAGAAAAAAGAAAAATTTGAAAATAGGTAACCAGCTCCATTGGGCCAAACCTAGGAAGCTTTGTCTGCCTCCCTTTTTTCCCCACTTAGTAGCCATACCTAGAAATCTCTTACAGCTCTTGAAGTGACTAATATTGGGGAAAAGGTCAAAATCTTGAATTCACTTGAAGACTACCTGCAATAGCATGTCTCAAAGGTCAAGCTTTCCATGAAAGGGCATGGCTTATATCATATAGCACAGTGAGTGGATTATAGCTATGAAGGGAATCATTGAAGACGGAAGTTAAAAGTGATCTTCTCCTAAGGAATCATTCATCTAAACTGAACTGTCATGAAGATACATTGAGGAAAACAAATCTATAGGCCTTTTGAATTAAAACCAAAATATTTGGTTTTTTAAGTTCCATAAGATTGGAGATTAGGTTCTTTCCCCAAATATCTGCTATAGATGGGGATGATAGGAATTTAAAAGGTACTCACTCAGAGAATAATTTTGACACCTTGTTCCAAGCACACAACACACTATCCTTAAATACTTAGAATGTACTCCCTCCCAATTTCCATCTTTTGGAATCTCTGGTTTGCCTTCTATATAAAAATGTTACCTTTCAAGGATTACCTTCTATTTAAAGCCTTTTCTGTTTCCCGTAGCTGCTAGTTCATTGCCTCCCAAAACTACCATATATTCAATCTATATATTTTACATGTTGCCTCTCCATTTAAAATATAATAAACCCCTTGAGAATAGGGAACATTTATTTCACTTTTGTCTTTGTATCTCCCAACCCTTAACCACAGTGCATGGTACACAGTAAACACTTAATAAATGTTTGTTTATTGATTGGTTGGTTTCCAGCCAAAATGCCACAGAGGAATCACAAGGTTTAAGGATCAGATACTTGGGGAAGAGAAAGCAAGGAGGGAAGACTAGGTCTCAGTGGCTACCAGATCTCAGGAGCTGGTTCAAACTAATACAGTGTGATCAACCTCTAAACAGCATGTTTTTCAGACCAAAGACCTTAGTTATAAGTAATGTTCAGGGGATGGAAGGATGGAAACAATGTCAGAGATGTCTGTACTAACCAATTTGTTCATGTGTTTCCTTTGGGGGCCAGGCAGAATCTGATAACAATAATAATAATAATAAACAATGTAGCACTTTAAGAATTGTAGGGCATTTTACATATCTTATTGGATCCTCACAAGCCTCTGAAGCAGGTGCTATTATTAACCCCATTTTACAGATGAGGAAACTTTGACTAAGAAAGCTTAAATATTATGCCCAGGGTTACATAGCTAGCAAGTGTCAGAGGCGGGACCTGAACCCAAGTTTCCCTGTATCCAAGGCAGGAAGTTGTCCTAAAGTTCTTCCGATGTGGGAAGGCCTGTTTGGCTTGAATTTTGCTTTGTCCCAGCCATTTATCCAGATAAGGACTAAACAGTCACTAGATGTGGGGATGAAATAGGGAAAGGGTTGTTAGTCTTTCCCCCACGAAGCCACCTTTACAGGTTAGATCAATTCTCTGTTCTGTGCAAGGCATGCCTTACATTTGAAGCTTTAAAAGATTGTATTGCTTGTATTTATCCTCATTTTCTCATTACTCTCAGATGTGGACCCCACTGCCATAGTCAAGATGATATGTTAGCCACTGTCCCACCACAGTTTGCTTGTTTCTGCCTCTGCACTTTTTTATGCATTTTTTCTCTAACTGGCATGCCCTTCCCATGTTCTCTGCCCACCCATTCCTCTGCCCTCTTCCAGAACCTGCACCAAAACTCCCTGCTAGAGAAAGTTTTATCTGATTCATCTGCCTAATTCTATTCAATCCTGTGCATACTCCACTTTTACAGTATTAATATGTTGCTCAGTCCATACAACAGCCATTTGCTATAAATTGCTTCATAAAAGAAATCTTCCATCATTTCATGTGTTTGCATCCTATATTCCCAACTAGATAGTCTTTATTCCATAAAAACAAGACCCTAATCTTCTCTTTGGATTTTGTTCCTCTTCACACAAAGTCCCTTGTCCTTCCCTGTCTACTTCCCAACACACGCACACAAACACACACACACACACACACACACAACTTGTACAATACCAAATATAAGTAAGTTTTCAATAGAACTTATTGATTCATTGGTGAGGAAAACAGGTTTCCTCAAGCTGAAGTGACTGGTATAGTGCTCATCACATCTAAAAAGGCTTCTATTCACCTAAGGTAACAATAGGCGAACCTGCATCTCCAGAGTCTAAGTAGCCTATAGAGAAGTCTAGGGAGAAGTATTTCATGAACCTAATAGCTGAGAATTATTTCTAAAAGAGTAGAACCAAACTACTTCCTCTAAGTTGCTAATTAGTATGATTGCTACCCACTAAAATGTAAATCAACAATAGGAGAAAGGAACCAAGTCTTCAACAGTCCTCCTCCCCTCCATAGTCTGGACCAAAAGCCCCAAATGTGCCAACTAACACAAGCTGGACTAGATAATTACAAATCCAAGTGGACTTAAGAAAAACTATATTCTTAAACATATCTCCAGCAATTTGGCTTTTCCCATTTGGCAAACTTCCTTTTAAAAATTATCCTTTTTTCTCTTAACCAGTTACAATTCAGCATCTTTGGAAGAGGTCAAACCACTCCACTGCTGCTTAACGTGCCAGGTACGTCGGGCAAAACGCACCTCCAGTGCTGCCGGATGTGCCAGGTATGTCATGGCGTTCCATGGTCCTTCCAGTGGAACTTCAGTAGCACCCGCCCACAGCAGCACAAGAGCTGGCTGGAGGGAGGGCTGGCAGCAAAGCAGGACAATAAATCAACTCAAATACTGAGAACGAGGGGATTAACCTCGCCTCCCCCTCAAAGGACTCCGCCAATGATAGCACTGATTTTTTTTAATATAGCACCAGTTTTGTAAGGACCACACTCTGACAAAGCCATAAGTCTCTTCTTCCAATACCACCCCAAATTCATCACCACTCCCCCAAGAAAGGAGAGATAATGCTGCATATTAATGCAGTGGATATTTTTCTTGCAATTTTTTGAGACTTCATAGATATCCTCACTTTCTGACCTCTTCAAGGTTTCCATTCCATTTATTATCCATATAGATAAATTGAGATACACTTCGAAGATCAAGAGATAGAGTAAATAATGAGAATTAAGCTTTTTCCAGGACATCAGAAACCAAGGAAAAGAGGTAAGGGCAAATAGTGTGAATGTATTTATACATATATTATAGATATAGATATATAGATGGATAATCAGAAATATCCAAGTGTGGCCAAAGGAAGTAACTATTAAATGCATTAAATTGTTTTTGTTCAGTCGTTTAGTTGTGTCCTACTCTTCATTACTCTATGTATTATACTATCCATGGGGTTTTCTTGGCAAGGATACTTACTGGAGTGGTTTGCCATTTCCTTTTCCAACATATTAAATCTTAAATTTAATATGTAATACTATTAAGATAATACTATCTTAACCTCTCTGAGCCTCAGGTCAAGGATCACCTTCTATATTAAGCCTTTCCTGATTTTCAGAGCTACTAATTCATTAGCTTCCAAAATACCTGCTATTCATTCTATTTAATATGCTACATATGAAATCTTACTACCTATTGAGATGATACATGTTTTAAAGGTCACTTGAAGAATAAGAAAGATTTATTTATTTTAATAAGTTCATCTGTCTCTCACATTTTATCATATGGGAAAATATTTTGGGAAACTTATATTTGTTTTTATTTTGTTTTATGATTTTACGATGTTAATTAATGTATCATATCTAAGCTTTTCTGTTTGTTATGGCAATAAGCTCAAATTACTGACCTGTTTTGGCAGAAATATTGACATATAGCTGTTAAGAATTTTTTTTAAAAATTCCTCATCTTCAACTAGTTCAGCCTTTGTTCACATTGTGGTATGGTGCATTAGCTATTCATGGCTCAGGGTTGGGCTGTTATTAAGACTCAGTTACTTAAAACTAGCAAGATCAACTTTTCTGCCTTATTTCGTTAAGTGCGTAAAGGACATGATTTTCGTTAATTGTTCACTCTTGCAGGCTCAAGGTGACAAAATGTGTGTGTGTGTGTGTGTGTGTGTGTGTGTGTGCCTTCTCAGTACACTTTAAGAGCTTTTTTTAAAAAACGATCATCAACTAAATGTGTCAGTAATCTGTTTCGGGCAAGGTAGAAAAACATTTTTATGGAAGATTACACCAGAATAAAAAAGCAATCTTTTCTAGCCATTTGAGAACCAGAGGTATATGCTTAGGAATGAGTAACTCATCCTCATGATATTGACATAGATAAAATGCAAGGTTTTTCCACATCTCAGCAAGAGGCCATTATGGAAGAAACTAGATGGCAGAGCCCGCTATTGTCTCTCCTTTGGATGATCACACTGACACTCTAATGGAACAGGTAAGACCCATTTCCCAGGAAACACTCATTATGTGTTCTTATGTAGTTCTCCAGTTGTATCTTTGCATAATTGGTCCTGAAATATTTTTCCTTGTCTCTCAAGGTGATTACATTATATTATCCAGCATCTGCTAGCACTTAATATTTATTGCATTTGGGGGGTCATGATTTGACCAGAATCTCTCAAATTTTATTGCTCTTCCAAGCTGAACTGTAGTTCCCTTAGAAGGTTAATGGTATTTGATATGATATAGTATAATGTAATCAATCATACATTTTTCTGAAATGAATGCTGACTTAAAGGGTAAAAAATAGTACTGAGGGGGAATATGGAATCACAAGCCTCTCTCTTTTGTTACAGATCACAGGCTTCCCTTATTTCTTATTCTAAAATGTTAATAAAGAAGACATGAAGATAGAGGACACAGAAACCAATATCTCTTCTACTGTTTCTATAAACAATAAGTGCTGTTTAAAGAAGAATGAAGTTCCTTCATAACCACTATTCTTGAGCCAATTTCTAAATTTTTTTGATGTTGAACTATCAAATAAAATATAGAAAATTACTTCTTAAAACATATCTATCCCTTCCCCTTCCCCTCAAAGAAATCACATATAGATTTATTTATACGTGACTTTCATGGAAGAGGTCATGAAAATTCCATTGCATGAAGGTAATACAGAAATAAAAAGAATCAATCTTTCATGTTTTCCTAACCCAGTCGTTCAGTGAACTTGGCAAGTTACCAGGGATAATATTTTTTCAAGTGGGAATATGTGTTTGGTAAAAAATACCCCTACATTTGAATCATCATCAGGGGGTCCTTGTCTTGTTATGCATTTGGAGGAGGAAGGGTAGAGTGTTCACCCCTGCTGATAAAAAGAAAATGCCTTAGTGTTCCTAGTTTGGTACAATGCTACTCTAAGAAGAAAGACTAGAAAAATCTTACATACTGTATCAGGAAGAATTTTCTCACTGAGTCAAGCAAAATGCTTCATAGTTTTTTTACAAGAAAAAGCAACAGAAATTCAAATGCAGGATTTCATATAATCAGTAAACATTCATTGAATGCCTACTATGTGCCAGGCCCTGCGCTAAGCACTGGGGATACAAAAAGAGGCAAAAGACGGTCCCTGCCCTCAAGCAACTCACAATCTAATGGGAAGGCATTTGGAAGAGACCTCAGAGATCATCCAATCCAGATCATTTCCTAATGAGAATCATCTCTCCAGTATCACCAACAAGTGACTTTTCATGCCTGTTCATCATGCCTATAGCCAGCAAATTACATGATGCTGGCCAGGGAGCAGAAAGCCTCTGATAATCAATCAGGACTTCTAGTAATTGGTGATATGCTATAGATGGAACTCACTAAGCTACCCACTTCCTCCCCCTGCCTCTTCATGTTTCTTAAATATTCCTGCCTTCTACCAGTTGACAAATTAGTGCACTTTGCCATATCCAAATCATATCATATAGATAAGGTAGACCCCCATCCCTGAACTTGAAAATGATTACCATATAGCAAATTAAAGTCAAGATTTTTTTTACCAGAATACTGCTCAAATATTTTCCAATCTAGCCAAATGTTTCCAAAGAATTTGGCAAGAAATACAGTAATAATACCACATATTTACGTGTGTATAGATTAAGTGTGATGCTTTATAGTTTATAAAGCATTTCAAATGTTTTCTCTCATTTCCTCTTATAAAGTAGCATTATCCTTGTTTCGTAAGTAAAAAAAACTGAAGCTCAGAGATGTTAAGATCATAGAGCTAGAGAATAGCAAAAACAGGTTTTTGACTCCATATTCAGTGCATTTTGGAGAATTTCTAGCAAGGCTATTTTTACTGCGTTATATCTCAATGTCATATTGCCAAATGACTACTCAGCACCTATGACCCTCTTCCCTCATCCCCTAATAATCACATATCCATTTCTTCTCAGGCAAGGTTTTTAAATCATTTTATGGAATAGACTCCTCCCCTTTGGTAGTCTGCTAAAGCCTATGGACTCTTCTTAGAATAATCCTTTTTAAATGTATAAAATAAAATACATAGGATTATAAAATAATTCTTTTGAAACACAATTATCACATTTTTTAATTTTCAAATTTTTAATTATTAATTTAAAAAACAAATCAACAGACTTCCTTGAATCTATCCACAGATAAGGTTAAGAACCCCTGCTCTAAGATTTTCTCTGTCAGTTCATGAACAACACACTAGCAACCTGCTGATTTGTTTCGCAATAGTGTCTCCTTGTATAGTCTAATTAGGCTTTCCCACGTGTTTCTATTTTAACTCTATGGGTCTGTACAGAACTTATGTCTTTGGTGCTGCTGCTTTTTCGGGGTGGGGGGAACTGTTTTAGATAAATAGACTGATCATTTTAAGTATTGTAGATGAAGCACGTTGTTAGAAAAAAAAATTTTAATTTAGTAATATTCCATCCACTAGCTCTAGAGTAAAGCTTTCAAGATATATCTGCCTTTAACTTTGCTTGCTGTGTTTCAGTGGTCTTCATTAAGAAACATTTTCTAAGTGGCAGCTTACTAGAACATAATTCCTTTTTCTCAGCTAAGAAATGTCAATTTTGAACTTGTAAAAATTGTCCCCCAGAGCAATAGGATACATCAGAAGAGATGAGAAACAAGCATAGGTCTCCCCTCCCTGCCCCCAACAAAAAAAACAAGAAGACATTACTACCCCACTACTTTGTAAAAGTGAGAGGACCTCAGGTGTGGTACAATGCTCATATTTTCAGGGCTTTTATTAGATGCATTGAACAGCTTTGCTGACTTCTCCTTTTTTCCTTTAAAAATAACATTTGTTATGTGAGATGGCTTTCTGGGAAAAGAGGGGGAGAGGAATACTGGGACAAATTTCAGTGATGTAAAAAAAAATCAAAAACATTTTAAAATTCTCTTTAAAGAATTGATCCCTCCAAAAAAGCATTTCAATACAGAATATGAAATATCAATAACATATGATGATATCCTTTTCTTTTTTGCTTTAGCATCTTTTATGCTAGAGTGTTTAGTAGCGTCTCTCTGAGGCACAAGCGGAAGTGGGACTAATTAGGATAGTCTAGGTAGGTAGGGAGCAGTCTAGTCATTACTGTACCTTTAGGCAGGCTAAAGGTTTAATCTGGAGAAAGAGACTAATGAAAGGAGGATTAGACAGATATGCGTATATACAAGCAAGGTCCAGATTCCAGAAGGTCAGTCAGTCAACAAGTTTCACTAATAAACAGGAAACGAGACAAGGGAGTTCTGATATTAAGGTAAAGTACTCTCTGTTGTGCTTTATACTGTCGTCTGAGTTTGGGTAACCCTGAGCCTTGTAGGTGTTGATCACAACCGGAAGGAGATTCAGGTCAGGGAAGGAAGGAAAGAGAAGAATAGAAGTCTTTCTAAGAAATAAATAGAAGATATAGTTTGTAAGTTGTAGTAGTAAATTTCTAATCTAGTTAGCAGTTTTGACTGTCAGGAGGTATCTCCACAGGTATTGACTGCCATATACTTTTTTCTTATATGAGAGTTTCAGTTTCTCTCTAGAAAACAGTACTGAAAGACAGAGACAAGCAATGAAAAGAAGGGAATTTTAGCCTTTCAGCTTATAAACATTTAGATAACTTTAACCCAAGTCATATGAATGCCAGGCAATCTGTACCATAAAATAAGTCTCAAAAATTGTTGAAAAGAACCATCCAGGTTTAACCCCATGTGGAATGGTGTCGCTGAGTGAATTCTTCTAGGATGCTTTCAAGTCATCAAAAATGCCACATTTCTTGCCTCTTTACTCCAAAAGAACTGAAGTTATACATTTGAAGATTTTGCAATATCCTCTTTTGCCTGACCAAAAATATAGTGTGTGGTAGCAACCCAATTCTTAAACTGATATTGATAACTTAGCTATAATTCCGAAGCTAAATGTTGTTTTTCTATTCTATTGATAACTTAGTTTTAATTCTGATGCTGTGTTGCTTTTCCATTACGAGGCTACATTGTTTTCTGAAATAAAATTTTGACTTTGATGGAACCCTTCTCCCAAAGTCCTGCTCATTATTTGCAATAAATAAATGGTAATGGCAGTTTGTATATTTCTTACAATGATTCCAATATGTTGTATAACATGGTATGTTGGCCCAGTCATTATTTTAATCATCATCATGATTATTGTCAAGAGCATTCTTATTGGTATATAGTACAGTGATTCATGTTGGTGAGTTAACTAAAGGCAGTCTGCACCCCCTAGGATTTTATATTTTAAGGCAGACAGCATTGGCATGAATCAGAGAGAAACTGGATGTATAGTGCATCATAAAAATACACACATAAATAAGGTCAGTACTTAGGCATCATAAGTAGATTTATTGGGTTGAATGGAAAATACATCAGAAGAATTGAATTTTATGGAACATGGGATTTTTGAGCTGGGAGGGAATCTCCCACTCTAACTTCGTCTTTTTACAGACAACAAAATCAAGACCCAGAAAGTTGAAGTGGCTTCTCCATGATTGTTCATAGCGCACAACTTGGACTCAAACTCAGTTTTGCTGACTCCTAGTCCATTGTTTTTGTTGATACGCTGACTTTTCAGGAGTAATTGCTGTAGCTCTTCTATAATTACTTAGAGGAGGCTTCTTGGAAGGGGTGGAATATTAGTTCTCTCCTTGAAATCATTTGCATCAAGACTATAATTGTATTAACTCAGCAAATCTATATTAGCTGAAATTGACACGAGCCTGGCCATGGTTTACATGATGCGGTTCCATTAGACCTTGTTATAAGGTCCTAGAAAGCAGTGGTTTCTGTCATTTGTCTGATGGTATATAGGCTCAATTTCAATTTTTTTAGCTTTTTAATTCTAGCTCGGGCACTGCTCTTGACCATCTTTTCATTTTTATATGATTCTGGTGTTCATAAAGTTCTTTCAAGTACTGCTAGAAACCTTGAATCTTCATAATTTCAAGAACCTATTTGTACAGCTCCTTCTTAGAGACCCTTCAATGAAAAGCCTCATTTTTCCATATTCAAAGCTGAATATCATGATTTCCTACAATTATAGGAAATCATGCAGCTCCGATTTCCCAAACTGTGCCATTTTTCTTTGGTTTTTATGGGAAACTTTTCGTTGTTGTTCCCAGCACCTGGTTGTCATCGTGATTTTATTTTGCTGGTGTTCTGGGCACTAAGCCTGGCCTTTTCAGTTTTACTTTCCTATCCTGTGCAGTATCCCATATTTTTACATTTGGATAGGTTTCCTAAAAAGTGATAAGAGTAATTAGCAACTGTGTATTATTTCTAGTGAAGCCTAAAAATTATGCATTTAACTTTGGTTCTTTCTTTCTCCCCCTAGGGCTTGTACAAGACAACGCATGCTGAGTGGATCATTTGAGGGGCAGCCAGCAAAAGAAAGGTCAATACTCAGTGTGCAGCACCATATTCGTCAAGAACGCAGGTAAATACACTGTGCAGGGGGAGGGGGGAGGGGGGAGGGAATTTTCGGGGGAAAAAATTAGAAAACTATTTAACTGAAAGAGTTAAATATGCACACACCATAACTGCTAATCTTGGAAAGCAAAGACTAACAGAATAAGTTGCTTCTGTGGATATTAACAGTAGTGAGGTTTATTGTCTCATAAAACAGGAAAAGACTTTTTTTTTTTAATTTCAAATGTCATTTCATTTACTCACTACAGATCTGTTGAAAGATCCAAAGGATAAATTAATTTTAAAAAGGATTAGAGACAATTGAAGAACATAAGCTTCTGATGTAAAGAGAGTGAGATTCTAAGCATATTGCATGTACACACATATTAGGAAAATTGTTCTTTATAATGGCCATCATTTAAAGGTCACAGTTTGATCTTGAAATTTGTCACCAAATTGATTATGATTGTTTCAGGTCACTGAGACATGGTTCTAACAGCCAGCGAATCAGCAGGGGAAAATCTCTTGAAACCTTGACTCAAGATGTAAGTCCTTACATGATGCTTTGGGTATGGGGAAGAAAATTATGACTTTCCATTTAAACTGTTGTTTACACAAATTCAGTGTCTAGACTTTCAGAGCATATTTCCAGAGTGCCCTGAGATTCAGTCCCAAATGGAATTTTTTAAAATGACATCACTATGATATATAATGTTATTTGTAGAAAAACCAAAACATGTTCCTTCCGTAGTATTATAGTTCAATGAAAACATCTTGTAAATAATTGTTATAATTAGAGAAATATATTTATGTTATACCATAAAGACTTACAAAGAGGTTTTATATAATAGGAATAATGAGCAGCATTACTATTGATTGTGTTTAAAATATTCTGGTTCTGATAGAGAAGACAGTCTCTGCCCTTTAGAAACCTGCATTCTAAAAAAATCAAAACAGCGCTTTTAAAAGCTTTAATCTTTTAATATTTGTTTGGTATTCAGCCAAGTATTTGTTTAGTTAAAGCTCCTGGATTATTCCATACTCATTTCTTGCTCAAAGAGGGAATTATTACTTAATTACTGCCATAATTTGATAATTATATCACTCAGAAGTGTCAAAAATACAGATTGTGGGCTGTATTACTCCCTAGTACTACTAGTATAAGGTCAAAATACAATTGACAAATACTTAACAAAATATAAATAAAATAAAACATGTATAATATTGATACATGGTTTTTCTAAATCAGTATGCAGCCTGCAGGGATCCTTATGTATAATTTAATGGTCTCCAGTTTCCATTTGAGGTTGACACTCCTGATATAACTACCACTAGCTGGCACAGGGGCTTGAGCACTGGACTTGCAGTCAAGAAGAACTGAGTTCAAATTTAACTTAAGTCACTTAGTAGGGACCCTCGGGAAGTCATATAACCTGTCTGCCTCACTTTCTTCATCTGTGAAATGCCAATGATAATAGGACCTACCTCTTAGGGTTATTGCTTCTAGTTGCTGAATGATCCAGTCAAAATCACAAGTTAGGCAGAGTTCATCTTCAGTGACCCCTGTCTTACCTTTCTGTCCCTTCCCCTACCCTTTCATTTCTCACCTCCAGGTACCCAGAATTCTCTTACTGCCCAGATGACTTCTGGTTTCAAAGGAGAGTGATAATCTGCTAAACTAATTCACACTGCTATATTAGTGACTTAGTGTTTTGTCCCTCCCAGGAGTATTTTTTTAAGACCAAATGGAGAGGGCAACATTTAACCCCAAAGAATGACTCTCTAATGACAGATTTCTAAGAACTGTGACTCCAAAGTAGAGGAGGTTTTTTGAGGCATGGGCAACTTTGCAGAGCCCTTCAAATCTCAACATAAAGTCAGTAGATATGGCCCTTGGAGGTCCGCTACAGATTTGCCTTTCTCTCATTGCCTTCCTCAATTGCCTATTCAGATGATTTCAGAACCTTTCCGTGTTTCAAAATGGAAAAGGTTTTCTACTTTCCAAAAATGGGGAAAAAACTTCACTTGTGTGAGGTTTTGGTGAAAAAGATCATTTTTTCCCCTTTAGCTTCTATGTAGCTCCACTCAGATCTTTTTCAACATGTATAGCCGTATTTGCTGGCTATTCTGATTCTACGACAAAAAATTGAAGACTTCGTTCAGTCAACAAGAATCAATTCGATGCATACTGTATACTGTGCTGGGCTCTGGAGGACACGGAAACCAATTTGTAAAGTTTTCTGACTGGCAGAGTACTGGATCCCACAGAGTTCAATGTGCTATTCAAAACAGTAGAAGACAAGTGATGTGTCAGCGTAAAGGAGGGACTCACATATAACCCTGGTAAATTTCTCTAGTGAGGAGAGATGGGGAGATATATAATTTCAAATTTCAAGAACAGAGGCTTAAGCCATAGGCAACCTAGGAAGTTTATCCAATATTGAGAATCATAGCAGAGTCTCTTTGAAGCTCATTCAACTCTTGCTCACCTAGCTAGAGAATACATGGATATGTCAGAGTAAGCATAGGATCAATAGAATGATGGTAGTGACCAGGGCTCTGGATCCTTAATGCCTATGCGAATATTCTGGGACACATGGGAGCCACGGGTTCTGTGGGTAGAGCTGACCTTTACATACTGCCAACCCTGAAAAAAATGCTCAGCTTGTAATCGTGATGAAGCCTTTGGGCATCTTTACCGGCTAATTCATATCATACGGTTCAAGAATGAGTTCAGAACTCGTAAGCTATTCATAGTCACAGATCTATCCAACTAACCACTGATGTTTCACCACAGAATTATGATTATCATTCCCCAAGTGACTTTTGGCTTCATAATTCTTTGGATGAGTATTACGACAGAATATCATCTGAGAAATTTGCCTAAAGATCTACAGGGACAGTATTGATTCAGAGTACTTCATTTCAAGTTGACTCACCAAAAAATTGCTTGTTTAAAAAGACCAAAACAGAAGATGCCTTTAAACATGTACTGTGTTTGGTGTTCAAGTGACCCTACAGGGACATTGGCAACTGCAGAATTTAAAGTGCCCTTGTTTTGCTAGATTTCACTATACTTTTGGGGTAGGACAGACTCATATCAAAAATTAAAAACAACAATGCAATCTACCATATTACATCAGAAGAATTTCCGGGGATTCATGAGATGTATGCATTTTGGCCAGCTTTTAATTTAAATCTCCATTCTGGGTCCCTGCCCCAATTTAGAGATGGTAAGTTAGTGAAAGTTTTAAATTTAAGTTATTTTTTTCTTTTGTAAACATTCTATCTGACATCAATATGGATAATGATAAACATAAGATCATAGAATGTTAAACCCTAAATGTGGGAAGGATTTTAGATGCATTCTTGTCTAATTCCCTCATTTTATAGATGAGGAACCTGAGACCCAAAGAGAAGAAATCACTTTACCAAGATGACACACGTTAGAACCAGGACTAAAACCTAGATCTCCTGATTCCTAGTCAAATGCTTTTCTTCTCATATCATGCTGGCTCTCTAAAGACTTTATATGACCTTCAACTTATATTTAAGGAGAGAAATCCCATTGACAGATGATCCCATGTTATCTTTATAGAATGAGAACATAACCTTTCATGAAAAATATGTGACTTTATTATGATCATATAAATTAAATTCGTTCATCTTCCTATATTCTTCTTACATATTTATAGCATTCCAACACAGTGAGATATAGAAATGCACAGAGAGAAGATAGTGAAATCAAGATGATCCAGGAAAAAAAGGAACAAGCTGAAATGAAAAGGTACTGAGTGATATAATGGCCCGTGGGTCACATTTTAGAAGGATGCTTCTTTTGAAAAAAAATTTAGCTTTACCTTCCCATGAATCCTTTTTTTCCCAAGGAAAGTGCAAGAGGAAGAATTAAGGGAAAACCATCCATATTTTGACAAGCCCCTGTTCATTGTTGGTCGTGAGCACAGGTTCCGAAATTTTTGCAGAGTGGTGGTCCGAGCACGCTTTAATGCGTAAGTATTTTCTGGCTTGGTCAGTTCTTTTTCCTAAATTCACAAACTAGGGGTTGTTTCATGAGAAAGTAAATGAAATGTACAATTCTAAAGGGTAACAAAGACGTTCTTAGACTAATTAATCAAACTGCTCACTTTTGTAGAGCAAACTAACGAGGTAGGGTAGGTGGAAGGTTTATATTATTTAACACGGATATAGCACTCAATTATTGTGTAAAACACTTTGCAATCATTTTGCTTGTTATTTCAAACAACCACTCAATGTGTTGCTGATCAATGTTATTAGTACCATGCTTTATGAGCAGGAAACTGAGTCATAAGGAAATTAAATGATTTGACCAATGCCTTGAGTGACCAATTGGGCCAAAAATAGAATCGAGCCCTCACACCTTCACTGAAATTCTGGAGCCTCTTTGATACCAAAATATGCCACTCTGTGCAATTCAATATTAAGTGAAATGGAGTGGGAGTAGGAGGAAGGAATAATGCTTCTGTTGGCAACAGCCATGTGCATATTTTTGTCCTTCTGTTTCTCAATTCTCACCTGAAAGGAGACAAGATTTACATCAGAACCTGTAAGGGAGCCAGAGAGGTCCATAAGAAAGAACCATGTTCTTGGCTCTCTAGACCAGGCTTACTGGGAACATAAAATGTGAAAGAGAATCTTTTTTTTTCTTAAATGTTATTTTAAGTAAAGCCTCAGCTAAAACCAGAAGTACAAGGGGAAGTAAAGCTTAAGTGTGAAATGTTTCCATGTCTAGGCTTGTATTCAAAAGTACCTTCCCTAATTCCCTAGGGAAATTCCCTAATTTCCAAAATCAATGAAAACAGATCCCTTTTATTGGTGGTGATTCTCTGTCATGATCAAGTATTCTACCATTAGTGGAATAACCACTTGATTTGGTGTCAGATGAAGTCTCCCTTCCGCCTCCTCCTAACAGTTTGACCTTGATTAAGTCACTTTACTGCTCTAGGCCTCAGTTTTCTCATATGTAAATGGAGGTCATTGAACTAGAGAATATCCAAAATCCCATCCTGCTCTGACATTTGTGAACCATAGAATTTTAGAGATAAGAAAATTTGTAGAAATTGTATTCTACAATCTTCTTACAGAATCTCATAATTCTAGGGCTCAAGAGGCATTAGATTATAGCTGGTCCAGCCCCTTCTTTTTATAGATGAGAAAATGGAGGCTCGCAAAGGTCACGCAGTTAGTGAATGAGAAAGCCAGGGCTAGAAGCAAAATTTCATCCCTCTCAAATCCAGTGTTCCTTGATTTTACCCCAGTTCTGTCCACTCCAAGTTCAAGGCCATTCATTCCTCGAAAACTTCGCTAGGATCTTACAAAGTTAAGAGAGTAGCCACTTACAGGTTAATTTGATCAATGATGATGAGTCTCAAAGTGGTTATTTTATCTAAATTACATGAGACAGCTAGGTGATACAGGGAATAGGATGTTGGGCTTGGAATCAAGAGGTCCTGAGTTTCAATCCAACTTTAGACACTATCTGTGTGACCCTAAACAAGTCACTTAACATCTGCCTGTCTCAGTTTCTTCAGCTATAAAATGGACATAAGAAGAGCACCTACCTCAAAGGTAAAGAGATATCTGTAAAATGCTTAGCACAGTGCCTGGCACATAGTAGGCATTATATAAATACCAGCTATCGTTATTCTTGAATGCCCACCTGTTCGTCAAAGTGTTATTTCTCCACTCAGGTCTTTGTAGTCAACTTTGCTTTGTATATTCCATGAAATCAACTGATGATCAATCAGGGTCTAACCACACATGAAAACGGACTTCTGTTCATTCATTCATTCAGCAAACAGCTATTGAAAGCCTACTTTATCAGAGCTCTTTCACTGTCCTAAGAATTTGAGGGTAAGCCCTGGGGAAGGATATAAATTGGAGATAAGACATTATCCTGGCCTTCATGAACTTTAGAATCTAATTCGATTCCCAACCCATATGGCTTCTGTGAAGGTATGCTATTGAATAGTGGTCTGATGTAGCAGGAAGTACTTAATATCAAACTTATAAATTATTTTAGCTGAATCATTTAAAGAAATCTCATGATAGTTTATGAGGCAAAGAATAGTTTAGAGCATTGTTTTCAATTGATATTTGACAACAGAATCACCTTTGTTTTTAAGCTCCAGCTAAAGGTTTTTGAGTGTGACTACAAATCCTAAACCAAGGTACTGACGGTATAAGTGGTAAAGTTTACTCTGTACTAGTGTAAAAAAATCTATAAAGTCTTTTTCTTTACCCTGTGTTATTTAAACTACTCTTACCTGGTGTCTAAGTCAGTCGGATATGGGAGATTTATATCAGCATTTATTTGAGGCTTGTGTACAAACACTGCACTACTGAGTCATACCCTGTTTGATATATTGTTTAATTTGATATCCTTTGTTATCTCTTTCAGTTCTAAAACAGACCCTGTGACAGGAGCTGTGAAAAATACAAAGTACCATCAACTGTAGTAAGCATCACAAACTCAGCTTTCCATACACATTTGAAGTTTTCATGTACTATTTTATTCTGCATCAAGTTTCTCTGTTGTCCTTTATTTCCTCATTACGCTGTTCTGTGAAATAGCTGATGAAATCTTTCACAATTTTTTTAGTCGAACTAAGAGATTCACATAAACAATATGCCTTGACTCTTACAGCCCTTTTCTGAAGCTTTTTATGATTCTTGACTATGTTTGCTATTTGGCAGTGACTTGCTGGGATTGGTCACCTACCTGGACTGGGTGATGATCATTGTGACGATCTGCTCATGCATTTCAATGATGTTTGAATCCCCCTTTCGGAGAGTCATGCATGCTCCCACACTGCAGGTACTACCACCAAATCATAGCTCACAAATAAGACAGATAATGACTACATTGCCTAATTTGGGCTTTCCTGGATTGATTGTCCTTTCTTTGCTTCTGCAGATCGCTGAATATGTGTTTGTGATATTCATGAGCATTGAGCTCAACCTGAAGATTATGGCAGATGGTTTGTTTTTCACTCCAACTGCAGTCATAAGGGACTTTGGTGGAGTAATGGACATATTTATCTATCTTGTAAGTTTTAATGTCTTATCAATGTAGGACTGCACAACTTTGGAAATTCCGGCATTCCTAGGGGATAGTTTTGGTACTTGGACAGGCTGCCTTCAATAATCATAATAGCTCACATTCACATAGATAGCACTTTAAGGTTTGTAAGTACTTTATTCACAACCACCCTCTGAAGTAAGTAGCACAAGAATTATTATCTATCCTTTATTAAAAAATGGCAAGATGAGAAGTTCTCTTCCCAAATCCATTCTTGATCATAGTATCAGTGACTTAGAGTTGCAAAGGAACTTAGAGGTCATCAAATCCAACCCCTTCTCTGAGACCCAGAGAAAGCAAGTGACTGGCTCAAGGTCACACTAGTAATAGATAGCAGGACTGGATTATTCCTAAGATGAAAACAAAGGTCTTTTGACTTCAAGATCAGTGTTCAGTGGTTCAGTCAGTAAGACATGGAACAGATTTGAGCCCCTAAATTCAATTGATGAAATTTCCTTTGAATACCCATCTATCACATATGACTTATTCATGTAAACTTAAGTACTCGTTATGAATTGTTATAAATATCATCAATCATTAAAGCAATTACAGATCAAATCTGATTTGATAAATATAGTTATTCATCATAGCTGAGTGAAGGTACTCAGTAATAATACATCACTTTCAGGAAACATCCCTTATTTTTCCTCTCTTTATCTTTCTTCTTTTCTTCCTTATCTTCTCCTGTTGTCAATGCTTTCTTCGTTCCCTACTGAACTTGCAATTCATTCTTACCATGACGTGCTTTCTCTCAGTTCTTCCCAATACTTGCATCCTGACTTCATTAGCCTCTCTATCCAGCCTGGACCCCAGTTATTTGTTTTTGGTTTTTTATTTTTTTTAACATTCATTTTTTTGTTCCAAATTCTCTCCTTTCCTCCATCCCCTCCCCCACCCATTAAGAAGGCAAGCAATAAGTTACACAGCATACATGTGAAGTCATGCAGAACTTATTTCCATATTAGCCGTGTTGCCCAAAAAAGAATAAAGATATGAAGGATATAAAATATTCTTCAGTCTGCACTCAGAGTTTATCAGTTCTCTCTCTGAAGGTAGATAAGCATTTTTCATCATGAGTCCTCTGGAATTATCATAGATCATTGTATTGATCAGAGGAGCTAAGTCTTTCACAGCTGATCATCATTAAAATTGCTGTTGCTGTGTACTATGATCTCCTGACCTCTCCCCACCCCACTCGCCCCCCCCCCAACTCC
This sequence comes from Phalanger gymnotis, assembly GCA_028646595.1. Lineage (NCBI taxonomy): Eukaryota > Metazoa > Chordata > Mammalia > Diprotodontia > Phalangeridae > Phalanger > Phalanger gymnotis. Next base: position 119,295,201 of record CM053626.1, on the reverse strand, counting down.
AGTATTTTTTAACAATATCCTTTTTTACCTTCCATCAAGTAAGTTTGTTTGCTATTCTCCAATCCAGGATAAACCCCAGCATTTGCTTGTTAATGGTGTCACAAAAACATAACAAATTTGTCCACTATATATTCATACTATCTAGCTGCGACTGGACCCTCCCAAATGTCTGGCAATCTTCTTCAACTTTTGAATCCTTATTCTACTCCCATAATGTCCAATCACATTCCCTTTAGAATTCCAAATTTCTGTGTCTCTCTTTCAGTCCCCAAACTCATCCCTACTTCCCTCGTTCTCTGCAAATATTCTTCCTATTCATTTTAATAATTTTAGTTTATAAATGTTTGTTACCCCGGCTTGCTCTTCTCCCAAAGGATAGTTGCTATTTCCAATAAGATGAAGAAAGTCATAAAATCAGGCCAGTCGATTACACTAAAAATAATATCTTCTAACTTCTTGAGTCTAACCTCAGAGCTATATTATTTTTCTTGATTCAGCCCTGGTATTTTCAAATTTTCCCTTTCAGTTGGCTTTTTTATCTCTGCCTAAATTTACATCAGGGTCTCCTTTAACCTAAAGTAAACCTTCACCCAACCTTACTATCCTATCAATTTATTTTCCTCTATTTCCTTGCCTTTGCCACCAAATTTCTTGAACAGGCAATCTACATTTACTCCCTCCGCTTCTTCTCCACTGTTCAGTTGAAGCAGGTTAGTACCACAGTGGATAGAAATGTTTCTGGACCTAGAGTTGGGAAGACATCATTTTAAATCTGACCTCAGAAAAAGAGATCTAATTAAAAGCGATAAGGAAGGAAACTACATCTTGCTAAAAGATACCATAAACAATGAAGTGGTATCAATACTAAACATATATGCACCAAATGGGATAGCATCCAGATTTTTAAAGAAGTTAAATAAGTTACAGGAGGAAATAGACAGTAAAACTATACTAGTAGGGGGCCTCAACTTTCCCCTCTCAGAACTAGATAAATCTAACCTAAATCTGACCTCAGATACTTACTAGCTGTATGACTAAGAGCAAGTCAGTTAACTTCTATCTGCCTCAGTTTCCTCATTTGTAAAATGGGGATAATAATAGCACATACCTCCCTTCCAAGGTTGTTGTGAGGATGAAGCGAGATAATATTGATTCATAATATCATAACATATTATAACACTATACAATAATAATGTATCACATATGCCACAATATGATAATACATACCACAATATGATAATATATAAAATAAGGTAATATATAAATAAGAGGTTTTGCAAAGCTAAAATGCTATATAAATGCTACATATTATTGTTGTTGCTATCATCAGTCCTCACCCCCTTGTAATGTGTCATCTATCACTTTTGAAGGTTACCAACGACCTCCTGATGGGCAAAGGAAATGGCATTTTCTTAGACCTCACCCTCCTTTTCTAATGTGTAACATTTGGCAGTGTTGAGTACAGTCTCCATCATGAAACTCTTTCTTCCTTTGCCTACCCTATCCCTGCATTGATTTAGAGCAAGTAGTGACATTGACCTGACTTTTCCCTTTGGGAGTCTTTAGAGCTTGCTTCCACATAATGGTTTCATTATATAATTTGAGTTAATAAATTTGACACAATGATGAATTTCCACTCATAAATAACAGACAGACTCAATCTAAAATAAGGACCTTTCTTCAGTTTTCAAAAAAAAATCTCTGTATACTGTAGGAATAGAATATATGTCATTATATTAGGAATATTTGAATTTTGGTGAATATTACAATGAGAAAATCACAACTTTTTCCATATTTCAAATAATATTCCAAGCCTGTTGTTGGTTTTTTTTTCCCCCCAGGTAAGTTTGATATTCCTTTGTTGGATGCCTCAGAATGTACCTGCTAAATCTGGAGCTCAGTTGTTGATGGTACTTCGGTGCTTGAGACCCCTTCGAATTTTCAAACTGGTACCCCAAATGAGGAAAGTGGTACGAGAGCTTTTCAGTGGCTTCAAGGAAATCTTTCTGGTATGTTCCAATGATTTTCATCTCCGATTCACATAATCTAGTAGAATGTAAATTCCATGAGGTCAAAGACTGTTTCATTCTTAACTTTGTATCTTCATTGCTTTGTAAATAATAGACAATAAATGCTTGTGTAATTGAACTGAGATGAAAATGGGTTAATGTTCAAAGATAATACAATAGTTTTGCTTTTTCAATGTATGCATTGCTTGGTATGGATAATTTTTTTGTGAGAGTAACAATGATATACATTTAAATTTCCAGTACATTTAATTTATCCAATGCCAGTCTATCAACAAGAAAAATCCACAACAGTGAAGCATAGTGGACTGACATGAACCTTCATGAAAGAAGCAAGAAGAAAGCCAACTTCTGCTGACTTTCAGCACTTACTTTTGACCATAATTTTCTCTTGGTACTTCAGGTTTGCCATCTGCAAATTAAGGTTAAAAAGATTTAACGCTATCTACCTCACAAACATAGGTGGAGATCAGCTTTTTAAGCACGGGCGTAAACTTGATGAACAAAAATTCAAGTGTACATAAAATTAAATTGGGAGAGATCATTCACCTTATAGAAAGGTCATTGTCTTATAAAGGGAAATACCATTGAATTCCTTGAGGTAATGAGTAGCTCTTCTATATTTATAAAATAATTCTACTTGCACAACTATTTGTAGGAACAACTTTTCAGCAACATACCTACTGTGCAAACCAAGATACAAAGTTATTTGTATTTACTTTGTAGGATTCCTTAAGACAGGATGATGATATCAGCAGTATACAGTTGTTAACCTTTAAAAGATATCTCTGACTTTCCATATTTTCCTTAAACCAGACCTACATAAATGTACTTTTATGGCATTTCACAGCCAGCAGTGAAAGGAAAAGTAGCTTTATATAATGCTGCTAATTAAGACACAAATATTCAGCCTCCTTTAAGCCAAGACTCTTTATTTGCTTAGTAATTTAGAACAAACATTTGAATAATCTTTTATATGGTGGCCATCCAGGAGGGATTTTTCTTTCAAACCCTCTACTTCTGTTAATGATTATATATTCTGTGTAATTTTTTTTTAGCATACTGAAAGAATATATTTTAATATCTCAACTAGTAGAATTTAATAGCTATTCCAGTGCTCTCTGTTTTGATTAAATTAAGCAACCAGCAGAGGGAGCAAAAGGAGCCTAACAAATAGTCTCCAAGCTTTGCCACTATTATCTAAAATCTCTGCACACAGGCACAGACCGCCCACAAGACAGCAAACTTCCCACTACCCCTCATTTGTACTCTTTTGATGAAGACAAATCCATCTTGAGCAAAAGATGGGGAGGGGAGGACCCTTTGGTATAAGAAAGGACTGATTTAATTCCCTGAACAAAGGATGGCAGAAGTTCTGGTGCTAATATATGAAGAAAAAGAATCTAAAGATTCTTTTAAAACACCTGGGCTCTTGCTTAAGAGAAAGCTATGAATGAAAGCTAAGTCTTTCTTCTTGAATGTTAATAACATTCATTTAAATGGAAGGCAGTAGGACAAAGTGGAAAATATTTCAGGTTGGTCATTAGACCAGGTGGCACAGTGGATATAGAGCTCTGGGCCTGGAATCAGGAAGACCCAAATTCAAATCCAATCTCAAACACTTACTAGCTGTATGATGGATGCTGCACAGATCCTTCACCTCTGCCTGCTTCAATTTCCTTATCTGTAAAATGGGAATCCTAATAGCACCTTCCTCCAAGGATCATTATGAGGATCAAGTGAGATCACAGTTATAAAGTGCTTAATCCAGTGCCAGGCACATAATAGGTGCTTCATAAATACCTATTCCACTCCTTTCCCTCCCTTTTTAATTAAAAGACCCATCTTTGCTTACCTACTACCTATGTAACCTTGGGCAAAGCACTGTATTTACATCTCTGGTCTTTAGTTTCCTCCTTTTTAAGACGAGAGGGTTGGCCCAAATGATTTTGTGTTCATTCTAAATCTTTGATTCTTTAACCACAACTATCACCATCCCAAAGGGGTAAATCAAGGAACTTGACTTGGAAGACATAACCTTTGATGTCAGAGGCCAAATCCTAACTTGCGGTTCCCTAAGACCTCTGTGATAAATGTCAACTCCTATATTACATTTAGCATGACCTATCTCTACCCTACCTTTCCAGCCTTTTTAGCACATTACATCCTTTTAAACTATATGGTCTAGTCAAACTGAATCGTTTACTCATCCTTACCAAGGATACCACATCTCCTGTCTCTACATCTTTCCACTGTCCCTCATGCCTGGAATTCACTCCCTCCTCACTTCTTCATCTTAGAATCTCTCACTTCCTTCAAGATCAGCTCAATGTCCACCTCTTCTAAGAATCCCAGCTGTTAGTGCCCATCTATGTCACAAATTGTTTTATATTTACTCTGCATACAAACTGTGTTTATTTAAATGGGAACAAACTATTTCCCCAAATAGAATATAAGCCTCCTGAGAGAAGCGGCTTTCATTTTGTCTTTGTGTCTCCGGTGTTTGGCATGGTTCCTGATACATCCCGGGCACTTAGGATACGCTCACTTGACTGATAAATGTCTATGAAGTAGTAAGTGTATTGTTCTAATGTTTAAGTTGTGAGAAAAGAGTGCTCATATTCCTTTAACCTTTCAGGTCTCCATTCTCTTGCTGACGTTAATGCTTGTTTTTGCAAGCTTTGGAGTTCAGCTTTTTGCTGGGAAGCTGGCAAAATGCAATGATCCCCACATCATGAGAAGGGTAAGGAATTCTGTTCTCTTTTATGGTATAAAAGCAAAGTCATGTTACCTTCTTCCAAAAAATAAGTAGTTCCACTGAGACCTTTGTAGTAGGAAGGCCGAATTTATGATCTCAAATGTAACCATGTATATGTTTGAATGGTTCGAAATCGCAAGGTATGAGAGATTCTCTAAGGAGAAAACAACAAGAAATTTGTTTAGGCCCCACCGCAGCAGAACCTTGAACCAGCCTCCCCATTCCAACATCTTGACAAAAAGACTCCAGCCCCAGAAAGCCCACCTCACAAGAGCAACCAGGAGGCCACAGAAAAACAAGGTAGCATTTAGCCAAATCATTTTTACTGGCCTCACGTTCCTGCTCACACTCGGGTAAGCCCTGCTTCCGCAGCTTCCTGCCTCCGCAGCTTC
>CM053626.1:119235975-119289524 GCA_028646595.1 Phalanger gymnotis | reverse complement strand
TTGTCTTTGGTGTTTTTGGGTTGAGAAGTCTGGTAACTGACTCAGCTCACTGATTCAGGGCGCTAGGGCTCGCTCCACCTGGCTCCCGGTCTGGGATCTGGCTGGTCCTGCCACTGCCCACGGTGGGCTCTGCTCTGTTCCGCTCCCAGCTCCGTGTGCGAGAGACCTTACCCATAGACCATCCAGGCTGTCCTGGGCTAGAGCCCTACTTCCCTCTGCTATTTTGTGGGTTCTGCAGTTCTAGAATTTGTTCAGAGCCATTTTATAGGTTTTTGGAGGGACCTGGTGGGGAGCTCAGGCAAGTCCCTGCTTTCCAGCCACCATCTTGGCTCCACTCCCCCCCCCAAGAATAGTTCTAATAATGCTACCCCACATCTCTGTAAAAACCAATGGCTCCATAATACCTTCAGATCAAAAATAAAATAAAATCCTCTGTTTGGCATTCAAAGCCATACCTAACCTCCTGCTTTTTAGGGTCTTTTCATACCTTCCCCTCCCCCGCTCCTTATCTCCACCTCCACCCTCCACCCCCATATTCTGTGATCTATTGACAGTGATCTCCTTGCCACTTAGTCACCTCCCAACTCCAGAAAGCTGTCATCCCCATTTGTTAGGAGATGTCCCTGCATCTCCCAACTATAGGCATTTTCAATGGCTGTCCTCCATTCCTGCAATCTCTCTCTCCCCTCTCTACCTCCTGGCTTCCCCAGCCTCAAGAACCAGCTAAAATCCCACATTCTACAAAAAGCCTTTCCTGATCACCTTTAATGTTAATACCTTCCCTCTGTCAGTTATCTCCAGTTTACCATGTAAATATCCTGTTTGTTTATAGTTGTTTGCATATTGTTTCTGCCATGACACTGTGAGCCCCTTGAGAGTAGGGGTGGTCTTTTGCCTTTCTTTGTATCAGCAGTAGTTAGCACACATAGTAGGCACTTAATAAATGTTTACACACTATCTGGAAGTCCTCTCCCCTCCCCCATTACTTAGAGAGGCAAATGTCCATCCACTGTCATTTCTTGGTTCCATGAAAACATTGGCATCAGGTAAAACGATGTTATGGGAACAGTTTGTTCCACAGCCACATAAGGGAGTTTTCACAGATTCGAGGAGAACTTAGTTATAATGTATCTTACTACAAAATGATGTTGTTGTTCAGGGTAACCAACTGTGGGATATTCCTATATTTGTATTTCTTCCTTAAGTATCTCAAGGTCTCGATTTTTACATATTTTCTGCAGACATCCCTGTCCTCGTGTCAAGTGCAAATTTTAAAGAAAAACTTTGACCCAGCAATGTCACTACTAAGTCTATTTCCAAAGATGATAAGGGAAAAAGGAAAAGAATCTATATCTTCTAAATTATTTAGAGTAGCTATCTTTGTGGTGGCGAAGAACTGGAAATTGCAGAGATACCCATCAATTGGGGAATGGCTGAACAAGTTGTAGTATATGATTGTGATAGAACACTATCGTGCTATAAGAAATGATAAGCTCAATGGTCTTTGAAAAACATGGAAAGACTTGCATGAAATAATGAAGCGCAAAATGAGTAGAACTAAGACTGTTGTATTCAGTGACAGTAATATTGTTTTAAGAATGACTTTGAGTAAGTCATTTTGACTATTATAAATACCCAAATTAACCATAAAGGACATATAAAGAAGGAATCTATCTGCATCCAGAGAAAGATCTGATGAACAGAAGTATGTGTAGAATTATATATATATATGTATATATACATATATATATACATACACACACATATATACGCATATATGATATATATACATATATACACATATGTGTGTATACATACATATATATATACATATGTATGTGTTTGTGTCTAATAATCATTTCTAGGAAAAGGGAGAAGAAAAAAAGAAATTTACATGATAACTTTATTGTCTCTTTGAAAGGACTAGCAAGTAGTACATAATAGATTTGCAGTTTTGTGTGCAATCACCTTTTTTATTATACTATGTTATAGAAATGCATGTTTTATTCCATAAATTTAAAAAAAATAAAAATTAAATTAAAAAAGAACCATAAGCAAACTTAAACATTCCTGGGTGGAAAAAAGAAACTCAAGTCAGGCACTGGCGTATGTCAGGAGATGTCTGTAAGCAATAGAGAATGATATTCTTCATGAGCCTTAGCTCAGTTTTTTATTCTGAAAAGGAGGGTTAGTAGGTTCAAGGAGGCCCATGGAATACCCCCTAAAATACCACAAAAACAACACAAGATTCAGTATATGTAGCTTAGGTTGAACCTAATGAGAGTTACTGTTGTCTTTGTTCTATTACTTGAGGATTCTCCAGTCTTTCCCAGGAGTATATTTCTTGAGTGCGGATGAGTTAGGTTACATAGTATACAAAGCATGCCTATCATATGACATGTCTCCACAGATAGGACCACAGACTAAGCATATTAACCACGAACTACTTTCCCATCCTATGTTACCCATCCTTATTCTCCATTTATCATTGGAAATAAGTATATATTAGGCAAGTGTTGATATGCAAACTAATTTATTTCTTTCCTGGTTTTGAGAGATTGCTCTGTGTTTATTTATTCATTTACTTCACTAAATGTGATGCCAGAGCAATCCTTGTAAATAAAGAAGGTAAAGGAAAAGAAAATTATGACAAAGGATTGTGTTTGGAGGTTTAAGAAATATTCTCTATAAATTTGTATCCCCATTAAGTTTTCCCATTTTAATGACTCACATTTCTTATCTTATAAAATACCTGTTTTAAAGCTGCCCTTAAAATATCTCATGATTTGCATCCTTCATTTTGGGGAAGCTACCTATTTACTAGATTTTCTCTTTGGTTCTCCTTTAGGAAGATTGCCATGGTATATTCAGAATTAATGTAAGTGTTTCCAAAAACTTAAATTTAAAACTAAGGCCCGGAGAAAAAAAGCCTGGATTTTGGGTGCCCCGTGTCTGGTGAGTAATTTTATTATGAGAAGACTATCCTGCAGGATCTCAATGATGTAGCATTTGTAATAAGAGTACATGTGGAAAAAAAGATGAATTCTAGTTACTGAGTTATAACCAATCCTGAGGAATACAGAATAAAATATACCCATACAGTAGAATTCTGAATATAATAAGGAGGGGAGCAAATAGTAAATATATTGAGGTAGAATCTAACAAAGGTCATCCATGGTCTCTCACAGAACATACTGGGAGAAATATTCCTTTTAATGGAAGACCAATGGAAATGCTTGCCTCACAGGATGTACTGGCACACCCAACCCATGCCCAATAAGCTCATTTCAAAGTGAATAGCTGGAGCTGGAAGGATCATTAAGTTAGCAGTACCATGTTTTTCAATACTTCAGTCTAAAACTGGAGTGATATATTTGAAGATCTCAGCTATTTAGGCTGTATTTAGCTGGGATTTTTCATACTCATTACTATTCTAGAACAAACTGCATTTCTTTACAAAAATGTTTACAGAATGCTAAGTCTTAAACTTTTTCAGAATATTTTAAAGTTGAAAATAGGAGCATAATTTTCAATGCAAGAAATCAATAGACTCTAAAATGGAACAAAACTCTTTCTATTTTATCCTTCATTTTGTAATCACAATTCTGTGACTCTTAAGTATAGATGAATCATAGCTCATCTGAATACAGAAGGTTTGATGTGAATTATTATTAAGCATTTGGGTCTTACTTTCAAAAATGTTCATCATCACAAAATGTTGGAATTGTGAAGGAATTTGGACAACATTTAAACTTCATCCCATGGCAATTGACAAATAATTTAGTATGTTATCAGGTTTATTGATGGGTTGGTGAAAAACTCTCTGTCAAATGAATGTCACCCTTAAATAGAATAATTTCTACAATTACCCTTCAGTTGGCTAGCCAAGCGAGATCAGCTTTTACCTGTGATTCTATATCAATTATGTGAGAGTTGTAGGATCACAAAAATTATTTGAGATTGTATTTTTGGCTAGACAAAGACACTATGGATTACAATAAAACAATGTTTCATTCATTAGAAAAAAAGCTATATCTTTTTTCTTCAATATTCTTTTGACAAAAACGCAATGTATTCTTTTGAATACGTCTCTGGTATTTCAGGGGATGGCCCCTCAGTAAAAAGAAAAGAGAGAAAGGAAGAGAAAAATATTATGTAAATATTTATTTAGTGTTAGACTTACAGCAGCCTTTTTTCTTGAGTACAACAAGGGGGAAATATTTGCTTTTCCTGTACACTAACATAAGAGCAACATCAACAAGGATTTCTAAATGTTGCCAGATGAGTGACTCCACATTATGTGATTTGATCCTCTGTGCATTTCCTACTGGAACATACACATTAGGCAAATATTCATGTCCAACCTGACTTTTTATTTTTCTGGTTTCTTATTTTTCTGATTTAGAAATGCATTGCATTTTTAACTTTATTTACTTTTCTAAAATGTTATGCCACAGTAGTCCTTTCAAAAGAAAGGTTACTACCAATGGAAATATAATAAAAGATGGTGCTTATGCTTTATAAAGCTTCCTTTATAGTTAGAGATATCTCTTCATTAACTTATCCAAAGGAAATGAACACAAATGGCGTTTTATGTGGTTAAAACTGAAAGTTTTGGCTTTTTTAATATGTGATTTACTCTTCTCTTTTTATCCTGAAAGTGTGCTTTTCAAGGTAATCTAACTCCTGAAGCACATACATCATGAAAGTGGTCGTTATTGCAAATTCAGCTCTAAAACCCCCAGCATTTTGTGTAAAGAAAATGCTTGGGTCAAAGAGCATACAGCATTAGATCTGAGAGTCATGCCACACTACTGGGGGAAAAAGTCATCATTTGAGCAAACTGTGGCATCTGCAAAATCCTTTCAGCTTCTTTCTGCAGCAAAAAAAAATCAGTTCAATTGAAATCCCAAAGGAAAGATTCTGTGAGTAATCTAGCATAGTACATATCTACTTTCATACATCAAACACAGCTCAAAACTGGAACCCCAAATATGAATTTTGCATGCCATCATTGCACCACATAAAAATTCATTGTCACAGATAGAGTAGTTATCCCAATTTTTATTTTCATAATAATAATGATACTTTAGTATTAGATCTACAGGGTATTCCTAAAGTCTGGGCACACAGGCAAAAATGCATATTTTCAAGAAATGAAATGATTGAAATTTGCAACATTTTATTTAATTGGAATATTAACAAATGACATCTTCAGCATGATTTCCATTATTTGTGATACGAAGGTTGATGCGCTTTGCAAGATTCATGTGAACTCGATGCAATAACTCCACATTGCTGTCAATTTTAGCACATTCACTCTTGGAATACGAATATGAAATCATATGATGTTATTGGAAGTTGAAGATGTTATTTGTTACTATTCCAATTAAATAAATGTTGTTGAAAATTTAAATCATTTCATTTCTTGAAAATATACATTTTTGCCTATGTGTCCAGACCTTAGGAACACCCTGTACAGCCCAGTTTTTTGCATTTGAGGGAGAACTACAACAATGTTTTGTGGTACTGTTCTACTATAAAGCAAATAGTAATGGAAAGGTAATGAAATAGATTATTCCATGCTTCACTGAGACCCTCTTTTATATGTTAAACTTGACTAAACTGGTCTATAGATAAAGAAACAGATAAATATTATTGTTGTTGAGTATTATCTGACTCTTTGTGACCCCATTTGGGGTTTTTTTGGCAAAGATACTGGAGTGGGTTGCCATTTCTTTCTTATCATACAAATGAGGAAACTGAGGCAAACAGTACTAAATGACTTTCCCAGGGTCAGAAAGCTACTTGTCTGAGGCCACATTTGAACCCAGTTCTTCCTGATTCCAAGCCCAGTTTTCTATCTACCACACCATGTAGTTGCCCTAGTCTATAGTTAAAAAAATAGATACACAAATATATCAAATATATGACGTGGAAAGTCTTCGACATTTCTGCTTTAGAATTAACTTCAATCTTAACGAGAGTAATGGAGTATAAAGGCGTATCCCCAGATGCCCAGTATTCTCAGTTTTCTGGAACAGCACAACATCCAGAAAAAAAAAATTAAAAAGTGTTAGAATGAATGTAAACAAAAATAACCTAAGAGCCCAAAGCTATAAAAGTGAAAAGGAATGCAATATGGTGATCAATCTACTGACAAAAAGAAAGGTTTGTTCTCATCAGCCAACCTTGATTCTCAGAGGGAAGCACTTTGGACATCAAAGTCAGTAAGTCAGGGAGAAGAGATGGGTAAAGGAGAGAAAAAAAAGCTGACGTGAAAGAAAACTTTGAGCAATAAAGTGAAAGAGTAGGAAGAGACAGAAACAGCAGCAGAGATCATAAGAAGCGATGATGGTGATAATGAAAGGCAGTGAAATCATCACCTCACAGAAGTCATTACAGCCTCTCAGATCCTTGAAAATAGCTCTCATGTGCCTTTAAGTCTTCTCCAAGCTAATCATACATAATTTCTTCAACTCATCTTCCTGTGGCATAAGTTCTAGGCCCATCCTTTATCTGACATATAGTTGTGGTGAAAAGACTAACTAAAAAGAATTCACATACCTGAGAACATTCAGTGCAGGGGCAAACAGCCAAGTAAACTTTAGTAGTCCCTGAGAACACTGCTGTCTCACTAATGGCACACTGACCTTTGGTGAGCATAAAAGACCTTTTAAGACACAAAAAACTGGGGCCATCGGCTTAGCCTAAGGATGAATAGTCATACCTCAATAACTCCAAAAGTAATCAACCTCTTTCCACAAAGTGCCATAATTCGTATCCATGATGATGGATGGCATCATTAAGATAAAGTCAAATTATACCTAGCATATTCTTTTGGTTAAGATAAATATATATTTTAAAATTTTAATTAACATTTAAGAGATTAAAGCACATATATGACAATTACACTTGATCAGAACACAGACAGAAATTACTTTTAAAGTGAAACTTTCTAATTTAAGTTATCCTTAGAGATAGTATGGGGTAAGGAAAAGGAAATAGGCATTTCTCTTATAGAAGACCTGGACTGTATAGGCAAGATACCTAATTTCTCTGAGCCTCTGTTCCCTTATCTCTAAAATGAGGTTAATATGCTTGTTGTAAGGAAATATTTCTTTGTAAAGTATTATATAAACCTGAACTAATTGGAACTCATTCTCCTCCCCCCAAAGCCACCCTTCCCTCCTACAATCTCCCCTATTTCTGTTACCGATACCAAGATCCTTCCACTTACAGAGTCCCACAATTTCAGAGTCATCTTCAAGTCTTCATCATCTTACCATCCCCACCACCTATATCTAATAAGCTGACAAACCTTGTTAATTCTACTTCCACAGCATCTCTCAAAACTTCCCCACTTTTTTCAATTTATTAGTCTGCCCACTCAAGAGCAGGTTCTCAATCTCCTCTTATTTGGACCATTGTAAGAACCATCACTGGCTTCCTTCTTTTAATCACTCCCTTCTCTAACTTATCCCTTCACTTAGCTTTCAAAACTATCTTTCTGCTCTAGCACAGGTCTGGCCATTCTCTGGTCAAGAATTTTCAGGAGCTCCCTATTGTCTCTAGGATAAAATAGAATTTCCTCTGCACTCATGCCTTTACACAGACTGGTTCCTGTGTCTCCTTGTCTACCTCAGTCTCTTGACATCCCTTCCTCCACTCAAAACTGAGCTCTACTATTCTATCCAAGAGAAGGCATTTTCCTCTGTTGTATAACTCTTTGAGGAAAAAAAACTGTTTTGTATTTACTCTGTATACATTTTGTATTATTCTCTGTGTCCATATCATCTCTCTGCCCAGTACAATGTGAGCTCTTTGAAGATGACTTGTCTTTGTACTGTGAGAACGTAAGCAGAGCGCATAGTAGGCACTTAATAGGGGCCTGTTGAATTGAATTGGCATGTAAAACCATGAACAATCAGCTTCCAGCCTCCGTTTCTATTCTTATTCCACAATTCTACCCTTCTTAAACTCTCTAGCCCAGCCTTTGATATCTAAACACTGCACTCTATCTTGCACCTCCGTGACTTCTCACAAGCTATCCCTACTTGGAGTGCCCTTCCTCCTGACTCCTATCTCTTAGAATTCTGAGCTTCCTTCAAGCCTGAACCGAGGTTCCCCTCCCTTCCTATGGGAAGCTTTTCCTGATCCTCCGAGCTATTAGTATCCTCTCCCTCTTCAAATTATCCTTTCTTTATCACTGTTAACATGATATATCTCTAGGAGCTTGATGGCAAATGTTTAACAATTGGCTCACCAAAACAAACACGTGCGCGCGTGCACTTTTAAGTTTAATCTGGATTATTAACATTTTCTCCCTTACTTTCATAAGTCTTGACAATCAACAAAACAGTAAATCAAGTGCTGATTTGTAGCAGTTGGCTGATTTCCAATGTGAAAAGGCTCATACTAAAAATTGAACTGTCAGCTAGATAATTCTGGGCTGCATACCTCTGAATCCCCTAATAGAGAGTTTTGTTCTGTGTATCCTCAGTGCCTAGCCCAGTGCCTTGAATGTAGCAGCTGTTTAACAAAATGCTGGTTGAATTCTTCAATTGCTATCACTGAGATCACTAGGAAGCAGAAAGCTTGCCTTTCATGTAGCATTTCAGAACATAAAGTTTCAATGTTTACTGCAAGTAGAACATACAGAAAGAAATAAGAGGAAAGGAAAAAATAGCTAAGTTTATTTGTTTGTTTTTTAAGAGCTACACATTACCAGTTGGTTAGGAATTTTGATATAGAGATAGCTAACATTTCATTTGAAAAGAAATAGTCCATCATTGGCCCCCCAAAATGAAATCCAGACTAATTTAATCCAGTTTATTGATTCCATAAAGCAAACAGGATGTCATAGAGCCAATATTTTCAGGGGTCAAATGTGCCTTTCTCCAGTATCTAAAACTGAATAGAAATGACAACCACTTGCCCTTATCAGAATTTCACAGTGCATTCCTCCTCTGAATTACAGGGCCAATCCTCGGAACTTTAATTTTGACAATGTGGGAAATGCTATGCTGGCATTGTTTGAAGTTCTCTCCTTGAAAGGCTGGGTGGAAGTAAGGGATGTTATTATTCATCGTGTGGGGCCGGTAAGCAAGCGCGTCGAATCCTTTGAACGCTTTGAGAGCTGCTTTCGTTTTCTTTGATGAATCACCATATTTTTCATTTATGCAGATCCACGGAATCTATATTCATGTTTTTGTATTCCTGGGTTGCATGATTGGACTGACGCTCTTTGTTGGAGTAGTCATTGCTAATTTCAATGAAAACAAGGTAAGAATTCTTCATTTTAATACCAAGCGGTGACACATTCATTGCTAGCCCTTTACTTTGAAGTATTTTATTTTGCACACACTATGAGAGCATATTGAGCAATGACGTAACTAGCGTAAATAATCTCTATGACTCTTTTACAAATAGCCTCGTTGCTGTCTTTCAGCCACATTACTTACAAATACAATTTTCACTAAATTTACACTTTGGGTAGCAGAGTGTTGTTTGATTCCCTGACAACTGACAGTCGATCTCCTATTGTTCAAACTCAAAGAGAGGTGAAAAAGAGTTATTAAAATGCTGAGGCTGAAATGGATTCAGTAATTGCATGCAATGTTGCTTTCATAAAATATGAATTGTATGCTGTTATGGACCAAATTGGTGCAATCAAAATTCGAGGGGTTGGGGGAGGGGAAGGCAGAATTTTCCCCATCTGGGTGAAATTGGTTGATCTTATTCTGGCATCCTAATTTACAAAGGTGTGAAGAGAACGTTTCCAAAGCTTTGCATACTTTATACAGGGTAAGTGTTCAGTTTCTAATAATTCCATAGTGTTAATTCAAGTTTACAAATATTGAAAAAACAGCAACACTGTAATGAATAATTAAATAAGAATAAATTGGCAAGACATTTGTGAAACACATAAATGTGTAGTGGAGTGAATTGTGGTGAACCCAGGTTCAAATCCCAATTCAGATACCTACTAGCTTTATGACTTTCAGCAAATTGTTTAACCTTATAGAATTGCTCTTCAGTAAAATGGGGTTGATAACATGTAAACTCTCACTCCCACAGGATTGTTGGGAGAAAAATGCTTTGCAAAATGAAAAGGATAGGTCCTAGACCTGTGATTTCAGTAGTATTCAGTACTTCTAGATGAGAAAATTCCTTCCAGCAATGCAGACTAGCACCTTCTCTGCAATTTATAATCTCAGAGAGTTGGCTAGAGTGTGGAAAGGTTAAGTGACTCTCTCAAGCTTATAAAACCTCTACTCAGAGGCAGGATATGAACCTTGACAGTTCATTCTGGCTCTAACACCAGTTCTCTGTCCACCAAACTAAATAAAATTAATGTATTGAAGCAATATTTATGCATGAACCAGAATTTTCTCTGTTGTGAGACTGCTTGGGCTCTCCCCAGTTTATCACTGCTGAACAGTAGAGACAAGGAGAACCACAATCTCACACAAGGGCCTTCTAACTTATGGTCTGGGACCATTCCTCATCAGTGACTACCACCCTTAATAATCTGACCAGCTTCACTTTTATATATTTTATTCTTTTGCACTCCTCACAGACATAGACTATTGGAATCCCTTATCTACTCTTCCAAGAACAAAAAAAAAAGACATTCCCCCCAGAGCTCGCTTCCAAATGGGCAGGTCCTAAAGAAACTCCTATGTGATAAAAAAAATATATATATTTTTTAAAAAAGAAAGAAGATGGATCTGAGGACTGCAAGAAGGGAATTCCTGAGGCCCAGACTATCCTATGAAATTCTTAATTGTGAAACCACAGGGCATTTCAAACTGTAATGATAATAATTATTACATATAATATATACATATATATGTGTGTATATATGTGTACACACACATACATACACTCACCATACTGAGGCAAGTGGCCAGAATCAGATCAACAGTGACAGAAACATCCTTCATAATAGTTCTAATTAGCTATGATGACTGCCTTCCACTTGAACAGCTAATGAGAAGACATTCCAGGTGCACTGTCTATGCATTCATTCTTTGGCTGCCATTATACTTTCTCAATTCCAAATTCTGCATGCTAGACAGCTGGTTCTTTGAACTGTGACTATGTGATGGGCATGGCTTTCATCCAGTACTTGCTTCCCCACCTTTGTCTTCTTTACCTTTGCTCTCATGCTTCTGAACAGTAATGGAGGAAATCATACAATGTTTATTGACTACATCCACTAAAAATTAATGTTATCTAAATTTTAAATGGGCTTTCACTGCCATAAGGCAATCCTTTTATCCTTCCTTAATTCTATCAAATTCGTGACAGCAGCCATTCCAAATCTTCTTTCCTTCCCCTCAGCAGATCTTACCTCATACTTAACTATGACAATAGACACTATTCACTCTTCTCCCCAACTCTATGTCTCAAAATCCATTGACATCAGCCTGTATTCTCTATCTTTTAGTCTCCAATGAAAAGGTAACTCTTCCCTTAACCAATGACAACCCCTGCCTTTGATAACAAGCCCTCCCATATTCTGCCTCACAATCATCCTTTCTTTCATCTTTAGTCTTGTCCTATCTATAGGTTTCTTCCTTGCTGCCTACAAATATGCCCAGGTGACTCTGTCCTTAAAACCCTCACTTTACCTTACTATCCCCTCCCGCTACTGACCTGTATCTCACTACCTTTTCTCATCTAAACTTCTAAGGGAAAAAATGTCCAATACTCATTGCTTCTGCTTCTTCTCCTCTCATTCACTTTGTAGCTCCTTGAGAACCAGCTTATGATCTTATCCCTCAAATTGTTCTCTCAAAAGTTTTCAGTGACCTAATTGCAACATCTAATGACCTTTTCTCAATCTTCATCTTGCTTGACCTCACAACATTTGACATCCTCTCAATCTGGATATTCCTTCCCTTTTGATTTTCATGAGACTGATCTCATGGTTACCCTTGTAACTGTCTGGTTAGTTCTTCTTATTCATATTTACTGGATCATCATCCAAGTCCCATTCCCTAACTGTGAGTGTACATTAAGGTTCAGTTCCTACGGGTTCAATTATCATTTCTTTGCCAATTTACAGATCTATTTATTCAACCCTAGTCTCTTTCATGTATCCTACCTTCCAAGTGGACATTTTGAACAGAGTACCCAGTAGATATCTGAAATTCAACATGTCCCAAAAAAGGATTCATGATCTTTCCACCAATCCCACCCCTCTTTCAGACTCCCTTATTTCTTTTGAAGACCCCACTACCCTTAACAGTCATTCAGGATCTTTTTTAAATTTAAAAAATTTTTACTTTCAATTCCAAATCCCTTCCTTCCTTCCACTCCTCCCTCCCCCATTAGGAGGAAATATGATACCCGTCAGATATATCTATATCTATATCTATATCTATATCTATATCTATATCTATATCTATATCTATATATACATATATATATACATATATGAATTCATGCAAAACATTAGTCATGTGAGGAGAAAAAAAGAACGATAGAGGAAAATATGCTCCAGTCTGCACTTAAGAGTCCATCAGTTCTATTCAGGTTATCAATCTTTTTTTTTTTTACTTTTAAAGTAAGATTTTTTTCACTTAATTATATAATATTTGTAGGATAATTCACTCTAACATGGAGAGATGCCAATGGAACATATTAAGCAAAGCTAGATGATCTCCTCCTCTAGAAAGTTTAAACAAATTGGTTGACAGCTATCACTGTGAAATAGTTCAATTGTAATCCTGTCTGGAGGCAAGGAGAAGGATCAGATGAGATCTCTTTTAGGTTTGTGATTTTCTGACAATCATTTTTTGTATAATCAAGTTTATAGTCTGTTTACTTTTTCTGTCTTCGAGCTTTGAATGTAATCTCCTTTTGGTTTAAAATACTAACCCATTTACTTGTTCTCATTCCTTCCATTCTCTTTGCACTCACAAATTTAGGGGTCCAATTATGACAGGAAATTTCTGCAACAAATGGAATTCTTCTGTGAAATCAAAGAATCTCACAATCAAAAGTTTCCTTCTTTGTCCAATGCCCATCTGAAATATGAACAAGTGGTTATCCAGCTTCATTTAAAAACTTCCACAGATTGCAAAGTTTTAAAAAGCTTTTATGGTTTCCTATGTCTAGGGTGGAATATGCTTCTACTCGTACACAAATATGACTTGGTAGATAAGCCTTAAGGAATTTCTTGAAGTACACAAAGTCGAGATAATTTTCCCAGGATTACAGACCTAGGGATTTTCAAAAGATCGATTTAAACTTAGGCTTTGCTAACTCTAAGCTTAATACTCTAAGCACTGTACCAAGCTCACTCTTAAGGCAAAATATGCTTTCACATTCTCAGTCTTGAAATGATCCTTAATTCTTCACTCTACCTTATGCCACATATCCTATCAGTTGCCAAGTCTTAATGATTCTATTCCTACAATATTTCTCACATCTGTTTCCTTCCCTCAGTGTACATAGATACCATCCTAATTCAGGCCTTCATCACCTCTCACCTACAATATTGTTATAGCTTCCTGGCTGGGCCCCTTCCTCTGAGTGTCACCATTCTCTAAACCATACTCTGCCCAGCTGCTAAAGTCGTGTTTCTAAAGCATATGTCTGATAGTATTACTCCTCCTGCTATGCAAAAAGCTTCAATGGTAACTTCTTGCCTCTAGGTTGAAATACAAACTCCTTCACATGGCATTTAAATGCAGGACCAATACAGCTCTAGTGTTCTATTTACCAATCTATTATTTCCCATCCTGTTCTCTGTGGATGTAATTGCCTTTCTTCACATGTGAAAATCTATCTGTTATTTCTGTGCCTTGCACAAGCTGGAATACATTTTCTTCTTGGGTTCAGAAAATCTTTAGTTTCCTTCAAAATTCAGTTCAAGTCCTATTTCTTTGCAAGTAATATTTATAAAATGAAGCATTACGTAGTAGATCAAGAGATAGCTTCCAAACTCAGAGTGATCTGACATGCAGATCCGTGCCTCCCTGAACTTGACTTCTGAATTCTCTAGGCAACTCTCTGAGAATACAAGTTGTAGACCTGCATTGGTGGAGTGAGTTTCTGCATACAGAATTTCCTTCTATCAACAAAATTATAGGCTGACTCTCTATCGTGACTTTAAATATAGTTTGAATTTACTTGTATGTCATTTCCCCCAATCGAATTAAACTCTATGAAGGCACACTGCTTTGTTTTAGTCTCTGTATTTCCTGTGGTCAGCACATAGTTGGCTTTTAAATGCTTATTAATTCTCAGTAGACAGGCATGTGCCAGAAGAAGAGACACATGTTATTCATAGAATTATTAAATATTTCCTGAATGCATTCTGTGGGAAGATACTTTGCTAGGCACTGAGTGATGCCTAGATACCTACGGCACAAAGATGAAGAAGATGTGATCCTTGTCTCAAGAGGATCTGTGCATAGATATAGAGATAGATATAGATATAATACAAACCAGAGCGTAAGTCCATGACTGAAATGCAAAGATAATGTTGTAAGAGCTGATAGCAGTAGGTTGATCCTATATGGGTAGAACTAGAATTAGGGGAAGATTTTTTTGAAGGAAACTTCCATCAGTGGAGCTGAGTTTATGATGACATTCTAGATATTGGCTGGTATGGGCCAAAGCATGTATGTCAGAAAAAAATTAGGATTGAAGAATAAGCTACATACAAGAGGAGGAATGTGAGATTAAATTGGAGAGTTAGGGTGCAGCCATATTGTAGGGGACCTTGTACTCCAGGCAAAGGAATTTAGTTTTGTTTTTTTTCTACCAGTTTATAAGGACCTTCTGAAGGTTGAGTTTTTGTTTTAGTTTGGTTTTTTTTTTGGGGGGGGGTGAGAGTTATGTGATGAGAATGTTGCAGAAGCCATCCACCTGATTTCCATGAGTTATTTTAACAGTATTATAGAATAAGATGTCCTTGTTAATCACACATTCAGGCTGAGTCACATATATTTATGCACAGGTTACTAATCTTTGAAAAATTAGGACACAATAAACTATCTGTAACACAAAAGTTATATTGAAAATTATTAAACTTGTTTTACTGATTCAGAAACATTACTAGATCTTCTAGGACCCTAGAGGAATCATTATAAATATTCATTGTCAAGTTATAGAGTGGCATGCATACATTTATGATCAAGAAAATGCCAATTGTCTGAGATCATTATATTTTTCTCTGCTAAAACAAAACGCAACAGAGTGGGCCTCATTTTCCCAAGTAAAATAGCCAATAAAGGGAAGTGGACAAGGTCTGTGTAGGCATCTTAGGGCCATGTAAAACAACCACCATGGGACTTTCAATACAAAATGCTTCATTGTAGAATATAGATTTAGAGCTAGAAGGAACTTTATAAAGGCCATCAAGTCTAACCCCTTTCTTTTGTAGATGAGGAAACTGAGAAAAAGAGAGGTTAAATGACATAAGTCACATGGCTAGTAAATGTAAGAAATACGATTTGAGGAAGATCTTCATTCCTGGTCCAACACTGTACACCATGCTGCCTTTTATGCACCATGTTGCTTATTCAAAGCACCATGCCCCACACTGCTATAGGAATTTGGAGATGTGACAGAACAAATGAGCGAAGCTGAATAAAAATGCATGTCCGAGGGGAAACAAATTAATAAATAAACTACATACAAATATAGATAGAGTGCTAAAGTACCTGGACCAACCAGAGCCAGAAGAAGTTAATCTGAGAAGGCATAGTGGAAGGGTGGCTTGAGCAGGGTTTTAAAAGGAAAAAGAGAGCCAGATCTGTAATCCTGCTAGGAGGATGCTGAAGCTGGTGGATCTCTTCAGCTCTGGAGAGAGCTAAGCCAATCAGGTTCACTGAGTTTTTAGTCACTAAGTTCAGCATAAATATGCTGAACACTCAGGAGTGGCAGGAGTACCTAGATGCCTAAGGAGGGGCAAACTGGAACAGGTCAAAGGTCCCATGCCAATCCAAATGGGACTGGCCAATGAGTGATTCCTTTGCTTCCAGACTGAGAATAAAAAGACCCAGTCTTTAAGAAAAATAAATTTAAATTTATTTTTTAAAAGAAAGAAGAGAAGGTGCTTATAAGGATCATAAATCACAGCCGGAAAAGACCTTAGATTGCATGGTGTTCAACTTTTTCATTTTACATACAAAGAAACTGAGGCACAAATAGATTGAGCAACTTGCCCATGGTAAGCAAGTATCTGAGGCAAGAATGTGAGCTCAGGTGTTCCTGATTCCAAGTCCAGTGTGTGATCCACTATGCCGTGTGCAACATTCCAAGTAGAGAAAAATGCTTTCTGAAGATCCAGAAATGGGAACGCAGGGAAGGGGGAGGGGTGGGGGTGGGGGGACAGGAAGATTACAGAGAAAAGGGAAGCGAGAATATTGCACCTACAGTCAGGTGCATGCTGAAAGCAATTAGATCTGCTTCGCAACCTTGAGAAACTCTCCTTTGCAGCAAATATCTAAATCACCTCTAATCCACCCAGAAAGGCTTCCCCTTAAGTTTTAAAAATGAAAATATAAATTGTTAGATAAAGTCTTCCCTAGGGTGGATAGACAGGGTTCCAGATATATATTCTGTCTCCTTCTCAGTCAGGTAATCAACGCGAGCGGTATGAAATAGGAACACGGGGAATAAGGTGAGCACTGGGAGTGATGTTTTTTATGATTCAGAATTAGGCAGAACGGGAAAGAGAGTCCCTTATGTCTTTAAAAAACGGTTCTTCTTAAGCAAATGACGTCTTCTTTAAAGCTTCTGAAATCAGTCCTTTTGCTATTCAAGTGCTTTCTGGTTGGCATAATACTAAGGATTAGCCACGAGGTGGCACAGTAAAGGAAGTTGGTTCAGATCCTGGCTCTGATACTGGTTCTGACCCCAATATTTCAGCCTCAGTTTCCTTATCTGTAAAATTAGGGCATTTGACTCAATTGCTTCTAAGTTCCTTTCCAGATCCATACTCCTATGATTTGCATGTGTATGTATATACGTGTATATGTGTGTGTATACACATATACCTCTCTATATATACATATACACACGTATATGCATATATTGTGTACATACATGTATGTACATACATATGTTGTATATAATTATGAATGTGTATATATTCCTCTGATTTGTATGTATACGGGTATACATACATATGTATACACACATATATGTTGTATATAATTATGAATGTGTATATATGTATATGGAGAGAGAGAGAGAGGGAGGGAGGGAGAGAGAGATCTAGTCAATATTAGGACTGTTCAGTTGTGCATTTGTGCCAACTCTTTGTGACCCCATTTGGGGTTTTCTCAGCAAAGATACTAGAGTAGTTTGCCATTTCCTTCTTCAGCTCATTTTACAGATGAGGAATGTGCTTTGCCTAGTGTCACACAGCTGGCAAGTGTCTCGGGCCAGATTTGAACTCAGGAAGATGAGTCCACCTGACTCGGAGCCCAGTGCTCTATCCACTGCACCACCTACCCTTAAATCGATGAATGGGTTTTGCCTCAGACAAACTGAGACCTGGGAAAGACCTTAGCTTAAAAAGACCAAGGTCTCCCACTGTATCTGAGGTCATCTTCAGCTCTCCTGACCTATGTCTTGCCACTGGACTCTGATGACCTTGGAGGAGAAAGTGGGGCTGATGATTTTGTACAGCTCTGCCTCACTTAAATTCAGTCCACTTGCAATCAAGACATCCCCCTGCCGATGTTACTGGTCCTCTTCAAGAATGGAAGACAAACCACAAGAGTGTTAGGGTGGCTAGGTGGCTCAGTGGCTAAAGTGCTGGGCCTGGAGTCAGGAAGACTCCTGTTCCTGAGTTCAAATCTGGCCTCAGACACTTACTAGCTGTGTAACCCTAGGCAAGTCACATAAACCTCTTTGCCTCAGATCCTCCTCTGTGAAATGAGCTGGAGAAAGAAATGGCAAACCATTCCAGTGTCTTTGCCAAGAAAACCCCAAATGGGGTCACGAAGGGATGGATACAACTGAACAACAACAAAAATGAATGTCAGAATTAAACCGTTCTAGCTGTATGTCTGCCCTACCTAATTCTGAACCCTCCCAACAAGTAGCCTCTGCTGGAAAACTGACCTGCCACTTTGACTAGAATGACTGTTAAGAAGGTCTCCATACTTTAGGTCATTACAGGCTGCTAAGTGACATATTAGCTAGTGGGTTGGACCTGGAATCCAGCAGACTTGAGTTCAAACTTAGCCCCAGATACTTACTAGTCAGTCAACTAGCATTTATCAAGTGCCTACTATGTGGCAGGCATTGTGCTAACACTGGAGATACAAACAAAGGCCAAAAACTAACAAACAAAAAACCACAGCTCCTTCTTTGACTAGGTATATAACCCTGGGCAAGTCATTCAACCTGTTTGCCTCAGTTTCCTCATTTGTAAAATTGAGACAATAATAGCACCTACTTCCCAGGATTGTTGTAAAAATGAAATAATATTTGCAAATTGTTTTGCAAACCTTTAGGCACTATTTAAATGCTAGCTACCACTATCATTATTATTAGTGTGTGTCTCTCTACAACTTATACCCATTGTCCCAATTTCTATAATTAAATTCAACATTCACCAAGTATTTATTAAAGATATGGCATGTGCAAGGCAGAAAAAAAAACAGCTTGTGCCTTTAAGGGATCTACATTATAAAGGATCAAAAGTATAGAGCTTGAAGGAACCTCAGAAGCCACCCAGTCCAAAAGGGAAAGATAATTTTACAAAGGAAGGCAATCAAGTGACTTATCCAAGGTCACACAGGCTGTAAGCCTCAGAGATAGTGTTTGACTCTCAAGCCAGGAGTTCAACTCTCATCGTCTCCTATGCCATGACTATCAGAAAGTATAATATAAGATGAAGACTGGAGTGAGGGAATAGGGGCATAAGGTAAAGATCCAAGAACCCTAGAACAAGGTTCTTTGAGAGAGGAGTAAGGGCTGGAGGAGTAGAGGGGGATCAAGGGAGGCTGCCCTGAGCTAGCCTTGGAGAAAGATGAGAATTCTTAACTTTATAAGGAGAAAGATCGAAATGAGTCTCCAAGATGAATTTTTGGACATAGGAGATAGACTGTCGAGTCCAGGGAAAAACAGATAAATCTGTTTGACTGGAAAACAGTGTTGATGAAGGGCAGTGGTAGGAAACAGGATTGTATGGCTATCTAAGGATTTTTAATTTTATCTTAGAAGCAATAAGGATTCACTAATGGTTTTTGAATAGGGGAGTGACGTGGTCAGACATGTACCTTATGAAGATTATTTGGGAGCTCAGTAAAAGGTGGATTGGAAAGTCAAGAAGGTGGAGGCCAATAGAATCATTACGAGGGTATTAAAATGGTATGAATGAGCTGGGTTCAGTGGAGAGAAAATAGTGTATATGAAAACACCCTGAAAATAGACCCAATAGGACTTGGAAACACTAAATATGGAGAGAGAGGGAAGATCCAAGGATGACTTCAAGATTATACATCTAGATGACTTGGAGATGATAGTGCCCTCAGTGGAGAGGGGAATTTTGGAAAGAGCAGTGGATTTGCAGAAGAAATAGATGAGTTTATTTGGGGACATATTTAGTTTGAAGCATTGTCAGAACATCCAGGTAGAAACATTGAGCAAATATTGGAAGATATGAGCCTGTAGTTTGGTATACAGTTGTGGGAGTCATTTGTTCAGAGGTCATTACTGAACCAACCAACGGATCTGTCTACTCTCAGTTTTACAAAAGCAAGGCAAATCCCACTTGCACATAATAGCTCTACAAATTCATGTCCCTCCTTCTCCAGTATCTATCAAGTATCACTGACAATGACTTAGCAACTATAAACCACTAGTTCTTTCAATACCTGGGACGTAGTTCAGTGAATGTTGTTGCTTGTATTCGTTGATGGTAGCTAAATGTCTTCCCTTCTAGAAATTTAGGCCATAGGGTCATAACTGTCCTTTTTCTGAAACCTATAAATCCATTCTCCCCAAATCTAGAGTATATATCAGGTTGTCCCCAGATTATCTCTCCAGATTTTCATCCTAGAGAGCTTCCCATTCCTCTTTATCTAAATCCACCCCCCAATATCATTAGCATTTGTGTTCTTTTAAATTTGAAAACAAAGACATCACTCAATATAAAAAAGGAACCATAGGCCAGATTTTTTTTTATCCTGTGATAAATAGAATCCCTACAAGAATTCTCTCATCCTACACGATAGAAGTCTGGATTTTTGTTCCCAGCCAGTATCTAAGGGGACCTTTTGCTCTGGAATCCGAACAGTGATACTTGTGCCAAAAATCCTCTCTATAGCTAAAGGGAAGCAACTCCCCCCTCCTCCTCACAGGGGATCATTTTCTTTGCTGAACTTACTCACGAACCAGAGAATGGTCTCCTCTTCCCTGTGAGCATTCCATTGTCAAGAAGTCTCCTCCCTCCAGATCCTTTCTTTCCTCTTTCTCCCATTTTCCCTGCCAACAAACAGAAGAGGCGTTTTCAGTCCCTGGTGGGTCTGGTTAGAAGCAGCTATCCTGCAGGGTCAATAATAAGAAAAATGAATTTTTGAAATAGTTTAAGCATTTTCACTTAGACAAGTGCTCTAAAAGTGACATAAACAAATCTAAATATTTTACCAGCCCATTTACTGATTTAATTAGGACATTGATGCATAAATGAATGAACTTTTGAATCTACTATACTATCTATATCATGAGAAAGGAAATACAGTGTAGTAGGAAGATCATTGGATTTGGAATGAGGAATGCTAACTAACCCTGTGACCTTGGCCAAGTTACTTAACTTCTCAGGGCCTCTTTCCTTATCTGTAAAATGGTAATCATAATTGTATTCCCTATTTCTCATTTTTACTGTTAGGGTCAAATGAGCTTATGCATGTGAAATCCTTTTGCAGGCATGAACTTCTATGTACGTATTAGCATTTATTACATAAATGTGTACATCTAGCATTTGAAAAACATGACCATACATTGCACACGGAAGAGAAAGTCAGTTGAAAACCCAGAGGTCTTCCCAAGGAGAGCATCTAGGATGGTGAAGGGACTGGATATTGCCATATAAGGATCAATGAAGGAACTAGGAATATTTAGCCTGGAGAAGAAAAGACAGGGAACATGGAAGGTGTCCCAAAAATCTTGGTGCAGTCATCAGCTCAAACAGCTATATTAACTGGCTTCAAGCATTTAAAGGGTTGTCCCACGGAAGAGGGATTACACTTGTTCTGCTTAGACCCAGAACACAGAACTTGGAGCAATGCAGGGACAATGAAAAGAGGCAAATTTAGGTTTGAAATACAGAAAAATTCACTAAGAATGATATCCAAAAGTAGGATGGTTTGTCTCTGAAGGCAGTAGCTTTCCCTTTACTGGAGTCCTTCAGGCAAGAACTAGTTGACCCTTGTTAGTGATGTTGTGGAGAATTATTTGTTAGATAAAACAGCCTCCAAAATCCCTCGTAACTTTGAGATTCTGTGATTTTGTAATGGTAACTAACATGGCATAAGAGTGTTTGTTTTGTTGCTAGGTCATTTTTCAGTCACATCAGACTCTTTGTGACCCCACTTGGGGTTTTCTTGACTAAGACAATGGAATGGTTTTCCACTTCCTTCTTCAGCTCATTTTCCAGATGAGAAAACTGAGGCAAACAGAATTAAGTGTCCAGAGCCACATAGCTAGCAAGTATCTGAGGACAGATTTGAACTCAGGAACAGGGATCTTCCTGACTCCAGGCCCATCATTCTATCTACTTTGCCACCTAACTGGGGTCAGGGAGTCTATAAACCATGGCTTATGAGAAATGTTTGAGGGAAATTAGTACAGTTATTCTCAAAAGGAGAAGACTTAGAAGGAACATCAATGAATCTATTGGTAAATTTTTATTCGATGCCTAACTTATGCCAGTGTTAGGTACTGGGATACCAAAAAGTGAAAAGGTCCCTGCCCATGGGGAGCTTACATTCTATTGACAGCACCACTCTTAAGGAGCTCACAGGCTCCTTAAGACAACATGCAAACAACAACATACAGATGAGATACACAATAAGTTGGAGATATCCAACAAAGAATATATGGTTATCGCTTCTACATTGCGGAGGTGAGGTGTAGGGGCGTGGTGCGATCTGGAAAATCTAGTCAAAAGTTTTGGCCCTTTTTTTTGTACAGGAGAAGAAGTCTGAATTTTTGGTTTTTCTTTCAATGAGTGTTTATATTATTGTAAAACTTGTGTTAAGTATTTGGTCATGGGCTCTGCATCATTTGCTGGCCTTCATGTGTCACCTGTGACTTCCACAAAATTCCCCCAAAATTCTCATTTAATTTCTCACACTAACCTGTGATATATTGAAACTGCAATGGCGAAAGTTACATTGTGGAAAGGATAAGTGTACTACCATTATAGGGGATCAGCACAAGCCTCTTGCAGAAGAAGATTTTAGCTGAGACTGAAAGGAAACCAGGGATACCAAGAGGCAGAGATGAGGAAGGAGAGAATTCCAGGCATAAGGGGCAGCCAGTGAAAATGTGCAGTCAGGAGACAGAGTCTATATTTCATCTTCATATAACTCAGTGCCCAATCTCTCTTTTTTTTAAAGTGCTGATGGTGATCATAGAATATTTGAAATCATATATTAAAATTATTTCATTTGGCAGCTGTTTTTAAAGGCACTTAGCTTTCTTGGGCCTTACTTTCCTCAAGTATAAAGAAAAAATAAGGGAAAGAATAGACCCAATGATGTCTAAAGTTCCTTATGGCTCCAAAACAAAGGCCCTCTGATCTCATCCAACCTCCTCATTTTAAAGATGAGGAAATTGACGCTCAGAGAGATAGGGTTACTCAGACCAATGTCACATGACTAATCAGTGGCAGAGTCAGGATTCCAAACCAAGTCTCCTGCCTCCAACTCCAGTGCCCTCATCCAGGCTTGCAGGACACTTGTAGCTTTTCTTTCCATGGCCCAGATGTTTGCTGTTGGTGTAAGGTGGTGTTGAATCTGGAGGAGCTTTAAGTCTTGATAAGAACTGTTCTCTTCTACCAGTAAAGCACATTTACATATTGCCTGAGAGAAAGAAGAGGAGGAAAAATAATAATAATAGTAACAAATGGACACATATGTTCATTTAGGAGAGATAGAGTGGTGTACTAGATAGAGAGCTACCCTTGTAGCCGTGAAGACCGAATTTTGAATCACACCTGTGATCCATATTGGCAAGACTAGAATTTGCATAGAAGGTGCCAACCTGCATTGGTAGAGAGAGAGAGAGTTTGGGGTAGCTAGGTGGCGCAGAGAGTAGAGCATTGGCCCTGGAGTCAGGAGGGCCTGAGTTACAATCCGGCCTCAGACACTTGTACTAGCTGTGTGACCTTGAGCAAGTCACTTAACCCCAATTGCCCTGCACCCCCCCCCAAAAGAAATGTGGTAGAGAGAGTTTTCTATGCTATTGAAAGCACAAATCTAGTCCTTATCCCTATGTAGTCAGGGTTCTTCAATTTTGTGTGTGTCATGGATCTCTTGTAGTCAGAGGGAAGCCTATGAACTCCTTTCTCAAAATAATGGAGTTAAATAATTTAAGGAAGCTGAATTTCAGTTCATTTTTAGTGAAAATCAAGATACGTTTTTTTTACCATCCAAGTTCATGGACCCCTCATGAATCTGTGAACCCCAGTTTAAATACTATTGCCTTATTGCTGATTTAACACTTTGCACTTATTGTCTTATTTGATCTTCACAGCAACCAAGTGAGGTACTTAGTGAAAGTATTATTATCCCCATTTTATAGGTCAGAAAACTGAGTCTCAAAGATGTTAATTTTATTATGTTAATTAATCGGGGTTATCCAGAAGTGTTAGAGGAAGGCTGAATTTGAACCCAGATGTCTCTGCTCACTCAAAGCAGCAAAAATGTAGAGAAAAGAAGGTAGGGAATAGTATAAGGTGGGGAGGAAAAGGACTAAATAGTGGCATTAAAATAGTGTTGGCTCTGATAGCTTATCAGTATTTCCAAGTAAGAAATTATAACCAATTAGGGTTTTTTTTCCAGAATTTAATCACTACATTCTAAGTGACTGAATGGCAGAGACCAAATATTCTGCCTTTTCTTATATCTCACAGTGTGTAGGACATAACAGGAGCTCAATGTTTCCTGAGTGAATGAATGAGCAATCACTCCTCAAGTCTCTCCAACCTTGCGTATCTGTGCCTTTCATTAAATGAACTGGAGTTACAGGGAAAACTTTGTTTTTCTGAATCCTTGAATTATGTTGGGTGGGTCTATTTTGTTTTGTCTCAACCACCTGCAATCTGCTTGCACCTAAATGTGACAACTTTCTAATAGATGAATTTGCTATATAATCATTCTGCTGCTTATTGGAGGATTGGCAGAATTCAGTGCACTGGTCCCCTTCTCACCAGTCCTTTGTCTTATCACCTGATGTCTCTTCCTTACGGCTTATAAGACTGCACATTTTCAGGACAATGGGAAGAAAGGAGGGATGGAAAAATACTTTCACGAGCTAACGTAATAATAGTAAGCCATTATTTTGTTGCAATGCCTTCTGTAATGAAACAGAATAAAAATTAGCTGCCGTTTAAGCAGGTATTCTCTCTCTTTGTTTGATTTAAGCAAGTAGAAAATCAGATATAAAACTCATGTTTTCCACAGCTGGCTACCCGAGGTCTACATAGAGCAATAAGTCTGCTCACTGAGTAGGGTCTTCAGCCAAAGTGTCAACTTTGGGACTGCCCTCAAGGTGAGGGAGAGAAACTCTGACCCTGTTTACCCAAGTGCCCCCATGTGGGAAGAAGTGCTGTCTTTTAAAGCTCCAAAAAGCAGCACTCTGTGTGTGTGTGTGTGTGTGTGTGTGTGTGTGTGTGTGTGTGTGTGTGTTTGTCTTATGATGACCACATTTGCAATGTTCTGGGTTTAGATGACAAAAGGCTTTTTATGCTTTCCTTTGTTTATTAAGGGAACGGCGTTACTGACTGTAGATCAGAGAAGATGGGAAGATCTGAAAAGCAGACTGAAGATAGCACAACCTCTTCATCTCCCACCTCGCCCGGGTATCAAAGATGCTCTGATTTCATTCATGTTAGGCACTAGTGTTCATGATTCCCCAGGAGTCTAAGATTTAAATTAAAATAATAATCGTGAGGCCACTAGGAGGTTGTGCATAAGTTAATGTAGAAACAGCCATCTAACCACAGATCTCTGCATAAGGCTATTAAAACTAGCCGCCCAAAGGTTGTGCTTCAGTGCTTTTAGGATAAGCCTTAATGAAAAAAATGAATTTTTAAATAAAATATATTTGTGCTTGCCTTTTAATAATGCGAGTGAAATATATTAACTTGACAGAAATGTGGCTGTCCTCTCAGTATTAAAGGCTTCATGCAGTTGTTGTTTTTAAATATTCAAAGTTAGATTAAAACTGTAGCAGGAAAAAAAATGTTGAATGTGTCTTGAGATGATCATTATAGAAAATGAAAAACAAGAAAGCAAATGTGACCCAGGACTAAAATGCCCTTACAAAAATCCTTCTTTTGCAGATAATGATGGTTTTAGAGCTAAAATGTATGACATTACCCAGCATCCCTTTTTTAAGAGGACTATTGCTGTGCTGGTCCTGGCTCAATCTGTGCTGCTGTCAGTCAAGGTACATTTGTTGGGTTTTTTTTATATTTTGTTTTACACTATGCATTTGCAAATTATTTTTTTCATTCATCCATCTAGCTGAGGATATAGCAAACTGCGATTCTTGTCTAAACATAAGTTCTGCCACATTTAAAAAATAAAAAAGCTTCACCTAATAGGGAGAAGGAGAAAAACTATCTTTAGGAATCACATGGCTACATGTTATTTCTTTTCCTATTTCAGTGGGATGTTGCAGACCCAGTGACTGTTCCTTTAGCAACAATGTCCGTTGTATTCACCTTCATTTTTGTCCTGGAGGTATGGTAAAAGGTTTAAGACCTTCCAAGTGATTTCTGCTCATTTCCTGTCAATCGCTTTCAAAGGGTATATAAATTATAGAATGAGAATGTTAGCACTGTAAGGGGCATGTCATCAAATCCCCTCATTTTTATAGATGACGAGGCTGAGCCTGTCAGAAGACAGCCTCTGTGATTCACCCAAGTGGCAGGGACTAGGATTTGAACCCAGATTCTCTGATTTCAAATCTAACTCTCTTTCCCCTGTTCCACATCACCTTCCCTCATTTCATCATTTTAAGATGGAAGCTTTAAATGAAAATGGAAATTTTCATTTCATTATTTTAAGAGAATTGTTTTTGAAAACACACCATTAGAATATCTCCTTTTTAAAAAATGGTGGCTTCCATTTGTATAATGAATGCTCTCTTTTCCTTTTCCAACTGCTGAGACACCACTGTGGACTGCTGTGCCCGAGCTGTGGCAGAGTTAGTGATGTCAGCTCAAGTATTTAGAGCTAGCTGCACAATCAGTGATTTAGGGTATTCAAAATACAGCAGGCAGAGCTGACTCATGAGTTTGCTCTTGACAGAGCCAAGATTACCGTAAAATACACATTGGATGCACAATCACTATTCAGTTCAATTTTTTAAGACCTTGGAATTTATATTTCATAAATGTGTGGTACTTTATGTTTCTTATTCCTATGGGTGCTTTACTTGGAAGCAAAATATACTGCTGTCTAAATTAGTGGGGGAGAAAGATGGAGGGTGGAGGAATGACTCTTGCCATTAATATAATTTATAGCTCATTCAATTTCTAATGAGTTTGTATTTTGTAGAAAGTGACTCATGTCTAGTGAGAAACATTTCTTTTAATTTACACAGGCTATTTCAGTTTTTTTAAATTTGCTAAAAATATTTGTTTGCATTTCCATTTAGTATTAGACTCTATTTCTGCTTGGTAAATTAAAGTTTTGCTAAAAAAAATCGATCATGTTACCTGTCTTCATTGTTTACCAGGTTACAATGAAGATTATCGCCATGTCACCTGCTGGCTTCTGGCAGAGCCGAAGAAATCGATATGACCTCTTGGTGACTTCCCTTGGTATCATTTGGGTGATACTTCACTTTGCTCTCCTTGTAAGATTCCCCACTTGCAATAATACTGTGTTGCTTATTATAATTAAAGTTAATCCCAGATTAGACCTGCTAGTGGAGAAAAGCATAGGTATGGAAGAGGCAAAACACTGGGTAATTCAGAAACTGCTTCCTTTGTCTCTGGAGTACACATACATATACACACTCTCCCACTCATCCCCAGTGGCAGTGGCATGGCTTGCCATAGATAGTCTATTACACAAAAGAACCCACATATCTGCAAGAACTGATTCTATTAAGAAAATGCTATGTTGGTGATACGTATCATGCTGCCTTCCTACAGAAGAAGAGCTCTCCCAGGATGAGCTGTCACAACCCCTAGGCACCAGCAGCTTTCCTCTGAACCCAGTTCTCACTGTTGTTGGCGTGTAGAGGGAGAAGAATCCAGCAAAATTGCTTAGTACTTCATTGGATGGGGAAGAATAATGCATTGTTTTGTTTTCCTTCCAATGCATGCTGTCGAGAAAAGTGATCTCTCACACTCAAGGTTTGACCAAAAGCAGCACTGTTGCCTGGCACACAGTAGGTGCTTAATAAGCACTAGCTGATTGACAGCCCCCTGGTCACACAGGACTGTACATGGGAATTCTTAAATCTGATAAACTCACTCTCTTGTGATCACTTTCTTGTATTCTTCATTCAGAAACCATACTCACTTATCACAGAAACCACATATCACTTGTCAACATACATTTTAGAATTGATAATCTAAAAAGTACTGAAGCCCTTCTAGCCCACAAATAAATACACATAAAATATATTCATAGACACAGGTATGTTTCTGCTTGAGGACTTTACCAAGTAGAAGGGGTAGCTTGGTCTGGCATAAAGAGCTCTAGATTTAGATTCTGAGAACCAGCATTCAAATCCCAGCTCTGTCAATTTAGCCATCCCTGTGTGATTGTGGGCCATTCACTTTATTTCTGAGCCTCAGTTTCCTTGCTGGTAAAATAAGAGGGTTGGGCTACCAAGGTACCTTCCAGTTCTAAGTTGATGATCCTGCAATCACACACCTTTCTGGGTCTGTGATCTTATGATAAATAGGATACTTCTTAAGCTTTTCTCTGACATTTGGTTAGGCTGACCCAATACAGCACAAACATCCTTTGGCAGCTTTTTTTTTTTACCAGAGTGGTTATTAGAGCTCTAGCTAATGGAATATTCCCCTTCTAATAAGACAGTGGTTTAATTCACTGTAAAGTTAGTGAGGTCACTTTTGGTCAACAAATAACGATTCATCGTATTAGCTGTGTCCTTAGGGGGTCACCTAGTCACCATCACTGAAAGGACACATCATACCCAAATCACCCTAGATTAATGAGCATCTGTCTTGTCTTTAAAGATTTGCAGAGAAGAGGCTCAGATCTTCTTGGGTAATCTATTCTAATGTTGAACTACCCTACTTGAAAGTCTCTCTCAGCTCTAAATCCTGTGATCCCTTATATTTCGTCACAAGATCTTCTACCCTGAGGGCCAATAGAAATGAAAACCATGTCCTTACAGTCTCCTCTATTTATCTGTAAATTACACGAAGGCAGGGGCTGTACCTTATCACAACTTTGAATCTCCCTAGTGCCTAGCATAGTGCTTTGCACACAGGAAGCACTTAATAAATGATCGTTAAATGCTTATTTTATATAATAATCCTTCAATATAGAAGCCACCTAAGCAAAACAGAGCCCCAAGTCTCATTTATTATTTTCATTTTATGCATAATATTTATTCATGAGATGTGACAGTGACCTTTTCAGAACCTTCTTAGACAAATTTCCTATATGGATTTCCACATTTTATTAAAGCTATTTTTCAGTAGACTTCTCAGATGGCTTCAAATGAGAAATGCAACTGGAACTGGAACAAAATTTCTTGTGCAAATTATGAAAGTCTTTCTTCTATTTAAATTCCAGAATGCATATACATATATGATGGGCGCCTGTGTGATTGTCTTCAGGTTTTTCTCCATTTGTGGAAAACATGTAAGTATCTCATAGATGGTGTTCCTGGAAGTTAATTGTATTGTAAAGACAGAATACAATAATAAGTTGGCATCAGCTTCCTAAGGAGGGCTTCGTACTTAATTAGATGTCTTTCAGGGTAATTAACAAGAACTTATTGAAAACCCTAAGCCCAAGAACTCATTAATATCAGTAGCTATCTTAGCTCAATGAGCTACTTGTGCTCAGATAGGATCGTAGGTTCCAATGGCATGGTGTTTTTTTTTTAATTCAGTAAACCAAATAAATCATCAATTAAATATCTGTACCATCCATGAAAACACTGTTCATTTTCCTTTCTGTTATAAACTTTGCTTTTAATGGGAATCTTCATTTGTTAAAAAAAAAGTCTGAGTATGTTTATTATAGACCAAAACTATGTCATCTTAGCCTTATGACACTGGAAATAATAAAGGCAGTAAAATAACCAAAACTCAAAGTGCAACTTAGATAGGTAGGCACTGATAATTGCGAAGTCTGAAAAGCACTTCTTGCAGTTGAGAAACAGCATAGTACAGCAAAAGAACATTGGCCCTGGATTCAAGCAACGTCTGTGATCCCCAAAGTATAGCATGAGCCAGGGCTGTCCCACCTTAGGTTTTTATTGAAACAATAGGCAATATATTTTGATTTGCCATTTTAGTGAGAGCTCTGCGGTAGCTCAGCTTCCTTTACTGAAGCATTTATGTAAATTTCTATGCTTGTAGGCGGGCCACATAAATCACACTGGGGGCCTGCATGCAGCAGAGTCACATTTTGGACAGCCCTGGAATAAGTTACAAAATAAGCAAACTTTTGTGTTTTAAACCTATTATTATGTAATGATTCTAGTGCTATTCCCACCCCCACCCCCCCAAAAAAAGATTTATTGTTACTGAAAATAATCAAAATGACTTCTTACTCCTCTAAGAGAAAGCTTGGACAATGCTTTCTTCCTGGGTTTGTTTGGCCGAGTTAAAGGGACCAAAAATTGTCTGAAGATCTAGCAGCCAGAAAAAATAGTACTAGCCAGTCATGTGAAATAAAAGGCTAGAGATAGTGAGGTAATGGAGAAGTCACATTGCCTACTGATGGCACTTGATCTCTACTAATAGGAAGGTTTTGAAATAGATATGGTGGGAAACATAAATGCAAACTACATATGAGCCATCTAAGGGACTGGGATCTCTGATACCTTAATGTCATCATATCATAGTCATCACTGCACAGATAACACCATCATGAATGCTCTTTGAGAATACGTATTATTTTTGTACTTGTATCCAAACACTTAGCTCAGAGCCTGGCACATAGTAGGTGCTTAATAAATGTTTGTCAATTATCATCTAATACTATTGACACCATAACCTCACACTAAAATATCCTATCAGCCCTTTTAGAAACTGGCACTGATTCAAGCAAAGCATGCTTTGGTTGCTATCCATGTATAGAAATCGAGAATTTGTTTTATGCCGATCTGTTTGAATAACATGTCCTTCTTCCCCCAGCTCTTCTACATGATTGGGTTATGGTCTTCTTCCTGTTTGCAGGTAACACTGAAGATGCTCCTTTTGACAGTGGTTGTCAGCATGTACAAAAGTTTCTTCATCATCGTGGGGATGTTTTTATTGCTGCTGTGTTATGCCTTTGCTGGAGTTGTTTTGTTTGGTACAGTGAAATATGGAGAGAACATTAACAGGTTGGCATGTCCAATATCCATTTCCTTTTTCAATGAAGTACAGAAACCATCACCATTTTTATATACATAAGCATGTGACTGGCGCTATAAAAATCTATGTGGTTGGTTGGCTGTTTGGGTTTTTATCTGACAGAGACTAAGAAGGACAAAGGTAATAAATGGGAAACCAAAAGAGAATAAAGCTGCCAGAATTAGGCATAATCATGTTACATAAAAACCTTGAGACTTTTTTTCCATTGAAAACTTAGCACATAAAAGCCCCAGCCTTGAGTATGCACTGTGTTGAGTGTATATTTCAGTGCAGAAAAACAAAACTTTAGACATAATTTTGAATTTTGTCTAGACAATAATCACTAAGTTTATAGAGATAAGAGATGTGATTATTGTTTTTGTTTTATCAACTTGCATCTTGCTCGGGAAATTAAGTTCAATATAAGTGATTGTGTTTTGCTACATTCAGCCTGCCTCCACAGATTTTCTTGCATCTGTTCCTTTCTTCTTGTTCATAGTGTTACAGGCCCTCATTATCTCTCATCCAGACTAATGGAATAGATTCCAAATTGGGCTGTTTGACTAAAATCCTTCTTCTCTTCAATCTATCATTCATATAACCAGCAATACTATTTTTCTAAAGCACAAGACTACCCATGGTACTGCATTGCTGAGGACCCTTCAATACCTCCCTATTACCTCTAGGATAAATGGGAAAAAATCTTCTTAGCCATGCATCTAAGCCTCTAGAGAATCTAGCTCATTTTCCTTTATAGTCCCACCAAGCTGAACTACATGGTCCCCAAACTCAATATATCCCTAGAAACTATACATTTGGGGCATTCATTCTTCAGAATGAAAATGCATTACCTGCTTATTGCCATTATTCAAAATTTTTGCCTTCCTTCAAGGGCAAATTCCACTGCTGCCTCCTCAGCCCTTCTCTGTTAT
Source organism: Phalanger gymnotis (assembly GCA_028646595.1). Classification (NCBI taxonomy): domain Eukaryota; kingdom Metazoa; phylum Chordata; class Mammalia; order Diprotodontia; family Phalangeridae; genus Phalanger; species Phalanger gymnotis. Next base: position 119,257,817 of record CM053626.1, on the reverse strand, counting down.
CCCTTCCCCGAACTCCCAGCTACAAGTGATGTCTACATCCTGAGGTTTCTTAGAGATCTTTAGCTAGGACTAAGACTGGAGCTCAAGAGTGATGTTGAGGCCAGAGATGGGTTGTAGGGGGCTGCTAATAAGCATAAGTATAGTATAAGCATAACTATATAGATAGAATGGGGTGACCTGTGGGACACAAAAGTGGCAAAGGATGCAGGTGCACCTTTGTACAGCATACAAAAATTTACCTTGGATTGTTCCTGAGATGCTAGATATACAAAGGAACAGATGATTTTACTAGAACTTCTTCTACACCAGGGGTTTTTAATATTTTTGTGTCATAGACTCTTTTGTGTTGCCTGTGGGCTCCTTCTCAGAGGTTTTTATTTTTATCATAAGTGAAAGAGATTCCAAATTTTAATTAGCAGTTATTGAAAATGAAGATGCAATTTTTTCCACTCAAGTTCACAGACTCCTGGAAATCTGAAGTGAGATTGGGATCTTGAGGATAATCAAAAAGTATTGCAACAGGTCCCACAGGGAATTCAAAAAGGATTCAACAACAAGAGGACCAGCTGATGTTAGCATGAATTTCCAGTTTGCGAAATTTCTACAGAAAGGCTTGGCATCCCAACTCTAGGAGTGGCGGAATCAGTGGCCTGTAAATTCAACCTTTCTGTAAGCACAGCAGTAAATACCATGCCATGAAATGGATTGATTGTTAAGATACCCCTATATGATTTTCAGTTCATTTGTGTTGCTGTAGTTGACACATTACATGTAGAAATGGTCCTTCTTTAGAGGTAAGGGAGAAATATGAAAAGAAGTTTGGCATACTGAAGAGTTGACTACAGAATCAAAGTGACCTGAGTTTAAGTCCCACCTTGACCTTTACCTCTTTTGTGACCTTGAACAAGTCACAATTGAACCTCCCTGGCCCCCACTTCCTTCATCTGCAAAAGGTTTTGATGCAAATGACCTCTGAGGTTCCTTCCAGTTGCTTCCATGTTCCTGTGAACCTGTTCTCAGTTAAAACCTGCCAGAATTTCTCCATGACAAATTATACACCTGAAATTTTTTCTGTTTCTCTTTAAAACAAAATAGGCACGCAAATTTTTCCTCAGCTGGAAAAGCCATTACTGTGCTCTTCCGAATAGTCACAGGGGAAGATTGGAACAAGATTATGCACGACTGTATGGTAAATATGACCTAATCACAGACACTGCTTTAATCTGAATCTGTATGGATCCAACCAGCAATTGAGTATTTCATGGTAGCATTTTTTCTTTGGATATATATAAAACTGGTCCTGATAGCTTTGCCTTTAAAATTAGATTTGCCAACTTGTACTTCTTGTCACATATACTTTTTTCTGTTCTAAAATTGGCTCCATTGTTTAAGTCAGAGAAACAAAAGATCCCTTACTTCTTTGTCTGTTGACACAGGGTTTGTATGAATGGCCACTGATCAACTGGGATGGGGAAGAGATTTCATTGGTACAAACTTTTAATCCAATTTGATGCACTTGAGACTTTTCAGTATGAAAGGCATAAATACAAAAATATCCTTTTGTTATTAATAAAATTGATGAGGTGACCAGTGTTTGATCATCTTCAAAGATGGCTATGACATTTGTTATGTCTTGTTTGTTCTGGAAATTTTTTTTACTGACCACAAGTCAATTAATTAAAGATTTTGTGATGTCTTTCTCCTCCTACCCCAAAAAAAGGTTCAGCCTCCATTTTGTACACCAGATGATTTCAAATACTGGGCAACAGACTGTGGAAATTATGCTGGAGCACTTATGTATTTCTGTTCATTTTATGTCATCATTGCCTACATCATGCTAAACCTGCTTGTTGGTAAGTGATATTCTTTGAATATAAAATCATTTACCTCTTTAAATCTAGGAGCTAAGATAATTGTACATAATTTTCAAGTAATTATCTGGGATTGCTTGGGGTGTATATTTCACACAGTTAATTATAAAGTGTTGACTCTTAATCTGAAAGCTGAAAAATAATTTCATAGGTATGTAAATGAAAATTGATTGCAAATTCAAGACCCGCACTATTCAGCATAAACTTTAATTTTAACACAGTTGCTCAAGTAATGAACATTATAGTCTGTGGGGTTTGGGGTTAATGTTCTTAAACAAACATTCATTGAGGTCTACTTTTGCATCCTCAAAATAATATATTTTATCTTTGAAATGATCAATTTTAGTCACCTAGCGGGTGAGACCACCCAGGAAATAACTTGGCCTTTACAAATCATACTGGCACCTCCAAGTAAGAGAAGAAGCCAGTTGGCAGGAAATTGTGTACACAGAATCTATGTTTGTTCTTGTGACCCTTATGTTTTGGAAAGGCAGGAGCTTGCATGAATAGCCTGGTTCAAAATTAAAACATGCCAACTTGGAGACCAGAGTAAGACCACTTTGGAAATTTGGCCTATAATATTGGTCACAAAATCCATTATGTTTAATGTGCTTTACTTTTCTGAAAGTCATGGAAAATTAGATGAAATGTTTAATTGTAATTTTTTTCCTTTTAGCTATAATTGTGGAGAATTTCTCTTTGTTTTATTCCACTGAGGAAGACCAGCTTTTAAGCTACAATGATCTTCGCCACTTTCAAATCATATGGAACATGGTAGATGATAAAAGAGAGGTAGGAAATTTGATGATACTGTTTTGTACTGTAAATTCTTTCACGTTTCATCCCCCCCCCCAAAGCATTTATTGTAATGTCTCAAGCATTCTGCTCTCCTTACTGTTGGTAATTGAAATGCACAATATCTTGATTGGCTCAGTAGGGAATCACTGACATTTTAAATCAAGAATTCATCAAGATCTGCCTTTTTGTGGGTATGAGAATAGCCTTGGAAATGAGACTTCACCTGTGAAGAATCTAGTGAAATGTCTTTGTTATATTATCTAAAAGCCTCACCAGAGCTTGAGTTATAGAGAAAAGAAAAAAAAACCAGAAATAGGATTCTTCTCTTCCATGCCCCATCATATTCCCAACCTTGAGAAGACAGACAGACAGGAAGAAAAAGAAAGGAAGAAAAAAAGGAAGAAAAAAAGGAAGAAAAAAAGGAAGGAAGGAAGGAAGGAAGGAAGGAAGGAAGGAAGGAAGGAAGGAAGGAAGAAAGAAAGAAAGAAAGAAAGAAAGAAAGAAAGAAAGAAAGAAAGAAAGAAAGAAAGAAAGAAAGAAAGAAAGAAAGAAAGAAAGAAAGAAAGAAAGAAGGGAGGGAGGGAGGGAGGGAGGGAGGGAGGGAGGAAGGAAGGAAGGAAGGAAGGAAGGAAGGAAGGAAGGAAGGAAGGAAGGAAGGAAGGAAGGAAGAAGGAAATGGAAGGAAAAGACAGGAAGCCAAAGGAATTTAAGATAAAGTCTATCAAAAGCTCTTTCTGCAGTGCTCTCAGCTTCCCCTTTGTCTCTTATTCCACTTATTCCTCAAACAGGTATCCACCTCCTTGCCCAAGTTCTTGCTCAATTGAGGTTCCCAACCCATACCTGCCCCTCCCTTTCATATGGGAGAACATCAAAATTTCTTTCTCTAGGCTCCTGCTAGCAAACTGACTAGTTTTCCACCCTACTCTTACCTACCTAACGTAATGGAAGGCTGTTTCCTGCCCGGTGATAGCTTAACACTTAGTGCTTTCTGCCTCAATGAAAGTATATGCTTTTGCCCAAATGAATCATAACTGATAAATTGTATTCCTACTTTGACCTATTAAGAGGCCAATTGTAAACTAATAATTCTGTAAACAGAGAGAAGAGCTGTTATATTTGATGATAATAATTCATAAAAATGTATAAATGTTTTCTTGGATGTCACCATACCAAATACACATAATCTTTGATCTGTGTAGAAGGAACGCTTTCAAAATACAGAAACCAAGAAAAAAAATCAAAAATATGTGGGAACAGGTTGAGATACATGTTGTCTACAGAAAATGAGCTATTATCCCAATACTTTTATTCAGTAACAAAAAGCTGCTATTTTATCTACTTATGTACAGATTAAACATAAAAGAACAGGATAACATGTCCCATGACCATTTGTATCTGAACTCCACTGAAAATGATTAGAACAAATTAATAACTTACACATATAGTGATTTTGAAGTTTAGTTAGAGCAAACAAATGAGCATTTATTATGTTCTTACTATGTTCCAAGCATTGGATGCTAAACAGTCCCTGTCCTCAAAGAGCTTACATTATAATGGGGAAAGACAACATGAAGAAAAATTAGAGGAGAGGGAGAATATATGAAATAGCATGGTCAGAGATGTCTGAGAAGGGCTATGGAAGCCAGAAACCCAACAAAATAATTCCAAAGCTGACTTATCAAAGTCTGAGGAGATCTAAAGGGCGGAGCATAATTTTCCAGTGGGGTGGGGGTAGAGATGATGACTCAAGTGAAGACATTAAGGCTAGAGATAACCAGGAAGTGACAAAATTCTTTCTTCTCAACAACTATATAAGTAGTATTGTCCCTATTTTATTGATGAGAAAATTGAGGCCCTGACAGATTGCGTAACTTGACTACAGTCATACAGCTAGCAGGTGGGACTCCAAGTGTGTGTTTCCTTCCCATATACTCTGCAATAAATTCTTGAAGAAGCAGAAAATCTATAATTAATATTTCAACGTTCTGATTGTTAGGAATAACTGAAAATAAAATCATTCTTTTCAGTTGTATATGTGTTTATAATTATACCCAGGACCAGACTTATCAATGACCCACTCAAAGAGTACTAAAGGGAAATTAGAAGAGAGTGAAACCAGTAGAAAGGCCATTGGCTAATAGCATAAGCCTGGCTTACGTTGTGTACTGAGGAACAGGAGCTCCCTTCCTTGCTTTAGGAATCCATGTGGCTGTGTATGTCCTGAAGAATGAGGAGAGAAGCATCCAACAGAATCTATTATTGCTAAGCATTAACATCCGATGCCCACCTTAGAATATATAATACACGCGAATGTAATCTTTAGTAAAGCAACGAAACTTAGCTGTTATGGTATCTTTGGAGAAATAGTTTCTATTTTGTACCTGAAACAGAAGCCTGAGTGAATTGCTGTCTTCTAATCATGAATTACAAGTCATTGCTCCATGTTCTTTCAGGGGGTGATTCCAACTTTCCGAGTGAAGTTTCTGTTGAGGCTGCTCCGGGGGAGGCTCGAGGTGGATCTTGACAAAGACAAACTTTTGTTCAAGCACATGTGTTATGAGATGGAGAGGCTGCATAACGGTGGTGATGTCACCTTCCATGATGTGCTAAGGTACCAAGTCAGGTTTTCATTACTGGGTCACTAATCATCCTCTGAATTAAATCCTCCAAACAAAATTGCGTATTTAGATCTATTTTAAATGAAGGATCATAGAGCTAGAAGGCTATTTCAGAGTCCACCTAGTTCAGCCACACCCATTTTATTTTTTTAATTGACAAAAAATTTTTTCTCTCCCTTTTGCCCTCCCTCTCTAATAAACATATTAATAACACATTATGCTATCATAGTTATGAATAGGGTCATATTCCCCCAGAGGATAATTGGGCACTTACTTAATGGCCTGTAGGATAACCTCTGCTCTTCATTATTGTCTAATGATGACCTAAAAGTTGCTGAGCAATGCTGGAAGAGTGAGCTGACACCCTGGGGAAACTCTGATTAATGGCATGGCACTATAGGAATTTGGTCAGCCTGCTTTGTGAAGATAGGCCAATTTTGGTTAAAATACACATAGGGAATTTTTATTAGCAGATGAGAAACCACACTTAAGAAGATGAATGTAAAAATTTCTAAGGCTCTGAATGCAATAATAAGTAATTATCTTGAAAACATTCAGTAATTCCACTTCTAGATAGCTCTAATCATCACAAAGTTACTCTAAGTTTTTTTCTTACTACAAATCTACAAATCTAATCCTTCTTCTATGTGACAATCTTTCAAATGCATAGTCAATTACTATATTATTATATTACTATGAGTCCCATAAGTCTTTTTTCTAGGTTAAATATTCCCAGTTTCTTCAACTGGCCCTTTTATGGAATATTTTGAGTCTTCTCAGCATTCTCATTGGCTTTCTCTGCACATATTCCAGCTTCAGTGTCCTTTCTAAAATATAGAAAGTAGACCTATACATAGAACTCTAGATGAGGTCAGGGTAGGGTACATTAGAACTATTACCCCTCCGCCCCCATTCTGAACGAGGTCAAGGCTAAGGTTGTCATTGTTCTCTGTATTGTCGCACTACTGATCCCTATTAAACCTGTAGTTCACTAAATCTTTCTTCCCATGAAATGTTATCTGGAGCCATTTGGTCCCCGTTCAGTGTATAGCAGATTGCTGAACACAAATATAAGACTGTGTATTTCTACCTATTAAATTTTATGTTATTGGACAAATCTCATTATTCTAATGATATGATGTTCTTTGTGGTCCTAATTCTGTCATTCAGTATATATTAGATACCCCCTACCTTCACCTCAGGCAGCTAAGTGGTACAGCGGACAGAGTGCCAGGCCTGGAATCAGGAATCCATGTTCTTGAGTTCAAATCCAGCCTTAGACACTTAGTAGCTGTGTGACCCTGGGCAAGTCATTTAACTCTGTTTGCCTCAATTTCCTCATCTGTCAAATGAGCTGGAGAAGGAAAGGGCAAACCACTCCAGTACCTTTGCCAAGAAAACCCCAAATGAAGTCACAGAGAGTTGAATACAACTACACCTGAACAATAATAACAGATACTCATCTCATCAACGAATTTTGTAAGTATGCAGAGCCTTTGAATAATCTACCTAAAATTGATCCATTTAACCCTGGCTCTAGACATTCACAAAGTTCTGAAACTACCTTTCCATGTCTCTCCATTTTTTTTCACATACATATCATGAAAGATATCTCCAAATGACTTCCTGAAAATATTGTTTAACTTTATCTCCTACATTCTCTTAATCAATTAAGGGAGGAATTTTTGAAAATGGAAATGAGATTAAGCTGGCATGACCTGTATTAATGTATCCAGACCAGCTTAATTACTGTTTCCCTTTTTAAATACCCACAAACCATTCCTTGAACAATGCTTTCTAAAATTTAGCAAGGAGTCAAAATTAAGCTCAACACCTTCTTCCCATTTTTTTGAAAAGTTGGGAAATTTGTTTCCAATTCTGAGGCACCTTTGACATTCTCAAGGAATGTTATAAGGTCCTATTGAGATCATCTAATCCACTCTTACTTTTTTTCCAAGAGATAACAAAACTAAAAGCCAGAGAAGAAAAGTGACTTGACCACTTCAGGTTACATTGCCAATTGCTAATAGAACTGGAACTAGGCCAGTCTGGTACACTTCTCGTTTGATACCATGATGTCTTCTGGTCTACTTTGCCATATGTTGATGTCATTCTTTTCCCTGTCAGTATGCTCTCATACAGATCTGTGGACATCAGAAAAAGTTTGCAGTTGGAGGAGCTCCTTGCTAGGGAACAACTGGAGTATACCATAGAAGAAGAAGTGGCCAAGCAGACTATACGAATGTGGCTGAAGAAGTGTTTAAAGCGAATCAGAGCAGTAAGTTGAACGGGAAGCACATTTGTTATTTTGGGTTTTTTTTTCCTTTAATGTGGGGAGGGGGGTCGGAGAAAGGGGAAAGTAATATTAACTCCCTGCGATTCTAAACCTTTTAGGACCAAGAGCCAAATTCTTTTCTGACTAATCTCTGAACTCTTTCTTGAGTATGTAGTACAATCTAGCCCATTTGGGTCTATCTACTGATGACAAAGCTAATAATTATTCAAAACCGAATTACAGTTAAATTAAAGGCCCTACTTTCTTCGGAGCAGTCCACTTCCAGCTTGCTCCAAAAGCCTGCACTTTATAAATTCATTGAATGAGATGCTTAAATTTGGAAGCTTTTTAAAAAATAATTTTACGAGGAATGACTATTTGAAAAAATAATTATTATGTTAAAATATTTGTTATTTGTTTGATAAAACAATTGACAGAAACACCAATAAACCCATGTATTAACTACCCATAACTTTTTGGCAAATAAGCTCTATTTATCACTAAAGAGACCAGCATAATGTTGGTAATGTTTAATTTTTAGTAAAGGCAACCTGACTTTGGAGTTTCCCGTTTCACTCTGTCTCCAACCCTAGTGTCTGAAATATTTGTTTTTAACATCGTGATCATCATGAATTTATGTTTTTATCAATATCTCGTTAGCATACTCTACACACAGGAAGTTCATGTCACCTATGTGACTGGATTTATGAGCTGTTAACGATTTCAGAAGCTTTGAACCCACTTAAGATTTTGGACAGGAAGTTCAAATTAGGTACTGAGCCTTTCTCTGTAGTACACATTTTTCAGCTTGTTTTCAAAGAGATGCATAGTCCTTAGGAGCTTCAGAATAGTACCTACCTCCTGGAAAATGAGAATGAGAAACAGGAACAATAATAATAATAATAAATAGGATCTATATAATCAGATTTATACACTGTCTTGCAAAGCACTGTACATAGGTTATCTCATTTGATCAATATCTTAAACCTAGATAAAATCTTGCTTGGGATTTCCAAAACCAAAACAGTTTGTAAGGCCAATACAAACTCCCAGACAAGTATTGTGTCATAGACCCATTCATGGATTTTGGCCTTTCTGCATAGATAAAGCACTCAATCAATAAGCACTGATTAAGCACCTGCAGTGTGCCAGGCACTGTGCTGGATACTGGGGATACAAGTACGAAGAATGAAAAGATCCCTTCTTACATCCTAATGGAGGAGACAAGTATATAAATTTAAGTAGCAGAAATATAAAGTGAATAAATACAATTGGATAAGAATCAGTTAAATATAAGAAGTAAGGAGAGCACTAACAACTGGGTAAATCAGGAAAGACTTCATATAGAAGATGGTGCTTGAGCTGGATCTAGAAAAGAAGGTATTCTGTTAGGTAGAAGTAAGGAGAAAGAATGTATTCCATGCATAGGGAAAAGCTGGTACAGAGAGAAAGAGAGAGAGAGAGAGAGAAAGAGAGAGAGAGAGAGAGAGAGAGAGAGAGAGAGGAGATCAAATGTCATAAATGAGGAATGGAAAGAAGGCAAGTAAGATCGGATCACAGTGTGTGTGTATGTGTGTGTGTGCTATTGTCCAATAAGATTGAAAAGATAATTTAAGGCCTAGTTGAATAAAGCTTTTATTTTATTTTTTAAGCTTTATTTAAAGCTTTTTAAAGATATTTATAATATCAAGGTTATAAACCTGAGAGTCCAAAAGAGAAGTTTGGGAGAGGAAAGAGGGAAAAGAAATGACTTCGGTTTTAGACATGTTGAATTTGAGATGTCTCTATGGCATCCAGTTTGAAATGTCCAACAGGTAATGTAAAACTGAAGCCCAAAGGAGACAGTGGGACTGGATGGCTACAGACAGACATTTCATACACACGGATGCAAACATAGATGAGTCACCCGTATGGAAATAATAATTAAACCTGCGGGAGCTGATGAGATTATCAAGCAGGAGAATGTAAAGGGAGGAGACAAAAGGGGCAGGGAGAGAACCTTGGGAAAATAGCCACAGTTAAGCAGTGTGGTTATGGATGATGAGCCAGCAAAGATGACTGAGGAGTATTCAGTTTGGTAGGAAAACTGAAAGGAGAGGTCACCCAGCAGTCTCCTGCTGGGTTTCAGATACATAAAGAAGGGATGAGCATGAGATTTGGCAAGGATAGAGTCAGTGCTAACTTTGGAGAGAGCAGTTTCAGTTGGGTGATGAAGGTAAATAGGCATGGAGTAAGCAGGGGGTAAGAGTAATGCAAGGCTGCGGTTTGGAAAGAAATCAGTGGCAATGGGACAATGAAGCTAGGAATTAAAGATCAGAGGACATTGTAGAGTTGAAATTTTTAACACCCTCCTGGATGGAGAGTGAGGAGTGAGTGAGTGAAGGCAGAGCAAGGGTCATGGTCTCTACAGAAGGGTCTGGATGATGATAAAGAATAGGTCTAAGAGAGATGAGAGTAAGGGAAATGTAGAATGATAGGAAATTATATATTGTGGAGCCAGGAAAGTTTAGGAGACCTGTAACAGTCTGTGGGAAGGCTAACCTCCAGATCATCCAGGCTTCAGAAGGTGGCAAAATTAACCTAAGAATTCTCTCCTGCTCACCTGAGAACCTAGCTAAGACACATTCTAGTCCTTTTCATCCTCTAGTCTTACTAACTATCTAGTTCTTCTAGATCAGAAATGACTTGAGTCTAGGCAAGACCAGACTACCTAAAGCCAAGACACTGAGAGGGGAATAATAGAATAAAACAAGAAGAAAGGGGGAAAAAACAGACAATAATAATGAACATAGTCAGATGTATACCAAATAAAATATAATCTGAGATCAACGTAGAGAACTATTCAAATTTTATGATAAAGGCATAAAAGAGAATAGAAAACGTTACTATGTTTCCAAGCCATCATGTAGGTCAGCTGGAGCTTTATCTCTGACAATTGTCAATGACAGCAAGTTAGCTAAGATTAAAAAAAGTCTTGACAAAAGAGAACTGGGAGCCAGATGATGACATTTCGTGTTATCAGGCTGCTGAGTAGGGTTTTCCCCACTTGATTAAAATAATTGCCTGGGTGTATACTCATAGATACACACACATACATTTTTTCTGCCTTAGAAACAACAACAGTCATGCAGCATCATCCACAGCCTTCGAGAGAGTCAGCAGCAAGAGCTGAGCAAGTTTCTGAATCCTCCTAGCATTGAGACAACACAGCCAAGTGAAGACATGAATGCTAATAACCAAGATAATGTACAGCCAGAGGTATGGGTCCTTATCAATGCCTATTTTTATAAAAAAAAAACAAAACAAAACAATAATCTCTCATTACTGGTCACAAAACTGCTTCAGGCAAAATGCCAATATTCCAAATACCTGATTCTGAAGGGGAAAAAATAGAAAATACTCACTAAATACTATTATTGTTCAAGTACCTGCTGGTCCAAAGCTTTCCAGTTTGCATAATACTAGGAACCAGTTAATGCTGTTAATGCCTAATTTTAAGTGATAGTTATTAGGGCAGCTAGGTGGCGCACTGAGTAGAGCACCAGCACTGCAGTCAGGAGGACCTGAGTTCAAATCCAGCCTCAGACATTTGACACATGTTCTAGCTGTTTGATCTTGGGCAAGTCACTTAACCCCAGTTGCCCTGCCAAAAACAAACAAACAAAAAAAAAACTAAAACAAATAAATCATCCTCATTTTAAAAAAAAAAAATAAAGTGATAGTTCTATCAGCTTTAGGCTAAAGTTAATGACACTCCTAAAAGTGCCTGATTTGTTTCCAGGGAGCACCTCATGTATTAAGAGAACATAGATACTAAGAAGTATTTTCATTCCACTCACCAACTCATATGAACTTCTTCAAAAGACAGTGAAAAGCTTTATAATTGGCTTCCAACATACTTAAGTGGGAAAATACACTGAGGACTCATTCTTCCTTGGCTGGGCATTAGGATAGCATATGGATATACAACAGAAATTATCTCTAGGACCTACTATTACTAGGACATAGCATAATTTCATCTACAAACCCAATCATCTACAAGTCTATTTTAAAAAATACAGACAGTAATCAAAATCCTGGAGAGACTTGTGCTATTAGGAACAGCTGGCAAAGAAATCCTATTCCTTCCCATCAGCCTTTGTGATGGCATAATTGTTATTTGAGGTTAATGACCTGGAGTAAATCCAGCATTTTAAGAAGGGTTCTCTGATGGCACAAAAGCTTTCTGGTGTATTTACAACTTTCTCAGGTTCTAGAGATAAACTCATCAGCCTAAACGCTGTAGACCAGCAGGATGCCCCTTATTGCACTATAGGCCAGATATAGGTATATCCTTTACATCTTCAGAATGACATAAACTATGATTCACTACCAATAGGGTGATGCAGACCACAGATACTTTTGTCAATATCTAGACTTACAGAAAGTTTCCTAAGGTGGGGGTTACTTGTACTAAAGCCTTCTAACTCATTTGCCTGAGTTACCTAATCTGAAGTAGCATGGTGTAGCAGATAGATGGCTAACCTTGCATTCATTAAGAACTGGGTTCTAGTCTTACCTCTGATATATATTAGCTAGATGACCATGGGCAAGTTGCCTGTGGTGCTCTGGGCAGCTCTTGACAGTTACCCATCTGCATCAGAGGAAGGGGCTCCTTATGCCAATGAAATCATGGCTCCAGAACAACAACAAGTCCATAGACAAAAACCTAGACTACAATAGCAATACTGAGTAAGATATCTGGCAATGAAAGGAGAAGGTTATGAGAAAGGAGGAACATAAAAGAAAGTGAAAGGGGATAGCAAATGATTTTTTTCATGAAGGAAAGTGCCATTGTTGCAAAAGGAAGCAGAAAGGGAAACTTGCAGAGGCGCAGGGCTGAAGTTACAGAAAAGCTGGAATTTATGAGAGGTAAAGCCAAGAAAGAAAAGATGGGAGTGGAGGATTAAAGAAGACAAAATCACCTCTGCCAACCAGAGCATCTTCCAAGTCCTCCTTTCTGGAATGCAGACAACTCAATTAAACTGGTGTGATCACCAGTATTCTCACTGGATGTATGCCCAGCAAATATAATTCAGTAGCAAACAGATAAAATCTGGTAAGACCTTTAAGAAAAAAAAAAATAAGAAAAAGGAGTATGTGGAGAATCTCCCTTCCTCAAATTTAGACCTGGGACTTCTTTTCCTTTCCTTGATACTTTTAATTCTTTCTCTTTCTTTGTTTCTACATCATGCTACTAATCTAGCTTCCTTGTCTCTACACAATTCATTTTCTTCCTGTTTTTCTTTTCCTTTCTTTATGTATGGCAGTCAATTCTGCACATGGGCAACCCAGATCTCCCTAACCCGGAGCGATCTTTTAAACCAGCCATGGGTTGAGACGGTGGTTCAAATAGGTAGCCATGGGGAAGAGAAGGGAACTCAGTGTGAATAAGTAAACGCATCATCTTGGTTCTTCTCCATCCCTTTAGACAAGCAGCCAACAGCAGCTTCTGAGTCCAACTCTCTCAGACAGAGGAGGGTGTCGGCAAGACTCTACAGATGCTGGAAAACCCCAAAGGAAATTTGGGCAATGGAGGTTACCTTCAGGTGAGGCTATTAATGTCTAAATCATTCTTGTATTCAGGGATCATGGATGGATGTGTGTTTATGTTTCAAAATTTTGACTTACAGTTAAAAGCGTGTTTCAAAAGATAGAAGAAAAAATATCTTCTTGCTAAAGGAAAGCCAAAAATTAGTCAGAGACTAAAATTCTAGGCTTCAGTGTCTTGATTTTATTCTACTGATAATCGGAATTTTTGTATCCAGGTTTGTCACTGTGAAATATGTAGTGTGGTTTGGAGAGGTAGAAAGGCTCCTATAGTTGTTCAGGTATGAGAAGCAGAGGGCTAGAACTCGGGGCAGCAGCAGTGGTAAGGAAAAGCAATGGATAAAAAGAGGCATTTTGACAAAAGAATGAACACGGTAACTGGTTGAACATAGAAAAATCAAGGCTGCCTCCTACATTTCAAATCTTAGAGACTAGAATAATAGCAGTACCCTTGACAAATATAAGGAATGGATAAGGGAAGGAGAAGGTAAGGGAATTTGAGTGATTGCAGTGGGACATCCTGGGGAAGAAAGAGAGATGTATTTTCATATGTCAAGTGCTTTGCAAACCTTAAAAGTAAGTAAGCCCCACTTGGTCATTGTTTGGGCCTTAATTGGTTCAGAGTAAATGTAAATAGCAATTGTTTCTGTTTTGGCCAGAAACCCTGAGGGTCTTCCCCTCCCAGATTGACTTTATTTTTGGACTAGGAAAGAGGCCATGCTCCACCTCATTTTTTACCTAGCCCTAATCACCAAATGAGCATTGCCTCAGTCAAACTGAGATCTGTCAAAGACTTTATCTTAAAAAGGCCAAGGTCCCTCACTGCATCCTGGGCCATCTCCAGTCATCCCAATTGGTATCAGGCCACTGGACCCAGATGGCTCTGGAGGAGAAAGTGAGGCTGGTGACTTTGCACAGCCCTCCCTCACTTATATCCAGCTCACTTGCATGACATGGCATCACCTCCCTGATATCATGGTCGTCTTCCAGAACAAAGGACAAACAACAACAAACCTTAGAAGTACTATATAAATGCTATTATTTTTTAAGCAGCCAAGTGGCACCATGTTCTCAGAGCACTAGACAGTTCAAATCCCACCAAGTAGTCTTCCTCAGCATCACCCTGTACAAATTATTTAACTCTCTCAGCTTTAGTTTGCTCATCTGCAAAATGATAATAAAAATAGCATCTACCTCACAGGTTATTGTGAGGATGGAATGAGATGATAAATGTCAAGTGCTTTGCAAAGCCATAAAGCTATGTTCAGATAGATATATACATATATACACATGTGTATACATATGAATATGTGTATAGATATGTGAATATATGTATGTGTATATTTATGTGTATATATATTTATGTATATATAGTTATTATTATCATTATTTTTAGCCCCACTTCGGGAGTTTGAGATAAAGTCATGAACCTTCTGGAAGAGTTGGAAATGTAGAACTGAATCATCAACATGTAAATAATATTCGAAGCTTAGCACAGGCTATGGCAATGTCTGCAGAAGGGGCCAAGAAGGCTATCTCAAAAAAGCAGGAAGAACAGGAAGGTGGTGTATTTACAACTTCATCAGGTTCTAAAGATAAACCCATCAGCCTAAAACATTGTAGACCAGCAGGATGCCCCTTATTGTACCATAGGGCAGATATAGAAGCTTAGACACCCAGGAAGAGATTTTCTTTAGTAATATATTCTTCTTTAGTATATAGTTCATTGTTTGGTTATTTTTCAAAGGCAGTGGCCAGCAGAGCACAAGCTCTGGTAGATTCTTCCACAAGCTGGAAAGTAACCAAGCATGGATCCAATGAGTAACCAAATGGAAACTGCACTGAATTAGATGCTTGACTCTGCCATTTACTAACTCTGTGACCATGGACAGGTCACTTAGTTTCTCTGTACTTTAGTTTCCTCATCTGTAAAATGGGGGAGAGGGGCTGGATTTCATGACCTCTAAGTTTCCTTTCACCTCTTAAGTCTATAATTCTATGACCAGCCTAACTAAGGTCAGAGACACTAATCTCTAGACTGATCAAGAGTGAATAATGTTCTTGGTCATAGCAACAATTGAGGAACATCTCCAAAATCCTAAAGGGATTGCTGTTTGTGTTAGTGAGCAAGTACCCATGAAATCTGTGAAGTGTTGAAATATTTGTTTGACTTCATTCCACTTTTTACATATTTCTATAAATTTCATAGGAAATGAAGTTTTAGGAAGGAGCGAGTGATTAGAAGCTAAGGAAAAGTCAAGGGTACTGTACAAGGGAGGAACCAGAGCCCTACCTATGTGGAAAGTCTAACTCGTTTGAAAATATTTGCAAGATCTTAATATCACAGTAATTTATACAGACACATTGTGTCATATAATTGTGCCCTCAAGTTAAAATTTCAGAATTGGCTATGAATACAGAATCATTATCCTCCTTAAAGGACACTGAAGGTTCTTGTGAGGATTCACAGAAAAAAATAAAGCTTACCTTGATTGGCTCTTTCGATCCAATCTATTCCAAATCTCCCTCACGTTCTCTCTCCTTTCTATGTAAGTATGTATGTGAGTGTATACAACTCTCTATTGATTTCTCCACCGCCTTGACCCAGGTGGTAGGCCTTCATGTTAATCAGCAGGTGAATATGTTCTTCATGGATTGGTTTTGAGGCATTTTTAGAAGGCATATGAAAAAAACTGTATGACTGGGACAATCTACAACAGGATTAGAAAATCCTTTTTCAGATATACTGGTTATATCTCTGAGCAGAATTCACATTCATAAACTCTATGCAAAACACATTTGCCAAGAATATTAGTAACATGAATGCAATGTCAAAACCACTTAGGGGTCTGCCAACAGGACCCAGAACAGAAAGCCATAACAGTACTCTCTAATTCCACAGCACCAAAACCAATAAGCCATTCTGTGTCTTCGGTCAACCTGAGGTTTGGCAGTCGCACCACCATGAAGTCAGTGGTATGCAAAATGAACCCCATGACTGATACCGCTTCCTGTGGCTCTGAAGTCAAAAAGTGGTGGACACGGCAGCTAACTGTGGAGAGTGATGAAAGCGGAGATGACCTTCTGGATATCTGAGTGCAAACCAATACAAACAAACATCTCATTGTAAAACCAGTTGTCAGATCCCCTATCCTTTCAAGTGAGCAAGCTGTAACCAATCTCACAGCATTGTGTGGGTTTTTTTTTCCCCCTTCAATATATCACCATGCTGCCGTTGAGAACACAAAGCGGGCCTGCCTAATGAAGCTGTGTTTGGCCGGTTGACTATTTATATTCCCTAAAGAAACCATGTAAGATGATAATATTAATAAAATTAGAAATTGTGTCATAAACAGTTGTAGATCATTTAAATGTCATGTACCCTGCCTCCGTAAACTCAGATGTATATTCAGATATGTCCTCCTGCTTTCTTACCTTCCAAAAACCAAGGGGCCCAAAGTGGCCATTCTGTGGTACAGGAGAAATGGCTTTACTTCATTTTTTCCCCAATTCATCTAGAACTACTCCTCTTGGGAGAATGTATTATTTATGATTGATCTGAAAAGGTCAGCACTGCACTCATGCTAAGAGATAGTATTTTTACACACTAATTTTAGTCTGAATTTTAAAAGATACATTCTTTTTTCTTAGATTTTTTTCTAAATATGCAAAAAAAAAATAGAAATAAGAACAAGTCAAATTCTAGCCTCAGTCATTCTCACACAACTTCCCACCTATGTCAGGGGAAATTTGTGTGTCGATATCAGGCAAAGAATTTGGCCCATGGGGACTAACTGGCTTAAGACAAACCTGTAAATAGATAACTTAGGGACATAATTATACAAATAGCCTGACTTCTGTAAAGAGCCTTCAACAAATAACAATAACTATAATAATTAAAATAAAATAAAGGAAACTGTGGGGTTGAATTCCATAGGACTCACCTGTATGATATCACTGTAGACTTCATTTCTTTATTTTCTAA
Organism: Phalanger gymnotis; assembly: GCA_028646595.1. Taxonomy (NCBI): domain Eukaryota; kingdom Metazoa; phylum Chordata; class Mammalia; order Diprotodontia; family Phalangeridae; genus Phalanger; species Phalanger gymnotis. The sequence continues at coordinate 119,240,681 of CM053626.1, read as the reverse complement.
TTATGATGACCTGACTCAGCAGTGAGAATCTCAATGCTTTATCACCATTGCAAGACAACTTTTCTGCTACCAGAATTTCCTGTGGAAATAATGGTCCCTCCTGAGTCTACCTACTGCTCACAGCAGCCAGGGTGCATGACAACTTCTGTTCTTTCCACTGTCAATGTGTACCTTCTCTGAGAGAGTCTGAAATGCAGAATGCCTGGAAAGCAGGATTCGTGGCATTATTGCCAGCCCTGGGAAGCAAAAGTGGATCTAGACCATATAATCTATATTTCCTGCGTTTTCAGGTTTGTCGTATAGGACATTTCATACTCTTTTTTTTAACTGTAATTGTCTCAGAGAGTAACATTTTCTTTTTAGTGTTTGATTTACGTTGATTCAATTCTATAATTTCTTAAAATAGGTACATTTGACTTTTCTGTATAACATCTATGATGAAATGTTGACAGTCTGTCATTAATGAGATTACTTGTGACTATGAAATTATGGAAAACTTCACATCACTGTGGTCAGAAAAGGATTACATTTGGTTTTGTGTTTGTTTTGAAGTTTACCTTTTGTACATAATAAAAAAGAGATAAATTCTGTTTATAAAAGAATCAAGTCTGCATTGTGAGTTATTACTCCTTTTTCCTGAATCATAATTATCCTCCATTTTGTCAAAACCCAGTAGTAGACATACAGCACAATTAAAGAGACCTTATTTTAGATGAATTCATTGGGCCAGAAGGTTTCCATTCACAAGTGGATAAGATTTGGTGGGAGAACACTCGGGCTGTTGAAATCCTAATGTGGAAAGATATATATCTGCCCAAGTCTCAGACTTAGGATTTGGAAGAGATCTCGGAAATCATCCAATGCGCTGGTTCTCAATGTGTGGACTAAGGGACAGCAGGGAATCCATGTGATCAAAACCTTTTCATAATAATACTAAGACCTTATTTGCCTATTAAATACTGCTCACCTTTGCAAATGCATCTCAGGTAAGGCCAGATTTTCTTTATATATGTCCACCAAAACAATACATCTCAAGAGTGAATGCAGAGAGAAATAAAGAATCCAGATGTCTTCTAGTGAGCCAATTAATTAGATCTGCAAAAATAGATAAAATTATGACATTCTCCTTAATTGTTTTTATTTTGGAAAATATAGTTTTTTATTAAAAATGTTAATATGTAATGGAGTTTATTATTATTTTAAAGTATATCAGTTTTAATATCTAATTTGGTAAATATTGATAGATATAACCACATAAACAAAAGCTCTTTTGGGTCATCAGTGTTATTACAGAGTACAAAGAGGTCCTGAGACTAAAAAGTTTGAGAACTGCTGATTTAAATCAACACCCTAACTTTATAGGTCCATCAAGGTCAAAAAGCATTTATTAAAAGTACTATCTGTGTCTCAGGCACAGTGAGGAAAATGACATAGTTCTCTTCCTCTGGAGCTTTCATTCTATATGGAGAGACAACATGTTCGTGGATAAAGATATACAAAATACATACAAAGTAATCTGGGCTTATGAGGGCACAAATAAGTGATTGGTTCCCCATTCTTGGAGGTCTTTAAGCAGAGGTTGGAGGGACACTTGTCAGTGGGAATTTCTTTCTTGTATAGCTTGGACTAGATTAATTAAGAGCTTACTATGTGCCAAGAAGTGGATATATAAGTAGAAAAAAAGTGAGGTAATACCTGTTCTCAAGGAGCTCATACTCTAATATGGGAGACAACCCATTAAGAGAAAGTTTAGTTGTGGAAAGGATGGAAAGTCCCAGGAATCCTTGGGTTATATCATTACATTAGGTCAGACGACAATGTGAATGATTGTTGAAGTCCCTTCCAACTCTCAAATTCTGTAATTCTGTTATTCCAGATGAAGCAAAATTTTAAAAGGTAGCAGGTGAGCTGAGATGAGGGAAGTAAGGCACAGAAAAATGAAATTACTGGCCTTCAGTCAAGCAGGTAACAAATAGACAAGATTTGAACCCGAACCCTTGGATGTCAAATGTAATGTACTTTCCACTATTTCATACTTCTCAATGTCTCATGGAAGATTTCTTTTTTTGGTTCAGTGCACTTGGGTAATAGAACTCCATTTACCCAAGACTGCTGAGCCCTCTCTGAAAAGTCTGCAATTAAGGTTCAGCAGAGGAAGGCATTGTTGTTCATTCTGCAAGTAAGTAAGGGGCCTAATAGCAGCTGGAGTATTTAAAGGCATAGCATCCCTGAAATATCACAAGGGGAAAGGGGGACGATCCACTTGACGATATAGCAAGCAGTGCTGACAGAGAGGATGAGTGGGAATCTTTTGTCCATTCTTCCATTTCCCCACTAGATACATGTATACAAACTAAAAGGAAAGGGTTACACAGATGGAAAAACATGACAATAAGCCATAGCACTCAGGGAGGCCAGACTTCAAGTACTAATCCTCTCATTATACCACCCACTGTCTCTAATCAAAACCATTCCATTTGATCTGGGAGCATCCATTAAGTGTAAGGGGTAGGAGATTTGAAATGAGACCACCTCATATGCACTGGGCATCTGGCCGAATCAGGGAAATCCAAAGGAGAGAACCAATGATGGAGCAGAGGCAAGTCATTATGACAAGCAGAGTGCTGCTATTAACCCAGTCCCTTTTTTTAAATAACAACTGAAAACCAGTGGTATGGGAAACAGCTGGCTACAGAATCAAACACCCAGCAGTCAGCCCTTTGTCCTCTGCCCAGACACAAGGAGATAATCTGGTTCTCTGTCTTGTGTAGCTAAGCTATTGGCAACAACAACACCTGGGTTAGGTGAGGAGTCAAGCATGACTGCTTTGTTAATTTCCTCTCCCCCTCCCTATCCCAACCCCAAAGTACTGAATGAGATACCTAACCCCACTTATTTTCCAATCTTCCTTCAAGTTCCTACCAATACATTACTGCCATAACCATATGACCAAAAAGTAAGGCCTTATCAGTGTGTTGCCATCGAAAATAAAAAAAAGAACTAGTTCTGTAGGTTCAAATCCCACCTCTGACACTACGGCCTTGGCAAGTCACTCAACTGTCTTAGGCCTATAAGATGAAGAGGACTAGACTCAATGGCCGATGGCATCCTTTTTAACTCTCTATATATGATGTTATGGTCTATGATAGCTGTCTACACTCAGAGAGCCGATGATTCATTCACAGGCTCCCAGAGTCAGATAGACCTCAAAGACCTCTTTTCTCCTATATCTCTGCAAGCTAGGAAGGAAAATTACCTCAGGTCAAGATTTGGACACTGACTTGATTTACAGTTGGAATTGCTTGGATAACAGCTTTACTCCACTCTTAATTCAGGTCAATGTCCATAGACAGTAGTTCTGTAAACTTACAGTACTGCTGCCAGGGCATACAAAATGAATTCTTTGCATGAGTTTTCTGCTGTCTTATATTTCCCCCTCCAAATGCAATGACTGTCTCTACAGGGTGGTGTCTTGGTAAAGGCATAAGTATTCAAAAGAAGCTGTCTGGAAACCTTAGTGGCCAATTTATTGTGTAAGTTTTCTTATGCAATAAATTGAATGAAACCATGAGGAGATGGATGCATCTTGCCTCAGGGCAGAAAACAACAAAGTCCTTGGTTATTAGGTCAAGTGCTGTTGCTCCCTGGGTGTCAGAACATTGTTTCACTCACAAGAAACCTCTTAACTCCTATTTCCCCTCACGTGGGTAATTTTTAGTTTATGTACCGTATTCTGCCAGAGATTTAATTCTGAGCTTAGGAAGTTCAGAGGCAGAGAGAGTGGTGCCTCAGAAAGAGCACTGGCTTTTTAGTCAAAGAGCCTGAGTTCAAATCCCATCTCTGACATTATCTGCATGACTTGAAATTTCCCTAAGTCTAAGTTGCCCCAACTATAAAACGAGGGGATTGTAGTTGATGGCCTCTAAGGTCCTTTGCAGCAATTTGATCCTAGAAGCTGTGACACATTCCTACAGCCAGAGAACCAAATATCCATGGACTCACAAAACTGGCCAGACCTCAGAGGCTGTCTACTCAAATCTGCGCCTGAATGGGAATCCTCCCTGCCCCACCGCCCCCACATCCACCTTCTACTTAAAAGACCCTAGTGATGGGGAACTCACTACCTCTTGGGGGAACAAATTCCACTTTAGTCCAATTATAAATGTGCTTAGAGCTCTATGCCTATTTTGTGCAAAGACAAAAGGAAAAATTGTCCCTACCCTCAAGAAGCTTACATTCTTCTAGGGAGAATAAAAAATACAGACAAGTAAACACGTGTTTATTTGAGGAGGGAAAACATATTAATTGGGTGGGTGGGGTGATATTCAGAAAAGGCTTCTTCTAGGAGATAAGATGGAAACAGCCTTAAGGGAAGAAAAGAATTAATTCTAAGAGGCAGAGCTGAGGAGAAAGAGTATTTCGATAATGGAGCACACTTGGTAAATCTGAGGAAATGGAGAAGGTAATGAAAGATGAAAGAAAGGCTAAAAAATAATGTTGTCTAGTGGAGGACACCTTATTTATCACTAACTCCATCTCAGCACTTTTCTTTTTTTTTTCTTTTTTTTTTTACTTTCTTTTTTTTATTTAATATATTTAGTTTTCAGCATTGATTTTCACAAGAGTTTGAATTACAAATTTTCTCCCCATTTCTACCCTCCCCCCCACTCCAAGATGGCTTATATTCTGGTTGCCCTGTTCCCCAG
>CM053626.1:119220137-119235475 GCA_028646595.1 Phalanger gymnotis | reverse complement strand
TTGAGGCTAGTGGGTAATCCCCTTACTGGAGAGGGGAAGCATGAATATGATTTGGTTTAATGCCATCATGCTTCTCTGTGGCCTCCTGGTTACTCTTGTGAGGCGGGCTTATTGGGCCTGGAAGCTTATGATCACAATATTGGAATGGGGAAGATGGTTCAGTTCGTGGGTCTGTTACTGTGGGGCCTAAATAAATGTTTTGATGCCTTCTACTTAGAGAATTGCTTATATCTTGTGGTTTTGAACCATTCAGACATATATATGATTCTCTTTGAGATCATAAATTTGGCCTTCCTACTACAGACCCTGAGCAAGTCACTTAACCCTGTTTGCCTCAATTTCCTCATCCATAAAATGAGCTGGAGAAGGAAATGGCAAAGTACTGCAAAATCACCTCCAAGAAAACCAACCCCAAATGCAGCCACGAAGAGTCAGACATAACTGAAATGGCTACAAAAACAGTAACAAGAGGCTATAATTAGTCAAGTGTGAGGAAGTTGTGTGGTACTACTGAAAGAGTCAAAAGGCCTAGTTTAAAGAGATGTTTCTAACATTTACTAGATCTATGATCCTAAGAAATTTCCCTCTTTGAGATTAGTTTCCAAATCTGCAAAAATGGAGGAAATAATACCTGTCCTACTTGCCTTACTGGGTAGTTGTGAGAGAAATGCAATATAAAAGTCAGCTGTTACCTTGGAATTTTAGAGCTGGAAGGGATATTACAGATATTGACATTCTGGAAAGGTAAGTCAACAAGGTTCATAAAAAGTCAGTCTTCCCCATGCCCACTCATTCAGAAGCTTTGGGTTTGAGTGAAATGTCTGGCTTCTGCTCACAGCAATCTAACTGTGGAAAGTGGGAACAAAATGAAAGTAAAGTTGTTTAGCTTAGAAATTGAAAATCTCAGACCTTTTCAAGGGCAGCCTTTTGAGTCATCACCTGATCTGCCACATTCACCTCAAACAGAAGATTGCGGTCAAGGTGGTTGTTTTGAAACGGGGAAAAAATGTCAACAGAGAAGTGACTGTTCAGTTGTACTCCGCCACATGTGAAGTATGGGGTTTAGTGTCATATTTTAGTTAAGTGCATTGAAAAGCTGAAGTGTTTCCAGAGTAGAGTAACCGGGATGCTGAGAGGACTGGACATTGCACCATCTGGGTGTTAACTGAAGGAACAAGGAATGTAATTTTCATATATCTGAAGGGTTCTCATCTAGAATAAGAATTATATTTATTATTCTTAGACTCAGCTTAAGCTCCATCTTCTTCTAATACCCCCAGATGTTGGGATCCTACCCAACAAAAGCACTTTGTATGTATTTTTTATCTCTCTCTCTCTCTCTCTCTCTCTCTATATATATATATATATATATATATATATATGTATGTATATATATATATATGTATATATATATACGCATATATATGTGTGTGTGTGTGTATAAAACAGACACAAACATTTAAGTGCCTACAACGTGGTACACGTTGAGGATGCAAAGAAAAAAAAAACCTGAATCAGTCCCTGCTCTCCAGGACTTTACAGTGTAGCAGAGAACATATATTCACATACACACATGCAGGTGTTCTTAATCACTGAATGGGCATTACCTCAGTCAGACTGAGACCCGTTAAAGACCTGAGCTTAAAAAGGCCAAGGACTCCCATCCAGAGCCATCTTCAGTCATCCTGATCTATATCTGGCCACTGGACCCAGATGGTTCTGGAGGAAGAAGTGAAGCCAGTGACTTTGCACAGCCCTCCCTCACTTAAATCCAATTCACTTGCGTATCATGGCACCACCTCCAAGATGTCATGCTCCTCTTTGAGAATGAAGAACAAACAACATGTGTGTATGTTTGTATGTGGATATAAGGACACAAAGGGTGTAAGATTCAAGTATAATAGGATACAGATATAAAAGAGAGAGAAACAGGAGGACAGATGGAGGGGGAGAGAGAGGAGATTATATATATAATATATATACATATATATGTGGATGTGTGTGTGTATCCTATGTATTTATATATCTCTCTCTCTACATATATAGATATATGGGGGGGGGGATATCCTGTGTGTGTATACCTACATGCACATATATATCCTATATATGTGTATCTATCTATATCTGGGTATACATATATATATATGTGTGTGTGTATATCCTATATATGTATATCTAGCTATATATCTGTATTATGTATACATACATATATCCTGTATATGTACACACACACACACACACACACACACACACACACACACAAACAGAGAGTGACAGAGAGGGAAAGATGAATATATTGTCTTCCCTGCTAGAGTATAAACTCCTTGAGGACAGGGACTGATTCGTTTTTTTCTGTGTCCTCAGCACCAAGCACACAGTAGGCACTTAAGAAATGTTTGTTATTTGATTGATTGCCCTGAGAGAGTAGAACTAAGAGCAATGGGTGGAAGGTACAGAAGTAAATATGGGATCAGTATAAGAAAAGCTTCCTAATTAGATCTATCCAAAAGAAGAAGTGTCCTAGTAAGTAATGGAAATATTACCGGCAGTTTTCTGACAGAGTTAGAGGAGATGGTATGATGGTATATGGTATGATGTCAAGTGTGTTGGGACTATAGTCAAAGGACCTGGGTTGAAATCTTGACTCTGTCACTATCTGTGTGACTTTGGGCCAGTAACTTAACCTCTCTGGGCCTCAGTAACTTCCTATGGAAAAATAAAGGGGTGGAACTCAGTGATATTTGAAATCCCTTCTATCTCTAAACCTTTGAACTTATCAGAGAGCTTGATGGAGAAGGAGGAAGAGCGGATTCGATTGAGGTACAGATTGGACCGAAGTCCTTTGCAACTTTGAAATTCTGAGATTCCATAATATCTAAACTATCTCTAACCCTGATTTTTCTTCACTCTTGCCCAGCCCATTGATAGTAAATTTCATCATAGAGACCATAGACAGCCATGCATTTCATACATAATAACCAGGAGAGAAAAATAAAGTCTGAGATTAGCTGGGCCTATGTAGAATTGCAACCTCAGGATAGAAACACTAACTCAACTTCAGTTAGCCGTAGACACACACTCTTTCTCCTTTCAAGGCTATTGTGGCTGGAAACACACAGGGTTCTGGGTCCCTCTGGATAGAAGAATCTTGTCTCCTCAGCTACATACACACACACACACACACACACACACACACACACACGGTGGGGGGGGCGGAGAGAGAGAGAGAGAGAAGGAGAGAGAAGGAGAGAGAGAGAGTTATAGATGTAGACAGAGATAGGGATATGAAAAATGTGAGGTCCTTTTATCCTGATAGCTCAGGACCCAAGGAGAAAATCTGATCCAAATGACATACCCAGATGAAATGATCACTTATGTATGTTATCTACTGTTTTCCCCCAATTATTCATTATTTTGAGAGGCAGCATGGCATTGTAGGTATACAACAGGCCTTGGGGTTAGGAAGACCTGAGCTCAAGTTCTGCCTTTGGAACATACTAGGTGTGTGATTTGTTCGCAAATCATTTATCTTCTTAGTGACCGTTAGACAACTCTCTAAGACTTTAAGTCACAGAATTGCCCATCTGTATTGTTGGATGGAGGTTTCTCACAGAGAATTACCTATGGTAATAGAAGTACTATCCTGGTAGAAAGAAAATGCGTTCTTTTGAGGCCCCTTAGAGCTGGAAAGAGACCTAACGAAGTCCAGTCTCCTATTTTCAGCAAGAACAACCCTAAACAATCCCATTAGGATCAGAGTCACTGCATAACAGTGGAAGGAACATATGTCAAGTAGACGGCCTTTGTTCAAGCTCCCTGCTTTGACACATACCAGCTGTGTGATTGGGCCTCAGTTTCCTCATCAGTAAGATGTAAATAATAATGCTATTTACATTACATAATTCTTGTGAGGAAAGTGTAAACATGTAAATCATAAACAGCTATACTATAAAATATATAACTCCTTCCATCATCATATTAAGTCAATGCTTCAATTTATACTGATTTTCTTTCTACTAGCTTTATTTCTCTACTTGGAATAAAATTCTATAATCCTTTAACCCAAAGTGTCCTAGAAACTAACTGAAATTTGTGCATACGAATCCTTTTTGAACATAATTTACATGTTACCCATTCTATTTCTCAAAATTCTTTGATATAATCCCCAGTGAAATTCTGTTTGAACACTAGAGGGCTAGCATTACCTTTCCATCAGATTAAGCAGGGAATAGTATAGTCTAGGGCTAGGGTAGAGGTTGTTTACAATCCTCTTACTCTATGCTGGCAGCATTTTGAAGATGATAGAAATCTTAAAGCTTGGTTACAGAAGCAGCCAACCTAGGAGGTGAATAATTTAGTTTCATTCTGTTTCTTTCTCAAATTGATATCTGTAGTTCTCACTTCCTATATGGCATGAGCAGTGACCCTCAAGGAACATTTATTAAGTGAATACACTTACTCTGGAGCATTGTTTCTAGTCACTGTTCCTGATCTGCCAGTTGGCTGTTTAGTATTTACATGCTGTCAAACACACACACACACACACACACACACACACACCTGTAGTTGCTGAAAGGGCCCTGAGTACCAAACAAGAATTACAATATCATCTGTGTTTTCCATAAAGTGCTGTCAAAAGCTTCTCGGCTCTCAGAAAATAAATACATATTAAAGGCTGATACTTTTGTATTTCAGCTGAAGCCAAGTCAAATCAATCTAAAATAATGAATCAACAGACTGAGCTAAAGGCTGCCAGCCAGAGCATTTTTCAACAAAAGTTCTCTGTGGCCAGGATCCCACAGCAGGGAACTAGCCAGATAAATTAGGCCAAAGAGGGGTGTTGTTTCTGCCTGAATAATTTGCATAATGACTGCCATTCTTCACTTCATTTTAGTCTTGGAGACGTGGGGAGGGGTGTGTGTGTGCACATTTGTGAGAGAGGAGGAATTCAGTTCAGTTCAGTTCAATTCAGCAACCTACTATGTGCTTAATTCTTATGCCTTATGCTAGAAGAGTTTATAAGCCAATAGGAGACATACCCATATAACTATGATATAAGGAAGAGGGATAAAAGTGCAGAAGAAAGGAGACAGAAGGAATGAGAAAGCAGAGAGAAAATGAGGAAGAGGAGAAAGACCAGACCCCAATCTACAAGGACAAGTCACTCCCTGACAGTAAGTCAATATTCACTCTTTCAGGTAACCAGGGAACCGATTAGTCCACTGGGTCCATGGTTCTCAAATTTTCTTAGTTCATGGGTGCAGGCAGCAAAGTAAAAGGCATATATATTTTGGACCATTTGAAAGTCCACATGGTACAGTGGATAGGGTGCTATACCTGGCGTTGGAAAGAACTGGCATCAAACACTGAAGTGACCCAGGGCAAGCCACTTAAATACAATGGGCCTCAGTTTCTTCATCTATAAAATTAAACGGTTGAACTCAATGACCTCAAAGGTTCCTTCTGGCTCTAAAACTATTACTCCATTTAACACACATGCACACACACTCCCTGGGAAAAATAGCTCTAGCTTCACTTTGGATCAGATATCAATGGAAGATGTAAAAGAATTATCAACTCAAGACAATATATAATTTATGGACATAAATCTACTTATATACATTCATACTACAAGAAATTTACTCATGGTCCCTGGACCACAATGTGTGACCCACTGCCACAGAGATCCTGGGATTATACCTTCTTGAGCACCTTTCTTGGTACTAGGGAGTGACTGACAGAGGCGAAAACAATCTGCCTCAATATGGGTCTTGTTTGTATGTTTTCTACTGGCCACGAGCCATGACAACGTGACTTTTTCCAGTCATTCTTGTAAATGTTCCCAGAGGCTAAGAAGCCAAGAGTACATCCTCTCCAATAAACAGAATGAGTATCATTTTACTATTTACTAGTTGGTTCATGTAGCCTCAGAAAAGAGCCACTTGCCAAATAATCATTTATGCTGAGCAAGGAGAAAAGAATGCAGATTTCAATCCTGCCAACGTTTGCCTTCCTCCATGGGGACCGAGAGCATAAAAAGAAAAATGTGTATGGATTCCACCGAAGTCTTCCTCACTTCACTGTAGCATGAAGGTGACCTTGACTTCCTTTGTGGAATACAATTTCTGGCAACTATCAAGTTCCTTCCCTTGTATAAATACCTCATAGTTATCCTGTATATATCTACTTAGTATAGCTTTATGTATGCGCTCTCTCCCCCATCAAAATGATTCATTCTTTTTTTCCTTTGTGTCCCCAGAACTTAGCACATGATAGGCATTTAATGAATGTTTGTTGGTTGAATTATTGAATCTAAGAACACTTCAATTAACAGGTCTAGTGTCACAGTATGTTTCTATCTTCTAAAAACTAGCTTAAGCGCAGAGAGGTTCATTGCAAGAATTTTCACCACTAGGTGACTAAGTCATCAGAATAGCTTATACTACGGCTCAGAAGACTTGTGATCTTTGTCAGTAGAACATGGGCCTCCCATAAATATCATGAATCTTTGGGGTCTAAAAAAGTTCTTGTGGACTGTTGCTCTATTGGTGGCAAGTCCCAAAATATTCATAATGTAGGAGTATTATATCATACTTACACGAAGAATAGTCTTCACCAACACTCTTCTCATAAGTTCCACACTTCAGACAGGACTGAGGTATGAGGGCTTGCTGAGCCTTTTTCAGGGCCACTCATCCACCACTGATGTCTATACATCACCCAACTCTCACTGGTGGCTCTAAGCTGTATCATGTGCAGTGGCCACACCTTGGTAAAACCATCTTGGCAGATGGGCTCAATAAGGGTGAAAGTAACCAACAGGCCTCAAATCCATTGATGAGTTAGGGAATGTCTACCCGGAGTATGTGAAGACTTCCCCTGGCAGAAGGGACAGATATGAACAATTCATTTCAATGGCCAGGAAGGCAGCTAATGTAGGTATCATGGAGTACTTTATATGTGGGTCCCAGTCACAGTGGGATATTGCATTAGGGTATATCAGGCCTTGAGATCCCTAGGTTCTGTTTCATTTCAGAAATAATGTAAAAAGTTGTGCCAAAGGAAATATTAAAGAAGTAAAAAAAAGTATGTGTGTACAAATCAAATCATTAAAATGGTGCTGGGGAACACTTTAAATATTAAAAGACAGACTACAATCTTAATTCTAGCTCTCCCCTTTTTCCATGGACCACAGAAGCAATGTGTGCCCTATTCAAGAAGAAAAACCAACTGTCAGAGGGGAGATAGTGCACAACAGTAATTCCTGTGGCAGGGAGCCTGAGGCCATTGGATTTCCCTTGCTCAGGAGTTCTGAGCTGCAGTAGGCTAATCTGATGCTTGGATGCCCATACTAAGTCCAGCAGCTATATGGTGAGCTCCCAGAATCAAGGGGTCACCAGATTGACTAAGGAGGAACAAACTGGCCCAGGTCAAAAAGGGAGCAGGTCAGAATGTTCATACTAATCAAAGATACAGAATATCAGAGTAATCTCTGCATTTCCAGCCTGGGTGAGATAAGGAGACCTAGTCTTACAATTAAAGGAAAGAGGGCGAGGAAGAGACTGTGAGAATGTTTGAATGCTGCTGTGCTCCTCCTGGACAAAGGCACAAGGTCTAGCAAGGAAAATAATGTTTTCAGGCCTCTTTGGTATCAGATATAAAGTTAATAGCCTTATGATACAGTTCAAGAAGCCTATAAACCTTCTCTCTCTACTAAATTTTGTCAAAACTTTTAAAAACTTAGCTGTTTTATAGCAAGCAATGGAAGCAGCCTTTGGCCACAGAAGCTTCAGGATTTCTTGCAATGATTATAGCATCTTAGGAGTTAGAAGGAAGAGGGGCTTCAAAGTCTATCAAGTCTAACTCCCTGATTTTTCATATGAGGAAACAGACCCAGAGGATGGCAGAGGTACATGTCAGTGATAAGATTGAACTCTGTTCTTCCGATGCCAGAGCCAGCATTCTTTCCACTGTACCACAGTCCCTCCCTGCATCGAGGATGAAAGTCAATGAGATCTTAAATCAGTTGCCTTTTTCTTTTCTAGAAAGGATTTTCTTTCATTGGGCATAAGAGACTGAAGGATCCCAGGGAAGATGGGAATGTGAGACTTCATAAAGATCCTAGCTTGGAATTCCTTCTTCGGAAAGAGCCCCTACCTTGTCCACATGTCGGCGCCACAGATCCTGGTAGTCTCTACCCAGAGGACTCCCAGAAGGGTCTCTGTGTCCACTTCTACAACTGTCTCACACCCTTGTCTAACTGTTAATTAGAAAACTCATCTCTTGGCATGTGCATGGGCCTGGGCCATCTGCTTATTGATCACTTCTTTCCGGGCATATTGGATTTCAAGGGATCTAACCACAAAAACAGTTTCTATTTCAGATGACCTATTACCCAGGTTTCTCCACACCAAGTCTGAGAGTACATACAGTGTTACGACCTGAATTCGTGGGCTTGAATCCACAAGTTACAGAAATGTTGGCTGCAAACACAAGGACTAACATTATTAGGAAGCAACGATATAGAAACACTCAAAGCTTTCTCCCAATGCGCTACAAAGTGACTGCTACGCAAAAAAATAAAATTCCTAATGAAGTGAATATTCAGACGGCAAATCCAATCACCTTGACAATTCTCATAAATCCAGTATCTCTCCTGAGATAAGTCTCAATTAGTCAGGGGAAGAGCAAGATATGGTGGTAAGAGATCTGAATGGGCAATCAGGGGACCTGTGGTCAAATCTTGGCTTTGCTGTTTACTGCCTGTATGTTCACATTACTTAATCTGTCTGGGCCTCAGTTTCTTTGATAAGGTTGGAACTAGGTGACTGATTTCTAAGATCCCTCATGGCTATAATTCTGGATTATGCAAGTTCCTGTTTCTTCTCATTTGGGGGCAATAACAACTCCATAGAAAGAACCAGGTAAATAAAAGATGAAATGGACTTCAATTACCTTATCTCCTGATTATTGGCTCCAATCAATTATTGGAGGGTGAAGAATCAAAGCTCCATCCAGGCATCCATATCAATGGAAGCAAGCATAGGTATTTGAAGTCCTAATCTACAGATAAACCAAAACTCGTGCATATTTGACTTTGGGATATATTTTGCTTTGGCTTATTTCATCTTTAGTCCCATTAAATTATGAGTATGTTAGTTGTTCTGGGAATTAACTTCAAATCTGTTGATTTTTAAACTCAATAATGAAACAAATCTAAGGTTTGACTCAGGAGGTAATGTTGAGTCAAATTTTTGACTCAAAGATCCTAAATTCCTGCTTAATTCCTTCCACTGGGAAGGAAAATTGGTTTGTTCTGAACAATCCAATCATTTATCCCTGAGACTCATACAAAGCACCAGCCTAAGCAAAGCTTTCAGGCCTTCCTTGGAGCACAAATGTATGTGTTTGTTTCAAAGAATCTCCCTGCGAGAATGCAAGCTTCTTGAAAAGTTAAGGCAAACAGATTTCATTTAAATACAACAATAAGTCAACTAAATTATCTCAATACACTCAGAAGGCAGATTCATTTTTAAAAGCCACAATCCAGGCAATTTGCTGATCATTGCTATAAGATTGTGTGGCTTAAAAGGATGTTTGGAGATTATCTGTGGATTTCAATTATCTGAACTCTTTCTATATTCCATTTCCACGGGGAATGGGTTGGGTGTATGTAAAATCACTGAAGGTAACCCTGGAGGCTTCTAATACTACCTGTAGATGGGTCATGATTCTCCTCACCCCGCCCATGCTGCTGTCTCTGACTTACTTATCCCTAGAAGAATCGGTTGAGCAGTATTTAGTTTATTCATCTCAGCCACCCAAGAAATTGCAAAACGGAACAGAAGGTACCATTAAACAAATAGCGATAGATTAAGCAGGCAACTGTGGGAGACTCTACGTCCTCTGAGTTCATAAATAATAACGTGTTTTTTTTCTTCAGCTGAAGTCTACCAAGCTTGTCACAGAATGACAGGGTCCTGGGGAAGGAGAGAACACATTCAACTACAGAACCCCAAAAACCCAACCTTGGACTAAACTCTTCAGTCCAGAGAGCACAGGGAGAACAGGGTGTGGTTTTGCCATGTGGGACCAAAGCGGGAATAACTCTTTGGTCAGTAAACAAAACAAAAAAAGCCTAGGAAGCAAAGCGTTTTTCAAAAACAGAGGGAAGAAAATCAAATCAATGTCATTGGGAGGAAAAGAGTAAGAAAAGCTATAGAAGAAGGAAACAATACATTTGCTGCAATTTGAAGGACTGGCCCTCCTCCCTTAAGTAGCAGTTCAGTAGGCAGTGCAATAAGTCAGGCAGATGAAGGATTAACTAGAAGGGTTATTGATAGTAAGATAACCTACTTCAGAACTGCTGATATCAAGGAGACAATTCATAAAGTCAATATCAAGAAGATACCCATTGAAATCATTGAGCACACCACTGAGCAGGACAGACCAAGAAAAGAAATATCCACCCACAATAATTCTTGGTACATGGAAAACCTCTTGAAATATTTTCCCCTCAATTTATGGGAGCAGATTCCACATCGAATGTAAATTCCTTGAAAACTGAGACTGTTTCATTATTGTCTTTGTATTATCAGGACCAAGTACGGTTCCTGGACTACGATAGAGGCTAAATAAATGTTTGGAATAAATGATTATTGTTGTTTGTCTTTCATCATTGAAGAAGACCAATGACATCAAGATGTTTGGGTCAAGATACAGCATGTCCAACTGTTGCTGGTCAGTCCAAGACAAGCTCCTAAGGCTCTACCACAGGTTGGGCACAAATAGTCTGTGTGAACATTTGGGACAGAGATGTCTCTAGATATGTTCATCTCACGGTACCTCTGTGCTATTGTGATTCTGCTTTGCTCATGTAGCAGGGCACCTTCTCTGATGCAGTCAAGCCATGCTGTGAGATCCCATGCCAGCATCTCTCATGAGTTCATTTTTGTATGCCTGTTAAACCTGGACAGTCTGCCAGAGCCAAGTCAGATAATTGAACCCCTACCATTTGAGTTGTCCTAGGAAGGTTTTGAAGATCACCTGGCAAGATAAAGTACCAGACAATGAAGTCCTTTCTCAAGCTGAACTGTCACGCATTCAAAATCTACCGCAGAGAACGCAACTCTGATGGGCTGGCTACATTGTTTGAATGCCAAACATATGTATTCCTAAAAGAATATTTTACAGAGAACTAACATGAAGTAAGTGCTCATATAGAGGTCAGAAGAAGTGGTACTAGGACATTCTTAAGGTCTCTCTGAAAAACTTTTAGTATGAATGACTGAATAAATGAATGAATATACATATGGAATAGACATTGATGGGGGAAGTCCTTCATCATTTTGATTTAAGTGCTATATAAAGGATAGCTATTATTACTTTTTTATTTCAATGGGGGAATACACATAAAGTACAATGGGGGGGGGAGTGGAATGGAAGGTACCTAAGAGGAGATCACTATTTATCAAACAGCTCTATTAGTACCTGCTGCCACAGGTGACTGAAATAGCTAGGTGGATAGAGTGCTGCACCTGAAGTCAGAAAGATGTGAATTCAAATTCTGACTTAGATACTTAGTAGCTTTTTTACCCTGGGCAGGTCATTTAACTTCTCTCTGACTCAGTTTCCTCATGTATAAATTGAGGATACTATTAGAGCACCTGCTTCCCAAGATTGTTATGAAGATAAAATGAGACGTTTGAAAAGTGCTTTGCAAAATTTAAAGTACTATGTAGATACTTATTAATATTATTAGAATAGAAGCCAAGCAGCTAGGTGACAGTGGATAGACTGCTGGGCCTAGAATCTGAAAGACTCATCTTCCTTAGTTCAAATCTGGCCTCAAGAATTTACTGGCTGTGTGACCCTCGGCAAGTCACTTAACCCAGTTTACCTCAGTTTCCTGACCTGTAAAATAAGCTGGAGAAGGAAATGGCAGTTTGGGGGAGGTAAAAGTAAAAAGCAAAATACTTTTGAGAATCAACAGGGTAAAAGGAGAGAATAGGATAAACGGAAGGAAAACAGGATGGAGGGAGATAAATAGTTGGTAATCATTATTGTGAAAAAAAATTTACAATGAATTTCTCTGATAGACTTCATTTCTCAAACATATAGAAAACCGAGTCAAATTTATAGAAATAAGAGCCATTTTTCAGTTGATAAATGGTCAAAAGAGATGAACAGGCAGTTTTCAGACAAAGTAATCAAAGCTATCTATAGTCATATAAAAATACTCCAAGTCACTATTGATGAGAGAACTATAAATTAAAACAATTCTGAGCTACTACTTCACACCTGTCAGATAGGCTAATGTGAGAGAAAAGGAAAAGGACAAATGTTGGAGGGGATATGGGAAAATTAAGACACTAATGTACTTGAAGTTGTATACCGATTCAACCATTCTGGAGAGCAATTAGGAATTATGCCCAAAGAGCTATAAAATCAAGCATTCCCTTTCACCAAGCCATACCACAATTAGTTCTGTATCCCCAAGGAGATAAAATTCAAACAAAAATATTTATAGCAACTCTTTTAGTGGTGGCAAAGAATTGGAGATTGAGGGGATGTCCATCAATTGGGGAAGCTGAATAAGTTGTATGTGATTGTGATGGAATACTATTGTGTTTTAAGGAGTGATGAGTAGGATGCTCTCAGAAAAACATTGAAAGACTTACATGAACTGATGCAAAGTGAAATGAGCAGAACAGGAGAAGATTGTACACAGTAACAGCAATATTGTGTGATGATCTACTATGAACAACTTAGCTATTATTGGCAATACAATGTTCACAGACAGTTCTGTAGGACATATGATGAAAAGCACGGTCCATCTCCAGATAAAGAGGCTGAATGAAGATCAAAGACACTGTTTCTTTACTTTATTTTTCTTGGTTTTTTGGTCTGTGTTTTCTTTCACAGAATGACTTAAATAGAAATGTTTTGTATGACTACACATGTATAACTTATATTTAACTGCCTTCTCAATGGGGGGGATGGTGAGGGAGGGAGATAACTTGGAACTCAAAATTTAAAAAAATGTTCAAATTTTTTACATGTAGTTGGGAAAAATAAAATATTAAATAAGAGGGGAAAAAGAGTTATTACCAACTTGACCTTATTTTAATGGCTTCTCTGTAGGGCCTCACATACACGGTCAAGGAGGGATGCTGACATATGAAAATACTTTTATTTACATATTCATTAACATTTCAGCCTGTTTTCCTCTGGTCCACTGACAAGACATTCTTACTGAAGTAGCATCCATAAGGTGACAATTCAGTTATTGTTTTAAGCTTGAAGTATGACCATTTATCAAAATGTAGCAGCATTCAAAATTTGACAGTTAACAATGGAAATTTTCCTTGTCACAGTATTTTGGGGATTTCTGTTACATTATAGAAAAAAGAAGAAAATTAGCCTTTGGCAAAGTAGCTATGAGTAGAACTGGTTATATTTCTGAAAATCAGATTAGGTAGTGGGAGATGAGCCCCCAAATGTTGGTATTCACTTAACAAGGAGATGAAAGCAACATCAGAGTAAGGAATCGTTATTTTCTGCCCACCTTCTGATTTTATTTAAGCTGATTTGACAGAGATTTGAAAGTAAACCCCAAAGCAGCCTGCAAACATGGAGTAAGGGAAAGAAATTCTGTGTGTGTGTGTGTGTGTGTGTGTGTGTGTGTGTGTGTGTGTGTGTGTGTGTGAAACAAATCATCTGACAGCTCAATCCCATCATTAATTGGGTGATGTGTCCTTTTATTGTCAAATCCTAGCGAAATTTGATTACTATGGATTCAGCATTTTTAAGGTAATCTTGAAAGGATTTTCTTTATAACTCATGCTAACATTACACTTGTATGGTAAGCTACGGTCTTAGAGGCACAAGGGAGGGATGGTCAGATGCCAATGATTTAAGTCATGTATTTCCTTCTTATTATATTTGCATGAAGGATATCTTTCCTTGTTCAACCAAATGATGCTTAGTTACAATCACTGTGTGGATATGGACTGGGGCAGAACCAAGACGGCAACTGGAAGCAGGGACTTCCTTAAGCCCTCTCCTAGGGCCCTCCAAACACTTGTAAAAAATAGCTCTGAACAAATTCTAGAGCTGCAGAATGCATGAAATAGCAGAGGGAAGCAGGGCTCCAGCCCAGGACAGCCTGGATGGTCACGGGGAAGGGTATATTGCATGATGCTGGGAGTGAGGTGCAGCCCAGTGTGGGTCAACCAGGACCAACCTGACCAGGAGCCAGGCCTGGAACAGGCCGTAGGACCCTGAATCACTGAGCTGTGGCAGTTACTGGACTTCTCAACCCACAAACACCAAAGACAACTGCTGGATCAGAGTGAAAGGAGTGCACAGCCGGTCCCAGTACCAAGGGCAGTGGAAGTGGTGCAGCTCTGGGGCTGCTTCCAGAGGTCCACCTACAGTTGCTTCTGGCCCGAGGCCCACCTGGTGGGAGGAATTAAACAGCAGATCAGAGGTGGAGTGCAGAGCCTGCTTTGCCCTGCTTGGATCTGGGTCACAGTCCAGGCTGGTAGTTCTTGGGGGAGAAGGAGAGCTGGTGTGGCAGAGCTTGCTGTGTAGAAGTAGCTCTGAAAACAGCAGTGCAGCCCCTAAAGCTTAGTACAAAGTACTCTCTACTCTACAAGCAGTAATACTCTGACAAAAAGCTCAAGTGTCAAGTATTTGGCTGGGAACATGAACAGGCAGTGAAAAAGGATGCAGGCTCAGACTCAGACTTCAGAATCTTTTTTGGCCTCCAAGAAAAATATGAATTGGTCTCAGGCCATGGAAGAGCTCAAAAAGGATTTGGAAAAGAAAGTAAAAGTAGAGGAAAAATTGGGAAGAAAAATGAGAGTGATGCAAGAAAATCATGAAAAACAAGTCAATGACTTGCTAAAGGAGACCCAAAAAATACTGAAGAAAATAACAACTTTTTAAAGATGTTGATAGACTAACTCAAATGGCAAAAGAGCTCCAAAAAGTCAGTGAGGAGAAGAATGCCTTGAAAGGCAGAATTAGACAAATGGAAATGGTGGTCCAAAAGACCACTGAAGAAAACACTACCTTAAAAATTAGATTGGAGCAAGTGGAAGCTAGCGACTTGATGAGAAATCAAGATATTATCAAACAGAACCAAAGGAATGAAAAAATGGAAGACAATGTGAAATATCTCATTGGAAAAAAGAGGTAATTTAAAAACTATTGGACTACCTGAAAGCCATGATCAAAAAAGAGCCTAGATATCATCTTTCAAGAAATCATCCAGGAAAAGTGCCCTGATATTCTAGAGCCAGAGGGTAAAAGAGAAATTGAAAGAATCCACC
>CM053626.1:119158218-119210629 GCA_028646595.1 Phalanger gymnotis | reverse complement strand
TTAATCTACGCCCACAGGGGTTTCACACCTGATAGGGCTTTGGGCCTGGGGCTTAGTGTTTAACAGGTGAAAGTACTTTCACCGTAAACAAAAGCCAAACTCCTCAAGGGCACCTGTTAAACTAAGCCCATTTTGCCTTACCGGCACACCCTAGCCTCTTTAGCACATTTCCTAGTTGTTTTCATTGTGAGCTTTCAAATATATATATTTCTCTCAACACCATGATGAATGGATGTTCAAAGTCTTGTGGTCATGATAACAGTAGTAGTTCACATTTAGATGCCTTATGGTTTACCAAGTGCCTCACTTATAGTACATTATCTCATTTCCTCCTCATGACAAAGCTGTGAGACAGAATCATAGATTTCAAGCTGGAAGGGACACCAGAGGGCATTCAGGCCAAGTCATTCTTTGTACAGATAAAGAAACTAAGGACCAGGGAGGTTTAATTTACGAAAGGTCAAGCAAGCATTTTGCATAAAAAGTGTGATGTCAGCTAAGATCCTCAGACTCCAGAGTCAGTGTTCATTCTGCTCCATCAAGCAGGCTCTTTGTGTCCCTCTTCTTGTCCCCATCCTACAGATGAGGAAACTGACTGATGATCTGGAAGATGAGGCCCCTTGCCAACATTCACATAGCTAGTAAATAGTAGAGCCACGACTCCATGCCAATCCTTCTGACTCTGGATCCAGCATTCTTTCCTCCTTATCAGGCCATACAGCAAACAGAATATCATTATTGTATATTAATATAAAATAGGCTTAGCAAAATGCAACAATGTATCCACTGTTTTGTTCTCCCAGATGTTATTCATTAGGCAAAAGCAAAACTGCACCTCCACAAGTCACAAAACAGTGAGCAAATGAAATGTATGACCGAATTTTACATAATATTCAGATGTAAAAGAAAAATACACATTGTACGAATACATAATTTAATTTGCAGATCTAATAATATGCTAGAAGATCAAAATATATTTTACCATATCAGTTCTGAAACCAATAAAAAGAAAAAGTCAAGAAAACCATTTGAACTAATGAGCGAGGGGGAAAGTCCATAGGGAATTTAGGGGCATAAAGACAAAGGAGTCATTTTTCTTTATTCATAACAAGAGTGAAGAGAACATGGATTTATTTGATGCAACTGAATTTTTTAAAATAAAATGAAAAACTTAAAGGTAATACAAGATATCCTTTGAAGATGTTAGTTGTAAAACCAACTTTAATAACCTGCTTTCAGCTTTTAAAGATCTTTCATTAAACCTATTAAAGAACAAAGATTTCCTTTTCCCTATCTTTTTCTTGGCCACACTTGATGTAAGAGCATAAAATTCTATGTACTTAAGAATGCTGTCCACTTGTGTAATTTCTTCTCTCCAGTGTTCGCAAACATTTTTATAGCAAAATGTCATGGACAACAGTGGTCATCACAGAATTTCAAAGTTGAAAAGAACAGTAGAAAGTGAAATGACTAGCCTGAAGCCACACAGGTAGTAAACAGAAGAGTTGGGACTAGTCTGATTCCAGTCTACATTTCAATAAATCGATAAGCATTTATTAAATAGCTACGATGCTAGATACTGGTGAGAAAACAAACAAGCAAAAAAAATTGTCCTAGCCTCAAGAAGCTTACGTTGTATGGATTTATGATGGTTCTGAACTTATTTGACATCACTCCCAATCGTGCTCTCTCTGTTTTAGACAAATTGGCCAACTTCCCGTTCTCTAAATTTGGTTTTTCATCTCCAACTTCCACATCTTTGTGCTGAATTTCCCCCATGCCTCCGTGATGTAGAATTCTTAGTTTCCTTCAAAGCTCAACTTAGTTGCCCCATTTTTAAGGAGGCCTTTCCTTAGTTTTTAGTGCTCTCTGACTTCTCAAATTACCTCATATTTACTTATTTTGCACAAGTTTCATCTCGCACACACATACACAGCTAGAATGTGCTTGTTTTCCTTTATAGCCCAAGTGCCTAGCACAGTGACTTGCATGTAAATAAGCAGTTGGTAAATTTTCATTGAATTGAATTGCTGAATTTACTTTGGCATTTAATAAAAGAAGCACCTAACTGCAAAATTAGATTATGATGGGTGAATGAATGAACCTCTTCAAAACTGAATAGAAAAAATTAAACATTGCAAGTGATCAAAATAAGTGTCACAAAACTGGCCCTCTGAGACTCAGTTTCCTAATCCATAAATGGGAGGGGGTGTTAATCATACTTGCTCTAGAAGCACGCTGTAACAATTAAGTAAGATCATGTCTGGAAAATTATTTTTAAAGTCATAAACTTAAAGTAAGCTGGGATGCCAGAGGTACATTCAATCATTTTGGGCAGCACTTATTCCTAGCAAAGGATTTTAAAGAATCTCTCTCACCTAGATAAAGTGCCAACCTTTTAGTATTGTCTGCTCCCATATTTTCAGCCCATGATATTTGAAGACTGGTAGTAAATTGTAAAGAATGAAGTTAAACAGAGTTAAGTAATGAAATATTCAAACTCATCATTCAGATGCGACTGACCTTCAGTAAATTCCACGTTTGCCTTTTGGATCCTTTCCATGTGACTTTAATGCAATTCTTCACCAGAATGACTGATAGCAATATTTTTTTGATAGCAATGTTTTTTCTTCCTCTGTTCTTCTGTAACAAGCACTATCACAGAAAATAGCCAATGAGAATTAACATGAACATTAATTTAATAATTAATATGAATCATTAATTAAAGACACTGTGATTAACAGGTTGTTTTTTTACAGCCTTCAATGGATACATCTCCTGCCAGTCAATAAGTTAGACATTAAATCCAATTTTATCTTTTCCTAGGTTTAAGCAAACAGTGTCTCTGAAATAAGTTCCACCCTATAAAAGGAGATATTTGCGACATACAACAACTCTATTCCATATTCAAGTTTTCACTATCCTAAATAGTCTTGTTATAGAACATGAGGTAACATAATGAAGCAGAAAGCAGAAATATGTGAGAAAAGAGCACAATTTTTTTTTAGAGTCAGGGGACCTAAGATCAAATCCTAACTCTGATAATTGCTCCCTATGTCACCTCAGAAAGGTCATTTAACATCTATGAACTTTGTAATCTTCATTTGCAAAATGAAGGGGTTAGCTAAATGATCTCAAGGATCCCTTCTAGCTCTAAATCTACGGTCATGTGATGAAAGATGGGCCATAACTAAGATAATATATCTCACCCCACACTTTTCAGTCACAAAAACAACAAAATATTTTATGTACATATTTTAGAAACAAAGAATCATTGAATCATGGGAAGGACATCTGAAACCATCTCAATCCAACCACCACCTGAAGCATGAAAGATGTCTAAAATATCCCCAGCAACTGGTCTCCCAGTAAAACACCTACAGTAACAGAAAACTTACTATCATCCCTTAGTTAACTCCTTCTGTTTTTGGAAAGCTACAATTTCCGTTTTTTTTTTTATATCGGGTCTCAGTTTACCTCTTTATAACTTCCACCCATTGATTTGAGTTCCACCCACTAGGGCCAAACATAAACAAGTCTCAGAAACCTGAATTTGCTTTGTATCTGCAAAAGTAATAGACCAACTCTTCATCCATCAAATGCTGTGAGGTCAGTGAAAGTTTGTAAATTCTAACGTGGTGCCTTTAAGATCTGACTATGCTGAGATCATAAAAATTCTGGGTCTGTCTGAGAACAGGTCTTTCACCTTCTCATATGTACAAGAAGAAAACAAAATAACTTTGTGTTCTTCCGGAAATGTCATTAATGTACTAACCTTTCAGCAAGAAATAGCATTTGGGAAATGCCACCTTCCTTAGACTGGTGTTCCAAATTCTAAAGGCAAAAGGTACCTGCCAAGTAAGAAGGCAGAAAATAGTCACATCATTAACCACGTGTCAACCTTAATGCCTCAGGGCTATTTTGGTCCCATTTCTTACTGTGATCATTGCTGTTTTTGCCTATTGACTTAAAGATGTGACATTATTTTCTGTTACTACCAGATATGAATGCTCTTGAAGACTTTATGTCCCAGTGACCAGGATATGTCCCTCTTAAAGTGACTCAAAGATTATATAACCTCTCCTCTCTTCCCAAATCATCTAGAATTAGGTCTATTTGCCAATTTCTGATCCAGAGTCACAACTCAGAGAAACAGAAGCAAGGTATTCTTCGACTTGCAAATGAACCTTGACATCTTATTTGGGAAGCGCTAGCAGGAAAATATAGATACTCAGAAATAGCTGACTAAACAATGTACCTCCTCTATGAGGAAAGGATTTCCTCCTTAACTAAGAGAACAGCTTCAGGAAGAATGCACACAGGGCAGGTAGGTGGTACAGTGCATAGGGCACTGGCCCTGGAGTCAGAAGGACCTGAGTTCAAATCTGGATTCAGACACTTATTAGCTGTGTCACTCTAGGAAAATCACTTAACCCTGATTGCCTTTTTAAGAAAAAAAGAATGCATACAAAGCAATGGAGTAAAGGAATATCTGATTAACTGGCAAGACTCACCAAATCAACTCTGCAGAAAGAGGCTGGGACTAAATCATCCTCAAACCAAGATTTTTCCCTCTTTAGAACCACCAAAGTGACCATGCAGCCTCTCCCCCAAAACAATTACTAGGAGTTTTCAGAGACATAAGTGTGACAGTATGGCACCTTTCCATAAAAACTGTCCACATCCCCTGAGCATGAAAATCCATATTTTTTCTGACTGGCAGCTCTGTTTCTGATTCCCTTGTGGTTGAATATCTCCACATCTGACCCTTAGCTCCACTTCCCTAGTTGGAACCATTTGCTGGATCCTCCTCAAGAGAAAATTCTGTAGGTAATTCCCTCACTTTTTTCATTGTAAGTCTACTTCCAGGTAAATCTTAATTCAAGACTCCTTAGGTCAGTAAAATGACAATTCCTGACCAACTTCAGACCCCAGACTGAGAAACTATCTTAGCCTTCATTTTAATAAAAACCTAAATACATGGGGGACAAATTTAACAGCTATTACTTTGGTTTTTGTGTTATCTGTATTGGTCCTATTCGGTGGGGTAGAGAAACATGGAAGGACAGAAATATGGGGATCATTTCTTTTTTGTTTCATAAAGTTGACTCTCAACTATTCAGAAGCTAATCATCTGATTTGAAACTTCTTCCTTCTCTTGTTCTTGCCACTTCCTTTTAGTGCCTTCCCTCAATTATTTTATTTCTAATTTATCCTGTATGTAGTTTGTTTGTACATAGTTGTTTGCATGTTACTTCCTCATTAGACTGTGCGCTCCTTGGGAGCAGGAACTGTCTTTTTTCTTTATATTCTCAGTACTGGAAAAGTGCCTGGCACACAGTAGGCACTTAACAAATATTTTTGACTGATTTAGGCAGTCATCCACATTTCCCCAAATCCTAGAGCCTTAGTTTTCAGAGATAACTTAGTTAATGCGATCACAGAATGACCACTGCCACGAAGAAGTACAGAATATGAGAAAGTTCAAATAAGAATTCCTAAATCTGACTTCTACTAAATTATGTTGATGAAACAAAGGTCTGGGGAAACAAATTAGTGTTGCTGTTCAGTTGTTCTCAGCTCTGTCCAAGTCTTCTTGACCTCTATTGAGGTTTTCTTGACAGGAATACTAGAGTGGTTTGCCATTTCCTTCTCTAGTTCATTTTACAGATGAGGGAACTGAGACAAACAAGGTTAAGTGGCTTGCCCGGTGTTGCCTTTTGATTAAATTGAAGCTTAGAGAGTTTCTGTGGATTTCAATAATTCATGCTCTCCTTAAGCCCCACTACCATATATGGGTGAGAGTGAGCTATGTTTCTCTGAAGGCCCTTCAGCATTTGGAGCACCAGAAATCTTTAACACACACCTTTGCACACATACGAGTTATGATGACTGTTCTATATGAATTCTGCCCTCCTAATGTGCTCGTTCTTTAACTATGCCATATTAGAATTTAACAACAAAATCTGGATTTAAATCCTTCCTCCAGACACTTGCGTTAGCTGCGTGACATTGAGCAAATAACCTATATAATCCTCAAATTATCAAATTATATATTACTATAAAATCCTCAAATAGCCCTTGGCACTAATGTACTAAAACATAAAGGGTTTCAGTTTCCTACTTGTACAGTATGCATTGATTCTTAAGTTTAAAAAATAAAATCCAGTACTGATAGCTGGCCTATTTCCCTAGTAGGACAGAAACATGAGGCATTCTTTATAGTCCAAAATCACATTTGGGCTCTTAACTATGATAATTCTGTTGCTCATTTCTTCACAAACTAAATGATGATCCACTTCTTAGATGAAAGTCTCATTACTTAAGGCCACCATAAAGTGGCATACAGGGTCTGAAGATGCTCACTACCCCATCATTTTGTGTTAAAATGTTTTGCATATATTCACAGAAAACAGATGGCAACATATGGCAGGACAGCTATGATATACATTGCAAGAAAGGCAGGGCATGCCTGATGACAAAATTTATTCTAAGAAGGAGCTGAAATTCTCTCAGGCTTGAATTCACATATACAACATGACTGAGAAAAAATACACTAGAGCTTTGGAAATCTAGAGTGCAATGTAAATAATTAGTCAAAATTCTTTTAATGGTGGCATCGTAAAATGTTCCATGTCTAGTTATCTTGCACAATTTTGCAATGTGTAAATGTGTGCCCACATCTATCAGTTCATTGTTTTTTTTTTCCTTTTTGAGGTGATAAAGAATATTTATCCAACATGTGTTTGTGAAATCACAGGTCTCAAGAAGATGAAGGAAAAGGCAGAGGAGGAAAAAAGAGTGGGGGTATTAGAAGAAAGAATAGGCTTTATACTCTTACAAAAAGCTTTCTCAGTCATTATATCATCCAATCCTCACAAAAACCTTGGAGACATGGCAGGTATTATTATCCCCATTTTACAGAGAAGAAAACAGACTCAGAAAAATTAAGTGATTCCCCAATGTTCATAAAGCTAGTTATTGGCAGAGGCAGGACTGAAATGAAAAATTGTCTCAACTCCCAAGCCTTCAATTTGCTCCTAACCTTATGCTGCAAATCCTTTATATGTTTGTATCTCTCCCTTGTACAGTGCTATCAACATAATATGCACTCGAACAGGTGTTTGCTGGATAACATTGTGTCTTGTAGGCATCGACAATGAACTATACATAAGCACAAAATGTACTAAGGGCACACAGGCTCTCGGGTTTCTCTCTAGTTACTGTATGGACAAGGACAAATGCCTTATAACTTACAATTCCATTAATGTAATTTTGTGGCTGAATCCTAGGAGACATAAAAATATATGCTTTTTATAACAATGTAGATGTTAGAGGTAAAATGATAAATTGTATTTTCTGGCATCTTCTATATAGACTTTTAGGGGAAATATATGACCGAGCTGTCTGTGGCATCAGTTTCTCCAAAGGTTTCTCATAGTAGGCAATACTGAACTACCTATAACCACACTGCCCAATAACTATTTTTATAATGGTTGATAGAATTAAAGACTTTGAGTTATAAGGAACATTCGAAATGATCTAGTCTAGTGCCTTCATTTTACAAATGTAAGGTGTGTGTTGCCCATATAAGATGTGTATGTCCATGCAATTAATGGGGTGGACTGATAGCTATCTCTGGAGTCTTGCCCACCCCTCTCCAAAATGGGATTTGATTCCTGTGTGGAATCTATTCAATTACCATGTCTTTGCTGATGATTTTCAAATCTATTTACCCAGCCCAAAGCTCTCCGCTCACCTCCAGTCACAAGTCTCCACTGCTTTTTGAAAATCTCAAGAGTATGTCCTGAAATGCGGTATGTCACAAATTGAACGTATCTTTCTCCCCTCCCCATATTCTTTCCTCTTCCTAATGTTCCTAACACTGTGAAAGGTATCACCATCTTCCCAGTTACACAGACTCCTAACCAAGGCATCATACTTGACTCCTCACTCACCCTCCACTTCCAATCTCTTGCCAAGGCCTGTTGATTTTATCTTTGTAGTATCTCTCTCATAAGCTTCCTTCTATCCTCTGACATTGCCACCAGGCTGGTACAGGCCTTCATCATGTCAGGGCTTCTACAATAGCTTGTTGGTTGTTCTCTCTGTCACCAGTTGCTACCCATTCCAGTCCATCCTCTACTTAGCTGTCAAAAGTGATCTTCGTAAAGTTCAGGTCTGCCCACGTCATCTTCCTAGTCCATAAACTCCAATGACTCCCTATCATTTCTAGAAACAAATATAAAATCATCTTTTTTAGCATTCACATTTTTCATAGCCTGCCTCCCTTCCCCACTTCTCCAGTCTTCTTATACCTTGTACCCTTTCCCCCTACATATTCTTCAATCCAATGACACTGGCCTCCTCAATGTCCCTCAAACAAGACACTCCATCTTCTGACTCTGGGCATTTTCACTGGCTATCCACAATACCTGGAATAATCACCCTCTTCACCTCCTCTTCCTAGTTTTTCTGACTTCATTCAAGTCCCAACTAAAATCTCATCTTTTATAAGAAGGTTTTCTCCATCTCTTTTAATTCTAGTGCCTTCTTTCTGTTGCTTATTTTCTATATCTCTAACTATAGCTTGCTTGTACATAGTTGTTTGTATGTTGTCTCCTCCACTGGACTGTAAGCTTTTTGAGAGTAAGGACTATCTTTAGCCTTTTTTAATCATTAGATCTTAGCACAATGCCTGGCACATGATAGCTTAATAAATATTAATAATAATAATAATAAATATTAAATTTAATAAATGTTTATTGACCAACTGACATAGATGCTCAAAATGTACAAATATTGAGACCCAGCTTGGTTCTTACAGTATCCTGCTAGAATCTTGAAAAGACTAGAACTAATGCCAATCCATGGTGAGTGCTGGAGGGTCTGGACATGTGAGAGCCAGTGTTCACTGTCCTGTTGATGCCAGCAATTTCTTCTGGAAATCTCAAATCCACCTTTATAAATCCTAGGCATAAACAAGTTTTGTCACTTAAACCACCAAGTATTTCTCTCAAATACTTGTCCTAAAGAGATTGGAGAATGATGGTAACCTGAGATCTACTGTACAGGACAGCATAACCATCCACATTTTCAATTTTTCTCATTCTCATTACCATATCACAAGGTCCTATGCATCCAAATGGTAGGCTTACAAGAATTGATGATAGTCATTCTTTTTTGTTAATTAATTTACTTTTAATTTCCAACATTCACTTCCACAAGATTTTGAGTTCTAAATTTTCTCCCCCTAACCAAGACAACATGCAATCTGACATAGGCTCTACACATATATTCATATTAAACATTTTCACATTACTCATGTTGTAAAGCAGAATTAGAACCAATGGGAAGAACCACAAGAAAGAAGAAAAAAGAGAGAGAGTAAATAGTATGCTTTGTTCTGCATTCAGACTCCGTAGTTCTTTTTCTGGATGTTGATAGCATTTTCTATCATGACTCTTTTGTAGTTGTCTTTGATACTTGCATTGCTGAGAAAAACCAAGTCTATCAAAATTAGTCATTGCAAAATGCTGCTGTTACCGTGTACAATGTTCTCTTGGTTCTGCTCACTTTCTTCAGCATCAGTTCATGTAAGTCTTTCCAGGTTTTTCTGCTCATCATTTCTTATGGAACAATAGTATTCCATTGCATTCATATTCCACAACTTGTTCAGCCATTCCCCAATTGACGGGCATCCCCTCAATTTCCAATTCTTTGACACCACAAAAAGAGCTGCTATAAATATTTTTGTACATGTGGGTCCTTTTCCCATTTTTATGATCTCTTTGGGATACAGACCTAAAAGTAGTATTGTTGGGTGAAAGGGTATGCACAGTTTTATAGCTCTTTGGTCATAGTTCCAAATTGCTCTTCAGAATGGTTGGATCAGTTCATAACTCAACCAATAATACATTAGTGTTCCAATTTTCCTACATCTTCTCCAATATTTATCATTTTCCTGTTTTGGATGACAGCCATTCTTGAGGTCCTAGTTGATCTCCTTCCCTGGCCACACCTTAGTTTCTTGAAGATGGAAAAGTAGCATCTGTTTTTGTACAACCAACTCAGCATTTCTGACACTACTAGCAGGTGAATGGTTCCCAGATCCATAACTGTAATAGTTGTAAGTCTGTTACTCCAATGAGTATCTGATAAAGGTGTTCTTGTGGCAGGTCTTTGTGCCCTCCATTCCTTTGGCCCTTTACCTCTCCAGTAATAATAGGTTTGTGCACTACTCTCTTTCTTAAACAGGTGCCTCCTGGACTGTCTATTTGGTCTGTAGCCCAGAACTGGTGGTGCTATTCCCCTGGTTTACTTCCATGTGCAATACCACGGAAGGCCCTAGGGTCTTAGGAAGAAAATCCATCAAGTCTAAGGCTTCCTGGTTTGTAAAATAAGTTAGTCCCTAGCCTTCTCAAGTCTTTAAATCAAAATATCTCTTGTATCTATTCTCTTCTTTCCATTCACACAGCCAGCATCCTAATTCAGGCCCTCATCATCTGCTGAGGCAGAGTCCTTCGAATAGGAAGATTTCATAGCCTTTTTTTTAATCACCTTGTCCCAACACTATATATCTCAGCTAGAATCTATATGCATCCATACCAGGTAGCAACTATCTATGTACTGAGAAAGTTATCCCCTCCAGGGAAGCTTGTCCCACTCAGACTGTCATTTTCATCACTTTATCTATCTGAAGTTCTTTCTGGTATTCTCAGGCCTAACTTTCCTTGTCCAACTCAGGTATCCTAGTGTTGTTCTCATATGGTGATGAGAGAAAATTCTAATTTGGGGTTTAGGATATCTGTTTACCACAGGGAGCATGGCCTTATCCTTACTCACAGATGAAGTGATATTTCTGGATTTAATTGTGACATTCAATTCCTCTGTAGGATCGCCTCCCGTGATTAGAAGGGTTCCTATCTCTTTGAGCAACTCTTTTTTCAGAGGGCAAATAAGTATGAAATTTGAAGGGAAAAAGCTCTATTTCTTTTTTTAATCTCTATCTATCTATCTCTATATCTATATCTATATTCCCTCCCACCACCAATTACATGTTCAAAGAATTTTTTTAAGTTTTGAGTTCCAAATTCTAACCCTCCTTCCCTTATCCCTCTTCTTTGAGACAGTAAATAATCAGATATGTGCAATCACATAAAACATATCCATATTAGTCATTTTGGACAAGAAGACTCAAATAAAAGAAAAAGAATGAAAGAAAGTAAAAAAAAATAGCATGCTTCGGTTTGTATTCAAACAATACCAGCTTTCTATAGAAGAGGATAGGATGCTTCATCCTCAGTCATTTAGGATTGTCTTGGATCATTGTATTGCTGAGAATAGCCAAGCCATTCACAATTCGTCATTGAACAATGTTGCTGTCACTGTGTACAATGTTCTCTTGGTTCTGTTCACTTCACTTTGCATCAGTTCATGTAAGTCTTTACAGGTTTTTTTCTGAAATTATCCTGCTTGTCATTACTTATAGTGCAATAATATCCCATAACAGTCTATACTACAGCTTGTTCAGCCATTCCCCAATTGATGGACATCCCTTCAATTTCCAATTCTTAGCCACCACAAAAAGAGCTGCTATAAACATTTTTGTACAAATAGGTCCTTTTCCTTCTTTTGGAAGTCATTGGGATAAAGACCTAGCAGTGGTATTGCTGGATCAAAGGGTACACACAGTTTTATAGCCCTTTGGGCATAGTTCCAAATTGTTCTCCAGAATGGTTGGATCAGTTCACAACTCCATCAACAGTGCATTAGTGCCCCAGTTTTCCCATATCCCCTCTAACATCCATCATTTTCCTTAAAAAGCCCTATTTCAATATAGCCCTATCTCAATTTCTCAGGCAGATCAATATGGTCAAAATCCTCAGCTCTAGAAAAACTTATAAGCTTCTCATTAGATCATAAACTCCTTGAGAGCAGAGACTGTCTTTTTGTATCCCTACCTTGTACCACAGTGCTTCAACTTAGTACTTGTTAATAAATATTTGTTGATTGATTTTTTTCTGTGTTGAATTAAAGGCCTTAACATTAGCGGCCTTAATTATAAAATTTCCCAAGCCTTTTACTTTTCCACTGAACATCTTTAAAATATCCACATTCTCAAGGTTTAGGCAATGTTTTTCAACTGCAAATGTAAGGCAATACCACAACTTCATCAGTTCCATCTTTTTAAAAAGATTGATCCTGAATATACTCATATTAATATGTAAATATTGATACAAATAATAAATGTGCAATATTACAGCATCAATGGTCTACTGGATTAAAATATTTTGCTTGAAAAAATGCAATATCACAGGATCAGATATGAATTCAAATTAGAACAGTACCAATGACTTTTTCATATATCAACATACAGCAAATAACTACACATTCAGTAGCATTCAAAGTTTTTAATAGATACAGCACATCAGTAAATTCTGCAATCATCTAACAATATTTTTCTGCTAACATCAGGTAAGAATGAAACCATGCTAGCTGAAAAAAGCTCACTACACCTTTATAAAAGAAAACGTATATAAGAAACAATTCCAGGAAGATGAGTCTTCCTGACTCCAGGCCAGGCACTCTATCCTCTGCATCACCTAGCTGCCCCAGTCAAATGCAAAGGGCTAGTTAAAGGAATAGTACACCAGAAAGACAACATTAATATTCAGCATCCCTTTTGGAAAACTGCCTGAGAAGTTGTTCTTAGGAAAGCAGAGAGCAGTTTTAGAGGAAAAACTATGCAAAGAGCAGCCAACCTAAAAGAATGGACCCCTTTTTATTGATTCCTGGGGCTTTACAAACATACAATATTGATAACCTTCCTTGCCCAGGGCAACACAAATTGGAAACATGTCATTTCACCACTAGAATTATCCCAAAAATAGAGCACATACCTAATACAAAGGATACTTTTAGGGGAGCTGCATACCAAGTAGGTCAGGATTTTCTTATCATTAGCTCTAAGGCTGAATAGAATGGCTGGAAGAAGAAAGTATGAAATATTATGTTACCTAGTCTCATTTCTGAGTTAGGAAACCAGATAAATCATGCAGATATCCACCTATCTTTCTAGTCATACTGGGCACTACTCGCCCTCCAGAAGCCCATTATCCAGCCAAAGTGGCCTTCTCTCTGTTCCCCACACGTGACATTCCATCTTTTCCTAACCCCACATTATCACACAGGCCTCCACAGAGTGCATCTCTTTCTTTAAGATACAGCCCAAGCAAGATCACCTGCCGGAAACCTTTCCTGATCTCCTCAATTGCTAGCGCCATTCCTCTCAAACGACTTTCATTTTAAGTATATGGTATAAATTTGCATTTATTCACATTCTATTCTTGCTGTATGTTTTTATATGTTCTTGTCTCCTCTGTTAGAATGTAAACACCTTGTGAGTAGGTATTGCTTCATTCTTTATACTTGTATTCCTAGTGTTTTTAGCCCAGTGCCTGGCATAGTAAGGGCCCTAGATGAATAATTACTGATTGATAAACCATTATTAAGTGCCTACTTTGTAGGGAACACTGCAATAGGTTGAGTTATTTCTATTTGTAGGTTTTATAGAGAACATATATACAAGCACTAATAATAAATAGATTTTACTTCTCAGTCCTTTCACATTTGACTGGATCTATTAGGAAATTTTGCCTTAAATTAATTTGAAATTGGCTTCCCAGCCACTTTCATCCATTCCTTCTAGTCTCCCAATCCAAAGAGATTTCATAGAAGGGACTCTTGACTAGGTAGAAGTTAGCTAGATGACCTTGAGGTCCATTCCAACTCTGAGATTAGGCTACTTGAAATTGGGCCACAACATCGTGTAAAGAATTCAGTCAATCAACAAACATTAATTGATCACCTATGTGCCATGGGATGTAAAGGAATAAATGAAACCTTCCCAGCTCTCAAGGAGCTTATATTATGGAAAGGGAAATAATATGCACACATATAAGTATATACAAATAAATGCAAAATAATACGGAGGGGGAGACATTAATAACCTAGGGTAATCACATAATAGGTGGCATTTTGAAGCTGAGCTTTGAAGGAAACTAGGGACTTAGAGGCAGAGGTGAAAAGAAAGTTCATCTTAGGCATGAGGGACAGTCTGTAAAGGCCCGGAGTTTGGAAAAGTGAAAATGCCAATATAGCTAAACCATAGGGTGTATAAAGGGGAGTAACATATACAAAGGCTAGAAAGGTAGATTGTAGTCTGATTATACAGGGCTTTAAATACCAGAGTTTGTATTTGAGGCAATAAGGAGCCACTAGAGTTTAATTTGGTCAGCGAGGTGGCATAGTGGACAGAGTGCCAGACCCAGTTAGGAAGACCTAAATTCAAATCCAGCTTCAGAAACTTACTAGCTATTTGACCCTGGGCAAGTCACTTAATCCTATTTGCCTTAGTTCCTAATCTACAAAATGAGCTGCAGAAGGAAATGGCAAACCACTCCAGTGTCTTTGCCAAGAAAACCTCACGTGGGGTCAGGAAGAATCAGACAACTGAAAATCACTAAGCAACAACAAGCATTTAATGATCAAGGGAGTCATGTGATCAGACCTCTGTTTTAGGAATATCACTTTGGTAGCTATATGGTGACCAGATTAAAAATGGAAAGAAGTTAGAGAAAGGAAGACCAGTTGAGAGGCTATTGAAATAGTCCAACAAAAGTAAGGAATACTTAGTTCTGTGAACATATTCATCATATAACAGTGAACACAGAATTCTAAATTTAATTTTGCTACAAATTCATATAATTCTTAAATACTCTATTGCATCTGTCAAGGGAGAAATGTTTCCTTTTTGAGTTCACATGGTAGGTATCTGGTGCTGAAATACATCTACCATAATGAAGAAATTATGCAGGTAAAAACCCAGGTTTTTATTATGCTTAAGTTCGGCAGGTAGAAAAATAGTCATGAACAAAGATTAGGATGCTAAAAAGGTTTTCATAGACAAAATTACATCGGAGTGACAGATAAATTCTTTTAAATATTGGAATCTCATATATATCCTTTTGGGCTATAAAAGTTTCAAAAAGACATTTTCGTGATCCCATGCTTCTTTCAATCTCATAAATTGAACAAACTTAGTTAAGGAGAGTCATAATCTTATGAATCCTCTAAGGAAACAAACCTAGTTTAACAGACTCCATAGGTACACTGTCAGTTATAAATGAAACGTTAGGTCTGCAAAATTTTACACTTAAAAAACTACAAGACTATACTTTAAAGAAGTCATAATGGGCTTATTGGGAGGAAGGGATTTATGTGTCATGATGATGAGGTGTCAGGGAAATTCTTCCACGAATAAAACATTTTGGGAGTTTTTAAAGAGGCTGTATTCCCTTTTTCCTCTCATTTGGTTTCTTATCCAAGAAATATTAAAATTCTTCCTTTAACACTATTATCCTTGAGTCTGGTTTTAATCAAATCAGGTTAATAGTAGATGGCAGGCTCTAAGTTAACTGAAAGTTGTAGGAGGAGTGACTCTGAGCCTCAAATAAGAAGATCCGATAAATTAATTTTTTAAAAATCCTCATAACATTTTACAGAATTATCATAACATGACCCTTAGAAATTTTAAGTAGCAGGCAGAGACAGACAACTTGAAAAGAAAAAAGGAGGAGTCCATAGTACTGAGCAAATTCTTCAAAACTAGAGCAATTCTGGAGGCAAAGTAGGTCAAACATTTGAAAAGTTAATTTGAGAATTTTCAATCACATATCATCTATATGGTTATGAAAATTGGGTGGCTCTAAATAGTATATAGCTAATCTTCAAGAAAGAACAACATATTAACTATTTGCAACCTAAATATCCTTGATTCTCACCATTTACGGGGCTGAGATAAAAGCATCCCTCTGAAATAAAATCTAAAATTTCTGCGTCATCACTCACCTAAAGAAATCTCCTCTTTCCCCTATGTTCCCTAAGAAAATATTGTAAAATAGAAAGTTGCCATTAGGGAATCATGCATTAGGTTGAGTATAAAAGGACGTTTTTTGTTTTGTTTTGTTTTGTTTTTTTACTTTAACCTTATGTTCTCTTCCTGATCAAACCAGAAAAATTCCAATTTACTTTATATTCCTCTCCAGGATTTCAGGACTTACATATACACACATAAGTGTGTGTGTGTGTGTTTGTTGTCATTGTTTAGTTGTTTTCAGTTGTTGTGTTTGACTCTTCCTGATCCCTTTTGGGGTTTTCTTGGCAGACATTCTAGAGTGGTTTGCCATTTCCTTCTCCACCTCATTTTACAGAATGGGAAACTGAGGCTAACAAGGTTAAGTGATTTGGCCAGGGTCACACAGCATTAAGTGACTGAGGTCAGACTTGAACTCATGAAGATGAACTTTTCCTGACTTAACGCCTGGTGTTCTATCCACTGTGCCACCTAGCTACCCACACATATGTGTATATACATATATGTGTGTATATGAAACTTGCGACTCTGAACTTTACCAAAATTCTGTCTTTATACCTTTCAATTCAGCCTTCATCTATTAAGTTGCCATCTAGGGAACTGTGCTAGGTATAGAGGAATACAGAGATAAAGCTATCCCTCCTCCCCTAACTTAGTGGAGAGAATTAAAACTAGTCTTTTAGGGGACTCTGGCAAATGGCACAAAGCTCAAGGAGTTGGGAGGACAGAGACCAGAGTGAGGAAAGAAAGCCTGTCCCAGCTCACTTTGAACCTGCTGGGAAGGATACCATTAGGGGCAGTGTGACCCGACAGGGGAAGAATTCGACTGACCTGAAGCCAGCAGGGGATAAAACTCCCAAAACTTCCTATTTTAACTAGATTCTCACTAACTATCCTCAACTGTCTCTACTTTTTGAAGGACTTCTAAGTGTTGTCAGCATTCTGTAAATTTTGACATCTTGTGAAAAAGTCCTAGTCAGCCTGATTTAATTACATTTCTGAGGGTTAATAAGACAGGAATATAAATAACCACAATCTCAATTAGAATATTACAAAAACATAAAAGAATGACAAAAAATTATGAGATTTTTGAGAAAGGTAAGGCTGTTTTTTGTTGGGTAAAGTGATCACACAGCTCTTTGAGAGTTGATATGGGGGAGGGGTGCCTTTACATTTCCAGCACCTAGAACCGTGCCTGGAACATAGTAGACCCTTAATAAATGCTGTTGACTAGATTTGACTTGATCCAGCTAGGGTCTAAAATACTAAATCTCAGTGTCTAGCCAACGTTCTTCCTAATAAGGAACATTCATGTGGTGCTTTCCTCACAAATATTCTGAGAAGTAAGCAATACCTCTATTATCACTGCCCCCTCAATTTTACAGATGAGGAAATGACAATCAGACAGGTTAAGTAATTTGTCCACAGTCACACACACACACACACAGGAGCATACTCATAAATATTTAATGACTGATCTCCAAAGGGGGAAAAAGTACTCACGACACTTTTTTAAAAAATCACTTATTTTTAGCTTTCAACATTTACTTTTATAAGATTTTGAGTTCTAAATTCCTCCCCCCTCCCCAAGACAGCATGCAATCTGATAGAAGCTATACATGTATGATCATATTAAATGTATTTCCATATTAGTCATGTTGTGAAAGAAGAATCAGAGCAAAAGGGAAAAAAAAAACATGAGAAAGAACAAAGAACAAACGACAAAAGAAAAAGAAAACAGTCTGCTTTGATCTGCATTCAGATTCCATAGTTCTTTCTCTGGATGTAGATAGAATTTTCCATCATGCATCTTTTGGAATTGTCTTAGATCATTGCTGAGAAGAGCTACATCTAACAAAGTTGGTCATCGCACAACATTGCTGTTCTTGTGTACAGTGTTCTCCTGGTTCTGCTCACTTCCCTTAGCATCAGTTCATGTAAGTCTTTCCAGGTTTTTCTGAAGTCTGCCTGTTCATCATTTCTTATGGAAAAATAGTATTCCATTACATTCATATACCACAACTTGTTCAGTTGCTCCTCAGTTGATAGGCATCCCCTCAATTTCTAGTTCTTGGCCACCACAAAAAGAGCTGATACAAATGTTTTTTTTTTTCTACATGTGGGTCCTTTTCCCATTTGTATGATCTCTTTAGGATACAGACCTCGAAGTGGTATTGCTGAATCAGAACTGTATGTACAGTTTTATTGCCCTTTAGGCATAGTTCCAAACGGCTTACAGAACGGTTGGATCATGGCACACTTTAAAATTTCATCTTTATTATTTAGCACTTTCTTAAGTCTAAATAATCAACAAGACAATAAATCAAGCCCTGATTTGTAGCATTCTCCTATTTCCAAGGAATATGTGCTCACACTGAAAACTGAGCAATCAGCTCAGTCAGTTGAACCTAGCACAACTTTGGACACAGCCCTAAGTGTCTGAGGCGGAATTTGAACCCAGGCTTACTGATTCAGAGGCTAGCCATCTCTCTACTACACTATGCTCCATCGTTGCTTAAATTTCTATGCTCCTCCTATTTCTGGGACTCCATTAATACAACAGGCAGCTAGGTGGCACAGTGGATAGAATGGATAGAGCCCAGGCCTAGAGTCCAGGAAAGATTGGTTCAAATCTGGCCTCAGACATTCTAGCTGTGTGACCCTAGGCAAGTCACTTAACCCTGTTTGTCTCAGTTTCCTCGTCCATAGAATGAGCAACAGAAAGAAATGACAAACCACTCCAGTGTCTTTGCCAAGAGAACTCCATATGGGGTTACAAAGAGTTTGACACAATTCAAATGATTCAACAACAACAAAATTAATACAAAATTTCTACTTAGACTATAACACCTTCAGGGAACAGACTATTTTGCTTTATTCTTCATAGTCGCATTACTTAGCCAGGGACATAGTAGGTAATTTAATGTTTGTTGGATTGGATTGGATTGGATTACATTGAATTGGATTGAACAGAGCCCTATAGTTAGATGACTGTTAACTGATGAATTAATATCTCAGTCTGTTAGAAAAACATTAGCCTAA
Source organism: Phalanger gymnotis (assembly GCA_028646595.1). NCBI lineage: Eukaryota > Metazoa > Chordata > Mammalia > Diprotodontia > Phalangeridae > Phalanger > Phalanger gymnotis. Next base: position 119,191,650 of record CM053626.1, on the reverse strand, counting down.
CAAGATAAAAAAAGATCAATGGAAAAAAACCCTAAAAATGTGTAAGCCAATACCAAAAGGAAAAGGTGTTCAATTTAATAAAGATAAAAACTTTGTCACACATTTTACATTGAGATACTTTGTTAATGAGATAGATTAACAAAAAAACTTCCCTGCTAAAGAGTCATGTTGCAGTCCCATCTTAGAAAAATGACATTTTCTGTTCAGTCTACAGAAATGCCACACTTGAGTAATGCTGTCAAAACACATCCCTTCAGACATCAATGGACCTTCTAGGACTCTCCATCAACTGGCTCCTGTTTCTGACTCTAAGGACAACTGATAGTAGCAACAAACCATATTGCTAATTCACGCTGCCTTTCCAAATGATGGTGGTGTCTTAATTTTATTGCCCCTGCAAGAAAGTCTAAAGCTTTCATGAACCAGTGAACTAGCTAATTGACTACTATAATAGCTGGAGATCTTGGATGGAAATATATAACTAGAGAAATATTAAGAAACTATTACTCTCTAGAGTACAAGCTTTCAATTGGTGTTTGAATCTGTACTCTGACATATATGGCAGTTAAGGACAGGGAGAGAGGGGGAAATAGCATTTAAGAAATATAAAGACTATGGAAGTGTTTGGGGATCTCACTCACATGCTAAGTCATTAAAGCCATGAGCTTGTATAAAGCTGATTTTTGCTTCTTTTTATTTATTTAAAAGGAACGAATGATTCACTTGATAGCCTCTATCTGTCATTATTCCCACTTAGAGCAAGCTTTTCTAAAATGTAATCAAGGCTGCACCCATAAGGCAGATCTTCATTTATTCTGACTATTAATCTGGGGTCAAAATGGAATGATCAACACTTTCTTTCAGACATAGTATCCTTAGATGTAAAGGTTGCAGTGTCATAGCAACAAACAATGCAGTACCAAGCCTTTAAGTGACTTGGAATTTCTTTGCTTCTAGGACAATCAAGATCTGGGTTACTGCATCAGAGTGACTAGTGCCAAGCCTTGTTTTGTTTTTCCTGTCATGATACAGGGAGGCAAGCAAGTACTATTTTTCCCTAGAGATCAGTGCAGAGGAAGATTAGGCTTTCATTTGTTTAGACTTTTTCTATACAGGAAAATAGAAGGCGACATTGTAAAAAGTAGAAATTGCGTGCATTGATTTTTTTTCCAGATGGGGGTTGCCCTATCTTAACCAGGCTGAAAGTGCCAGGACTATTCAAGGACTGGATTCTCCTACTAATGGGTTCAGCGCTTGAATTTGCTACATTTCAGACTTGCTCCTTCAAGCTCTAGATATATGTTGCTCACAATTCTGTGAGCAAAGTGTCATAGGTATTATCATTGATGCTTTAGAGATGAGGAAACAAGCTGAGAAAAGTTAAGTGATTTATACTCAGTCACACAATTCAAAAGTCTCTGAGGTGGGATTTGAGCACAGGTCTTCCTCACTCCAACTCTAACATGTCATCTACTACATCATGTTTTCTTTCAAGTACATAAAACACTGGAAGAGGAAGTGGGATTGAAGTATGACAGATGTATAGCTTAAGTGGGTCACTGACATCCACAAAAAAAAATTGAGTAACTAAAGGAAGCATGGAACATGTTGGGTAGAGCCTCTGGAGAATCTATGGAAAACCAGGGACAAAATTCACAGGGGAATCCACCTTAGAAAGTTTGATGCTTTCCCCTTCAGCCCAGGGGCTCACCATATTAATGGTGAACTTAGTGCTTACACCCGATCACCATAGCCCATTGCAGCTCAGAATTCCCAAATTCAAGAACCATCAGCCTCAGCTTCCCCAATAGCTGGGATCACAAGTATGCACCATCATGCCTGGCTGACATTGAAAGTTAAGGCGCACATACACAGAGAGGAGGCACAAGAAGACATCAAGGTATTTTAAAATTAACAAGCATTTATTAAGCATCTCCTATGTGTTAGGCAAGAAGGTGGATATTAAGAAAACAGACAACAAGCAAAGTAATCCCTGCCTTCTAGGAGCTTACATTCTACTAAAGTGTCTTCTGGCCATTGTGCTTCCTTGTTGTCATGCCTGGCAACAGATAGTTCTCCTCAGCTGGCTTTATCTAGAACCTCCTTACTTGCCATTAGAGGTCCTGAAGCAACATCTGTTCACATATGCTGTGCACTCAGATTGGCTTCCTCAGCGCTCAGCTGGCTCCCAGGTGCTATTAATGGTTCAATTAAAGTAAGACAATGTCAGGACCAGTCCAGAGTGGAGGAACTACATGAGTACTTATACCATAGGAAGAATGTGTATATATTACTTTTATTAGTAGTATTATTTTTATTTACTTTTATCATCAACACCCCTAGCCCTTAATTAACACTAATAAGAGCTAAGTAGAGTGGATCAAGAATACATGTAGCCTAGACTATGGTTTGCTATTGGATAGGTAAGCCACACAACTACATATCTTTTGTATAGACACTGCAGATAAATCATGAGCTAGGCTCAGAATTGAAACAATTGAGTTACATCTCTCTAGGGAAAATACAAAGCATTGCTTATCGCTGTAAAGCAGTGTTTTTTTTTTTAATACCAACATTTTCCCAGTGATGCTATATAAGGCAGAGGAGTACGGTATTTCATCATCTCAGAAGAATCAAAAATCCACACGACCCAAAGGACAATGGAAAGTATGGCAGATGTACTTAGACTACAACAGATTACTGAAGACGATTTGGGGACTGAAAAGTAGCATGAAAGACATAATTAATTATGGTAATTGTTATCACTCTAGGTCTTTAAGGTTTGTGAGGTAGCAATGAGGTACAGGGACGAACACTGGCTTTGGGATCAGAGAATGTGGGTTAAAATCCCATCTCTGCTGCTCACTGCCTGTATGACCTTAGATAAATCATGTAATATCACCGGGTCTCAGATTCCTATAAAGTAAAGGGTTTGAACCACATGGTCTCAGGTTCCTTCAAGCTTTAGATATATGTTCCTCACAACAATTCCGTGAGCTAAGTGTCATAGGTATTATCATTGCTGCTTTAGAGATGAGGAAATAGGCTGAGAAAAGGTAAGTGATTTACTCAGGATCACATAGAAATCGCTGAGGTGAGATTTGAACACAGATCTTCCTGATTCCAACTCTAACAAGTCATCCATATCATGCTTCCTTTAAAATATGTAAACACTGGAAGAGTCTGTCTCCAGTCATCCTTGTCTATATCTTGCCACTGGATCCAGATGACTCTGGAGGAGCTTACTGGCACAGCCCTCCATCACTCAAATCCAATTCACTTGGAAGTTATGGTATAACCTTTCTGATGCCATGGTCCTCTTCAAGAACAAAAGACAAGCAACAAACACTGGAAAAGGAAGTGGGATGGTCATTTAGCAATAGTGAAACATTGTATATCCTGAGTGGGGCACTGATATCCGCAAAAAAAAAATCTGAATAAAGGAAGCCTAGAGCATGTTGGGTAGAGCCTCTGTGGAAAATCTTTGGAAAATCAGGGAGAATATTCACAGAGGATAATATGGCATGGATAGCTTGTGATCTGAACCAGCAGAGGGAATGTCCACACTAACAACATCACAGATCATTTAAAGTATTAAAGTTTAGTCCTTCCCATTTTCAAGAAGACTAGGTAAAGCCATATGAACAGAAAGTAGGAAACAAAGGGCAAATTGATGAAACATTTATTAAGTAATTTCTATGTTCTCAGTACTGAAGATATAGAAACAAAGAAAAAATGAAAGAAGTTTTGCTCTCAAGGACCTTATATTCTATCAAAGCAGACAACACGGACATAAAGAAGCACATATAGAATGAATATGTGCAGAGTAAATATAGTATAAATATAAAGTAAATGAATATGATAATTAAGGAGGGAGGGAACTAGTGATTGGGAGAATCAAGAAAGTTTTAAGATTGTGCTTGGGTTTGGTCTTGAAGGAAGCAAAGAATTGTGAGGCAGAAGAGAGAAGGAAGGAATGGGGATGGCTAGAATAAAGACATGAAGAAGAGAGATGGAAGATGGGGCATTTTGTAGGAAGAAAATAGAGAACAGTTCAGCTGGACCATAGAATGCAGCAAGGGAAGTCATGTAATTTGGGACTGGCCAATAAGCTCAGCCCTTACAAACATGTAAACATTTTGTAACCTTAAAGAGGAGCTTCTCTGGTTGTGAAGCCATAGACCCTGTCCCTTATCCTGATTTGACTACTTCTGCCTGGTACTATTCCACTGAGAGAAGAAAGGAAACATAAAGGAGATTTCAGGCACTTTCCATTTTAGGCCAACATGTAGCCCGTGATCCCAGACTTCTGTTATTTGAGATGGCATTTGTTTCTTTTTTTTTAAAGTGAAGGAGATTGGAGGTGGCAATCTGGGAATGAACCATAGCCTAGGTTTTGCAGACAGGCTAGTGGAAAATCTCAGTGCCCTGAGGATAGAAGAGTGGCCTTGGAGACCCAGTTAACAGGTAAATGAGACTCATTCAATAGTGATGTCACTTGGTATAGAAACTGTGCTAAATTTGAACCCACTACTAATAGTGGAGGTGAGAGTATGCCCCCTTGAGGTACTGGGATGGGAGGAGGCAGAGGATGTTTCTTTTTCTGTTCTTGCTATATCTCCAAAGTAAATATCATTTTGAAAAAGCCAATTTCTATTAATTAGCTAAATAGATTAGGTCAGCAGTTACAGGCTGCTAACAGAGGGGGAGGATATTTGAATGGGGGCTTGAGCAAAATGAAGTAGAAAAAGATACAACCAATCCTTCAAAAGTACACCTACATCCCCAAACTGGAAGATGTAGCTCACTCAGGGAGAATGGGTTAAAGTATTCACTAAACAAAGCCACTGTAACGACTATAGAGTATACCAGGATTAATTTTAAGTTCTTTGTTGAACCTTTTGTTGTTTTTTGATAGTTCAAGCTTGTCCAACTCTTCTCGTTCCCATGGACCATAGCATGCCATGCCCTTCTAGCCTCCACTATCTCTTGAAATTTTTCTAAGTCATGTTTGTTGTTTCTGTGACACTATCAGTCTCATCCTCTGCCATCCCTTTTGCTTTCAATCTCTCCCAATACAAAAGTCTTTTTCAATGAGTCCTGTCTTCACAGTATTTAAGCATCAGCTTCAGTATTTGACCTTCCAGTGAATAGCCTGAATTAATTTCCTTAAGTATTGACTAATTTGATCTCTTTGATGTCCGAGGAACTCTCAAAGGTCTTCTCTAGCACCACAATTTGTGGTACAGAGCTTTCCTTAATAGTTCCACTTTCACAACCATTACTACTGGAAAAATCATAGCTTTGACTATATTTGTCAGCAAGGCAATATCTCCAATCCTCCTACTCAGATTTGCCATAGCTTTCCTTCCAAGGAGGAAGCATCTTTTAATTTCATGGCTGCAGTTGCCATCTACATCTTTGAGCCCAAGAACATAAAATATGATTGCTTCCATTTTCATCCCCCCATTTGCCAGGAAGTGATGGGACCAGTGGGGTCATCTAGGTGGTACAGTGGATAGAGCATTGGGCTCGGAATCAGGAAGACTCATCTTCATAAGTTTAAATCTGGCCTCAGACTCTTATTAGCTCTGTGACCCTGGGCAAGTCACTTATCCTGTTTGCTTCAGTTCCTCATCTATAAAAATGAGATGGAGGAGGAAATGGCAAACCATTCCACTAAATGGGACAATGAAGAGTCAGACATGACTGAAATGACAAACAGCAACAATGATGGACCAGTTGCCAGGATCTTAGGGGTTTTTGTTTTGTTTTGTTTTTATGTTAATATTCAAGCCAGCTTTTACACTTTCCTCTTCTTCCTCAAGAGATTTCTTACTTCTTCACTTTCTGCCATCAAAGTGGTATCATCCACATATCTGGGATTGCTGATATTTCTTCCAACAACCTTAATTCCAGCTTTTGATTCATCTAGCCTGGCATTTCATGTGATATGTTCTGCAGAGAAGTTAAACAAATAAGGTGACAACATACAGCCTTATCATATTCTGTTTCCAATCTCAAATCAATCAGTTGTTCCATGTTCGGTTCTAACTGTTGCTTCTCGGTCCACACACAGGCTCCTCAGGAGACAAGTAAGATGATTTGGTATTCCCATCTCTTTGAGGACTTCCCACATTTTGTTGTGATCCACACCTAAGTGATTCTAATTCAAAACTTCCATGAATGACTGTTCCACATACATAGGCTGTCACAGTAACTCATTTTTATCTAATAGCCTTTTTTAATACCTATCCTATTTAACCTTTATGCAGCTTCCTCCTGAATACTCTCCCCTTGCTGGCTTCCATGACACTTCATTCTCCTGCTTCTCTTACCTGTCTCGTGGCTCTGTTTAAGTCTATTTTGCTACATTATCTATCTCCTTTCTCCTAAATGGATATTTAGGATTCTGTCTGGGTAGGCTTCTTTATATGAACATTCTTTCCTTGTGATTTGCTCTGTTCCCATGAGTTCAATTATCTTGATGCAAATGACACCTCACACAATCAGTTGCCAAATCTTTCCACTTCTATCTTTACAACATTTCTTTCCTTGGGCCTCTTATTTCCACTTACATTCCTACCACCTTAGTTCAGTCCTTCATTACCTCTCACCTAGATTATTGACAAGAGCCTTGTGCAAAGGTGATGCTTAAATAATACTTGATTGATTGATTAATCTCTTTCCTGACCACTAGTACCTCATTTGCAATTGCCTAGTGGCAGCTACATCTCCTTACCCCTTTGGTATCTCAAATTTACTATGCCCCAAATTGAACTCAATTTCCACCCCTCTTGCCCTTCCCATACCCCAAAATAGTTCCCTCCCATCCCACAAACTTTCTTATTTCTATTCAGGGAAGTGCATCCTAGTTCCCCAGGTTTGCAGCCTCAGAATAATCCTTGACTCTTCTTCACCCAAACATTTGCCAAGTCCATAGACTGTACCTCTACAACACTCTTATCTTAAACAGTCACTACCCTAATTTCGACCCTGATCAACCCTCATCAGGATGATTAGTACTCTCTGTCTCTCTGTCCAAGTCCCTCCTCTTTATAATTCATTGTATTTTTACTGGAATCTTCTTAAAGATAGGAATCTTCTTAAAGCATATGACCAGGTCATAGGTTTAAAATAAATAGCTATGACCATGGCATAGCTTTAAAATAAAATACAAATCCCCAGTGTGGTATTGAAAGGCCTCCATAATGTGGGCCCAACCTACCTTTCATTCCTGATTCCATATTATTCCCATTCACAAACACACACTCCAGGCATAGGGGAAGGATAAGTAGTCCCTCAACCTTGACATTAATTTCTACACCTTTGGAAAGGCCTTACCTCGAGTAATTACCCTCTTTACCTCCTCCTCTCATGCCCATCATCTTCCCTCAAGGTTTACCTCAGGTAGCACTGAGAATTTATTTAAAGTTTTCTCTGATAACCCTGTGGTTAGTGCTCTCTCCCTCCTCTTCAAAGCACCCTCCAATTTACTAATCTGTTAGGGTTTATAATGTCTTCTGTTAGGGCAGGGGAGTTTCTGTTATCTTATGAAATATCCTCAGCTCTGGCTTGTTATTAGTCCTTCCCAACAATGACTTTTTTTTCCTTATCATGATTATCTTTAGATTAAAATCATTGCCATTGTATCATTGGGACAAAGGATATAATCAGTTTTGTGACTATTATTACATATTACCATATTTCTCCTCAAAAAGTGGGACCCATGTATAATTTCAACTGCACCCTAAAGGGGTGTCTGTCTCCCTACATTCCAGCCAATGACCACATCATCTCATGCCTGATCAAAGCAATAACTTTCTGAGTGGTTTCCCCATCTCAAGTCTCTCCCCTCTCCAATCCATTCTCTACACATCTTCCAAAAGGAATCTCCAAAAGCACACATCTGATCGTGTCATTCCCCTCTGCCATAACTTCCAGTTGCTCTCTCTTTTAGGCAAAACTCCTATCTGGCATTTAAAACCCTTTACAATGCAACTAGAATCAACTTTTCCAGGATTGTTATACATTACTCCTGTTCTCACATTCTATGGCCCAGACATTGGCATTTGTGCTGCTTTCCCACATGGAAGATTTCTTCTTTCTTTCTCAGCTTTTGCACAGACTCTTTTCTGTGCCTGGCATACACTACTTCATTTCTGCCTCTTAGATTTCTTTTCTTCCAAACTTATCTTCAATGTTACTTCATCAGGTTTTCCCTGATCCCTACTTCCAGAGCTGATAAGTACTTCTGCCCCCGTAAATTTTCTTGTATTTATTTTTCCACATCAAACTGTTTGTTTTGTTTTAAAATATTTTTGTACTTTTTATTTATTTTTAACATTTGCTTTTTAAATTTTGAGTTCTAAATTGTCTCCCTCCCTCCCACCCACTCCCATGCCCACTGAGAAGACAAGCAATATGATATCAATTAAACATATGAAATCATGAAAAACATATTTTCATATTAGCCATATTTCCAGAAAAAGCAAGAAAAATAAACAAACTGAGAAAAGTACACTTCAGTTTGCACTCAGAGTTCATCAGTTCTTTCTCTGGAGGCAGATAGCTTTTTCTTCACCATGAGTCTTTTGAAATTGTCTTAGGTCATTGTAGTGATCAGAGTAGCCAAGTCTTTCACAGTTGATCGTCATTACAACATTGCTGTTACTATGCACTATGATCTCCCAGTTCTCACTTCACTTTGCGTGAGTTCACATAGGTCTGACCATGTTTTTCTGAAACCATCCCCTTTGTCACTTCTTATACCACAATTGTACTCCCCCACAATCATATGCTACAACTTGTTTGGCATTCTCCAATTGATGACTATACCTTCAATTTCCACTTATTTGCCACCACAAAAAGCTGCTATAAATATTTTTGTCCATACAGGTCCTTCTCCTTTTTCTTTGATCTCTTCGGGATACAGACTTAGTAGGGGTATTGCTGGGTCAAAGAGTATGCACAGTTTTATACACCATACACTTCCAAATCTCCAGTATGGTTTCACCAATTCATTAAGCTTGCATTTATTTTAAACATATGCACACACATTGCTTCCCACATAGAATATAAGCTCCTTTGGAGTAAGGATTATGTCTTTTTTATACTTGCAGCCTCAAAGACTGGCACAGAACCTGACACATACTAGGTATTTCATAAATGTTTTTTATTATATTTTATAACTTTTGGCAAGTTAATTGATATGTCTTAATTTGGCTTTTTTTATAATCATTAGGAAATCTAAATGCCTTTTCATGTGTGAGGGCAGTTTTTTGGACAATTTTTATTTCTTCTTTCAAAAGTTGTCTATTTATCTTGACCATCTCTTCAATGCAGGGTGGATAGTATTTTTATAGATATAGATCAGTTGTTTATATAGTCCAGTGGTCAGAATTTTCTGATATATTTATTGCCAATCATTTTCCAGAACATTTCATTTCTTTTTCATTTCCTTTATTGCTTTTTTGTGCAAAATCTTTTCATCTTTTATAATCAACCCATCAATTTTATCTCCAAATGTTTCTTCCTTTTGTCTGATTGCTAAAAACCATTCCTCTTCAGAACAGAGACAAATATGCTATTCCTTTTTCTTCTAGTTTTTATGAGTTTTTAAAATATTTAGAGCATTGATCTAAAGTTTATTATATTCCATATATAAATATCATATAATTCTGGTTGTGACTCTAAACCCATTTTTTCCATGTTGCTATCCAGTTTTACCAAGTTTTATTAAATAGTAATTCTGCTCTCCAGTGTTTTTTAAACATAGATTTTTCAAATACACTAACCTCAAATATTGGTTTCTATTTCTGGTTTCTCTGTTCTATTCCATTGATCTGTTTCTCCAATTGCTTTTTTCCCAGTACCAGAGAGTTTTCATATATTTTTCTGAACTTTACTAGGGCAAAGTTTCCACCTGTTATTTCTTGGTTGTTCATGAGTTTAATGTTGTTTTTAATATTCTCTATTTCTACTTTGTCATATGAATATCGTTATTAGTTTACCGGGTTCTATAAAGTCCTCTCTTGGTATTTTGGCTTCTATTTCATTAAATATATGAATTAATCTGTGAAACATTAAAGGACATCCCACTATTTGTTCAACTGTTTCTAGAAATCTATCAAGATCTTGAGGTGTGGGAAGAAGAGAATAAGCATTTATGTAGCACCTACTATGTGCCAGGTGCTGTGCTAGGTGCTTAAAAAAAATTACTTCATTTGATCCTCACAACAACCTAGGTACTATTATTATCCCCATTTTACAACTGAGGAAACTGAGGCAAACAGAGGTTAAGTAATTTGCTCAGTCACATAGCTAGTCAGTATAAGAGAACAGATTTCAACTCAGGTCTTCCTGACTCCAGGCCCAGCACTGCATGCACTGAGCCGCCAACTGCCTCTCAAGTCTTCTTTATATAGGTTTAATATGTATTTATAGGGTACCAACCAAATATTTGGTACATTTTTTATTGAAAATTTCTTTTTACCAGGTTTCCCTTGATTTTTCTTTTGTTAGTTTTATATGGAAACATAGAATATTTTGTGAATTTATCTCACATCCTGCTACTTGACTGAAGTTGTTTAATTGTCTTTTAGAGCCAGCCTACAATCCTCCATCACCCTGTCTACTCTTTTGACTCTATAACATAATACTATTGGCCAATCAGGTGTATTACTAGAGACTAATTTGGTAGCCTTTCAAGGTTCCTGCCAAACCTCAACTGCTATCTGTGGTGGTGGTTTCCAAGCACACTTATTCCCTGCTGTCCATGATCTTGGCTGGCATTTTCCTACTTTGCCTCCTCCCTATCCCCACCACCTTGGCATGGAAAATGGGTTGAGCTTTCAGGGAACTCTTGTCTTTACTTCAAGAGTGCTTCTAGCTACTAGGTTGTTCCATACACAGGCAGAGCTGTCAGTCACTTTTACTCTCCCCCCATACCCTTAGGGCATGAAGTTCTCCCTATCTCCTCTCTAGGGAAGGGGGTTTCTTTTCCAAAAAGGATGTAAGGAAATAATTTAATGCCAGCAAGTTAGCTTGTCACAGTCTTCCTGTCTTGTTTTGATGCCCAGAGACAGTTCAGGAAATGTATTCCGTCTGTTCCGGGAAATGATTAAAATAAATCAATAACTGTCTTATTTGACTATGAGCCCCCAGCCAAAAATCTTACTCGGGCAGATAAAACAGTTTTAAATCTCGTTTCCCAATCAGGCCACCTCAACTGTATTCAACCAATATCACGCACAGTTTAGAAATTACGTTCATCAAAAGTTTTATCCCATTTGTCAGCTTAAGAAATAAGATGAACTTGTACATAAAGAAAGGTAAATGCCTCTGAAACCCAGAGAGATGCATCCCATTCAAAGTGAATTTATTTGCCCTCTCAGGGGAATAGCAGAGAGAAATTAAAATAAACACCTTTAGTCTCTAGAAGGATAAGATTTCTATAGCACAGTTACAACCCTAACTGTGGTTTACGCATGCTTCATCCACACTAAACTAGCTCGAGAGTCCTTCTGACCACCTCAAGCCTCCCATCCACTTCTCTTGCTGTCAGTTCCTCAACTTCCACTTTCCCAGGTCATGCTCTTCCAACTGCTTCTTGCTTCCACAAGTCTAAAGGTAGGAGGGATGAGCAGGATAGACCACAAGGTCAGCCTATTTTGCCAAAGGAGAAGTCTCCCTACTAAGTCTCTTGAAGCATTATTTTCTAAGGCAAGGCCAAAGATGGCTTGCAATACTATCACAGTTCTATCTTTCTTAATAACTCTATCACTTAATTACTCCATACCAGGGGTTCTTAACTTTTTTTGTGTCAAGGGTCTCTCTTTGACAACCTGGTGAAGCCTACTGACCCCTTCTCAGAATAATGTTTTTAAATGTATACAATGAAATATATAAGATTACAAAGGAAACCAATTATATTGAAATAGTTATCTGCATATGCACATATGTAATTCATATATAAATATGTATATCTATATATGCATATATACATATACACAGATATATGTATATATGTGTGTATACATATATACACATATGTTTTTCAAGTGTATATATATGTGTCTGTGTATGTATACATATATATACATATATAAAAATGTGTGTGTGTGTGTTTTTCAAGTTCACAGACCCCAGGTTAAGAATCTCTTCTCAATTTCCTCAGGTATAAAATGAGGAATCTGGACTAGATGATCTCTGAAATCTCTTCTGGCTCTAAATCTTGTTACTTTGAAATCTATAATAATTCAGAAGAGATTTGTCTAGCCACCCACAAAAGGAAAACAAAAATGGTTTGTATCCTTTACAGGAAACATTCCTGATTTATGTTTCTTCAGTTCATTATTTTAAATATTGGCATGCACAATTCCAACTGAAGCCTATAAGCTGTATATATTTAGACTGTCTGCAGCATTGGCTTGGTTTAGAATTGTGCATGCCAATATTCAAAATAATGAATTGAAGAAACATAAATCAGGAACGTTTGTTCTACACACACATGCACACATTACACCATGATTTCCTTGGTACAGGAAACTCTCAAGTGAAGAAACTTGTTTTACTAATCCAGATGGGCATTTTTCTGCAGTTTATCATCTTAAAGAATTGCCAAGTTGCTTAAGGCAGTGCCAAGGGCATTGTTAGGTCAAATGAATTGTCCATGGTCACAAAGCCAGTATATGTTAGAGATGAGACTTAACTCTCAATCTTCCCTTCTCTCTAGCCACAATGTCTCACTTCTCTTACCTATGGCAGGGTAGCAAAGTGGATTAAGAGCTTGTATGTGTATATCTGAAAGCATTTCTCTTATTTATATTCTTATTTTCTTATACTATCATATTCTCTTATTTATATTCTCTTGTTCTAAGCTTATATTCTATTGGCAAGAAATATAATTATATATAATTACTATAATAATATAATTAATAAGTATGAAACACATGCAGAGTAAATAAGAATAATAATGTCTTGAGCCAATGAGGGATCAGGATAAGCCTTCTATAGGCAGACATGAGGAAGGAATACTTTTGAGGCAGGGACAGCCTGTGTGAAAGAACAGAGACCAAGGATAGAATATTGTATACAGGTAACAACATAAGCCATATTGATCATAATTTATTACAGAGTATGTGAAAGAGAGTAACATGCCAGGTACAATAAGCCTGGAAAGGTAGGAAAGGTTTTTACATTTCAAATGAAGGAGTCTTTGAACCTAGAGGTAATCCAGAAGTCACTGGAGTATCCTGGGTAGAGGAGTGACATGTCCAGACCTATGCTTTAGGAATATCACTTTGGCAGCTGTATGGAAGATGGACTGAAGAAGGGAAAGACTCTAGACTCTGGGAGACCAACTAGGAGGTTATTGCAATAGTCCAGTTGAGGGGTGATCAGCACCTGAACTAAGATGGCAGCCATATGCATGGAGAAAAGGGAACAGACAAAAAACATGTTGTGAAGGAAGAATCAACAAGATTTGCTAACTGAATGAATGTGGGAGGTAAGAGAGAGTGGAAAGTCGAAGAGGACTTTAAGTTTGCAAAAATGGGTGACTAAGTTTGGTTGGGGTAGATGGGGGGGGGGGGAAGGGGCAACTAGGTGGTAAAGTGGATGGAGCACCAGGCCTGGAGTTAGGAAGACCTAAATTGAAATCCTGCCTTAGACATTTATTAGGTGGGTGACTCTGCGCAAGTCACTTAATCCTGTTTGCCTTAGTTTCTTCATTTGTAAAATGAGCTAGAGAAGGAAATGGTAAACTACTCCAGTATCTTTGCCCAAAAAAATTCAAAAAACCAAATAGCATCATGAAGAGTCAGACAAGACTGAAATGATTGAACACAAACGACAACTGGGGAAAAGATAATGAGTTCTGTTTTGAACACATTAAGTTGGGCCAATGGAACATCCAATTTGAAATGTCCAATAGGTAGTTGATGATGTATAATCATAGCTCAGGACAGAGATTAAGCCTAGATATGTTGATTGGGGCGTTACCTACATAATACGGCTATTGTACCTATGACAGTTGATAAGATCACCCAGAGAGTGTAGAGAAAAAGAATCAAGTCAGAGCCCTAGAATATACTTACAGTTAGATGGTAGATGATCTAAAGAAGAAAAAGAGAACTGGCCAATCAAGTAGAAGGAAAACCAGGAGAAAAGTGTCATGAAAGTCCAGGAAGGGAAAAGAATAAGCATTTATATATTGCTTACTATGCGCCAAGCACTGTGCTAAAGGCTATTCACAATTATTATTTCCTTTTATTCACACAACAACCCCAGGGAGTATTGTTATTCTCCTTATTTTACAGTTGAGTACCCCAAAGGAAACAGAAGGAAAAAGGGTCACACAGCTAGTAAGTATTTGAAGCTGCATTTGAATTCAAGTCTTCCTGACTCCAGGCCACTGTGACACAGCTGCCTTCAGAAAGGAATAGTGTCCAGTAAGGAAAGCTTCCAGAAATGAAAAAGTATTCAGATAGCCAAGCATGTCAAATGCATCCAGAAGACAAAGGATTAAGAAAAGGCCATTGAATTTGGCAATTAAAAGATCATTGGTAACTTTGGAGAGAGAAATTGCAGTTGAATGAGATCAGAAGACAGATTACAAGGGTTCAGAAGTGAGTAAAAGGAGAAGTTGATAAAATGAGTACAAATTCATTTTTCTAGGAGTTTGGCAGTAAAAGATTAGAGATAGGAAATAGAAGCTTACAGGAACGGTAGTGATAGGTAAAGGTGTTTTAAAGATGGTAGAGATTTGGACATGTTTATGTTTAGGAAAGAAGCTAGTATAGAGACATTGGTGATTAGAAAAAGAAATGGGATAATTGTAGGGAAATCAATGGGGGATGGAATAAAAAAAAATCTGAATAGAGGGGTTGACCTTTCTCTTTCAACAGTGTGGCTACCTCCTAATCAGATTCCAGAATAAAGCAGGAGAGACCACAGAATGACGTAAAGGGGTTTGAGATGTAGAGGAAGAGGGAGCTCATCATAAACAGCCTCTGAATGGCTCAGTAAAGGTCCTCTGATAATTGAGGGGGTTGGGGAGATGGGGGAGAGGCTTGAACAGAAAAAAGAAGGCATGGCTGTGGAGAACATAATAGAAAGACAATTAGAGAATAGTAAAAAGATTGGTTTGTGGACTGCACCTAGCACACAGCAAGTGTTTAATAAATGCTTGTTGATTATTTGATTAATTGGCAGTGAAGTTCCAGCCGAGATTAGATAACACAAATCTGTAATGGACCCAGCCAGCTCTAATGGAAGTTGCTGTAGTACTTTTCAGTAGTATATGGATAGGAACAGAGAAGACAGATAGTGAGGGTAACACAGGATTGAGTTTTAGTGGGCATGCATAGCAACAGAGTAAGAAGGCAAATGATTCAAGAGTAGAGGACAGTGTAAAGTTAGATTGGTGAACTATAGGTTCACAATTGAGAAGAAAGGAAAATCAAGTCAGAGTATCAGCGACTGCCTAGGAGAGGATTTGAGAGACTAAATGAGGGAACAAGGGTCACAGTGAGGATGAAAAATGTATTTGGGAAAGATGAGGTATAAGAAGAAATGGAATAATAGAAGATTATTGTCAGATAAAGGAATTCCAGGATTCTTGGTCATGGAAGTAGAATATTTATGGGTGATGGTGTGATGACAGCTAGAAGAAAAGTGCAGGTGTTAAAGAACGAATATGAAGTTGAAAATAAAACAGAGAGACATAGTACATGTAGTTATTTCTAACCAATAGAAAGACAATCTTCCTATTTAGAATGGTACATTATTGACTAATACTTTGATCTTAATGTTTTCTGATGGCATTATTTAACAACCTTTGGTTTTCCTGTATTAAATCAAACTTCATAACAGTGTTAAATAGACTATCATCTTTAGTACTTGGCTCTGAATTCTCCATTGCAATGATCTCCTACATCTGTGGCTCTAAAAGGAATTGGCCAGAGTGCTGCCCTTAACCATATGAAGAACATTAAGAGACTTCCTTTTCAGCATCCTCTTTTAAATAATACTTCATTTAAAAAATGTTACTGGGCTGAGCTTTCTTCCCAAATATTGATCTTCTTTCATTTTAAATGTTCCACCAGCTATGATAGACATGAAATCCCAGCTGAGTATGAATAGTTTCCAAATCATTCCCTGTGAGAGAAATTAAAAAGAATAATTCACAAGAACTTTTAACTCCTTTGGTTCCAAAAGATCCAAACTACTCTTTCATTGTAAGTTTGCAAGATCATTTTCTTTTTAAATGTTTATTTTTTCAATAATAACAGTTCATTTTGCTAAGCTCCCGCTTCTCCCCACTCCACTCAAAAAAAAACAGTTGTAACAAATATGCATACTCAAGCAAAACAAAATCCCATATTAGCCGTATGCAATAATGCACGTCTCACAGTACATATGTAGTGCCATCACCTCTACATCAGAAGGTGGTTAACATTATCTTTAGTCCTCTTGAGTCATAGCTGATCATCACATCTATCAGTGTTCTAAAGTCTTTCAGAATTGTTCATTACAATGTTGTTGGTATTGTATAAATTATTCTCCTGGTTCTGCTCATTTTCAAATGCTACAGAAAACGGTGGATATCGGTGATAACAGTTCTTATCTCTAGACCTTTGGAGAAAAGGGTTCAGAGCTAGAATAGATGTGATCCTATGGGGTGAGTGTCTAAAGCAGAAATCAGGAGATGGCAGAGTCAAATAGTAATGAATAATCAAAACTGTACCTGGAGAAAATTCAGCTAGTACAGAGAAAGAAGGGAAGAGGTGAGAAAAAGGAAGAAAGCCAATCGCACATACAGTAGGTAAGGAAAGCTATACCCCAGAGTCTTGGCCCTTGCTCTCAAGGGGTTTGGGGGAAAAAATCCTGGTAGAATGGTGCCAAGGCCCCCAGATATAGTTGCCAGACTTCTTGATCCCCCTTAGTATTAGTCTAGCCTTCCCTCTCCTGATTATTTCTAATCTGTCCTGTATATATCCTGTTTGTGCATAGTTGTTTTCATGTTGTATCTCCCATTAGACTGTGACCTCCATGAGGAATTGTCTTTTGCCTTTGTATCCCCAGAGCTTTGTACAGTGCCTTGCACACAGTAGGTGCTAAATAAATGCTTATCGATTGATGAGTTGTACCCTCAAACATACACTTCCAGAAGATGACAAGGTGAAGCACAGAGACAGTAGTCTACCAAGGTGAAGAAACATATCACATACACACACACGCACACACACACACACACACACACACACACACACACACACACACTTGGGCCAGTCTCAGTTTTTCTGTGTTATGGCTCCTTGTCTAACGATACCATGACATTAGCTTAGACATATATGAGAAAGACAAGAACAAGATAGGAATAAATACACATGTGATAATATTTGGAAAGAATGTCAAAAAAAGCCAAGATTAATATGAGCTGAGGCTTTTATAAACATTAAGAACAACAAAAAAAAACTGCTTTTAAAAGTACTTTGGGGACAAGTAGGTCAAAAAAAGAAATAAGAGCCTAACTTGGAGTAGCTAGGAAGATGATAATGGACTCTGAAGAAACGCAGAATTTTTCAACTTCTATTTGCTTTACTAAGGAGAAATCATAATAGGACAATTGCAGGATTACAAAGCTTTTTATATGGATAAATTACGTACATTATTTCATTTATATTACATTCACTTATATTTCATTTAGACCAGGAATGGGGAACCTGTGGCCTTGAGGCCACTTGTGACCCTCTAGGTCTTCAAGTGTGGCCCTTTTACTGGATTCAGACAAGGATTCGGTCAAAGGGCCACCCTTGAGGACCTACAGGGCCATACATGGCCTCAAGGCCATAGGTTCCTCACTCTTCACAGACTAATTTTGCCTACTGCACAGTTAAGCCTACAGTAATCCCTGGGAACTATATGAGTTAATATATTCTCCCTGACTTGATGAAAGGAGTGAAGAATCATAGAATTAATGAATCTCAGCAATCATACAAGTTCAGAGTTGAAAGTGAACTCAAAAGCCATTTTGTCTAACAGTGTGGTACAGGGGAAAGAGAACTGGCATTGAAGTCAAAGGACTTGGGTTCCAGTGTTGGTTCTGCTTCTTCCTACCTGTGTGACTTTGGGCAAGTCACTTCATTCTCTCTGGGCTTCAAATTCCACATCTCTAAAATGAGGGGGTTAGACTAAATGAACTCTAGGTACCTTTTAGCTCTAGATTTATGGTCATATGAACATATACCTATCCAAAGACTAAGGGAAAGAGAAGGGGGAAGAAGACAGTTGGAAATTAAAAGTATATAAAAATTTGAGCAATCAATAATAAAATTTAATAATATGCGCTATGATTTTTCTAGGAATCAAAATCTAGGTCACTGTACCACAGTTTATCAACTCCATTCTATATTCTTTTTTGGAAAATATGCATATTTGCTCTTCTTCGGTCCTGCAGGTTCTTTCACCCTCCCGAGTATAAACCAGTGCTAGCCCTACATGCTATTACTACACAGATGTAGCCTGTGTTTCTTTGCTGAGCTGGTTTTTCTGGAACTACCACGATCTCTGAAAGATCACAGATCACTGACAGTGGCTCAGTTATTACATCCACAAGTTCTTTCAGTACAAGATATAGTTCATATGGGCCTGGCGACTTGAACTCATGGACAGTAGCTAGGTACTCATCTCCTGATTTATCTTGGGGTTTCAACTATCTGTTAGCCATTTTTTCTCTTTCCTTCCTGAAGGAACCAAAGATCATTCATTCTTCTTAGTAGAAAACACAGAAAACAAGAGTGTAAGAGTTCTACCTTTTTTCCCATCATCTTTTATCATTATTCCATTCAACCTGAGCCATGATCCTGTCACTCCTTTGAGCCCGCTCTTTTTTTTCCTTTTTCCTTATTATCCTTAGCTTTCTTTACCAGCCTCCATTCATTCTGAACTTCAATGATCCTGACACTAATTACAGCATTTGATTCGTTTTGGCCAGACTGAGCCTCTTCATCCACATAGCAGAGGAGAGGGAACAAAAGGTAGACAGAAACAGCTAGAAGGAATGAGTGATGAATCCATAAGTGTAATCCCTAACACCAAAGCTTAGTCGTGATGGGTATTTCAAAAGGCGCTTGAGGTCTGCTTAGCCTAGATTGTTGCTAAGGCAGCAACTCCTTTTACTCTCGTGATTATAAAGCAATGCTGGCCCTAGATACTGTTAATGCTCAGACCTAGCCTACAGTTCTATACTGGGCTGGCTTTTCTCTGCATCTTTGCCTCTCAAAACCCAAATAAGACAGCTGAGAAATTGATGACACTGATTAACACATATGACCTATGTATGCATCTGCTACTAACGATTTGTATATTGTTTATAAACACTACATTGAATTTAAGAAGCATGGAGCTCTGTTTCATTTCCTGAAATCTGGAACTGGATAAATCCATCACAACATGTATTCATCCTTCATTACCTGCCCATCCATCTTCTACATATACAGAAACACTTCAGTATTTTGATGTCAGCTCTCCTCTGGACAATACAGATCACCCGTCAATACCCTCTCATTCTACCAATCAATCATCAAATGTTTGTTAAGCATCTGCTATGTCCCAGGTGCTAGGGATACAAAAAAAAAAAGAATGAAATATTCCCTGTTTTGCAAGGAGTTTATATTCTAATGAGGAAAAGTACTAGGTATGTGACCCTGGCAAGTCACTTAAGTTTCCTCATTTGTCAGATAACATCTACCTCACAGGGTTGTTGTGAGGATAAGATGAGATAATTATTTTTAAAATGCTTAGCACAATGCCTGGCACATAGGAAGTGATTACATATATAAACATATATGTATGTATGGATGTGTATACGTATGTGTAGGCATGGATGTGGATGTGGATATATATGTATATGTGTGCACATGTGTACATATATATGAGTGTGTATATGTATATACACACATATATATAAATGTTAGCTATCATTATTAATACATTATAAAAATACCTACAGCATAAATGGAAAGTAAAATATATATATACAAAGTACATATTTATATACATATAATATATATATACTTTAATATATATAGACTTTGTGTGTATATATATATATATACACAAAGTAGTCCAGAAAAAGATTCTAAGTTGTAGAAGTACTGATCTGCATCGATAGAAGAAGTTTCTTCACTGGGGATCTCCCTGCACAAATGAAGTCACACAAATGATAATGATATCAAGTTTCGCATTCAATAATTAATTAATTTAATAAACATTTACTAAAACACCTCTGCCCAAACCACTGGTATAGATACTGTGAGAGAAACAAAATATAGATAAGACATAATCATTTCCTCATGGGGCATACAATCCATTTGAGAGTTAAGACACAAACAGAGGCTTTTATCTCAGAAACAATGTCATGAAATATCAATGCCAAAAACCAAAGGGGAATTTCTTCAAGTAGCAACATAATACAATATTGCAAAGATGAATCAAGACTAACAAGTTAGACAAGAAGACAGTAATTATCCCACAGTTAGAAGATTCTATAGGCACTGGTAAACCTATACTCCTTCCCCTTTCATTCAAATAGTTGGAAAAGATTCCCAGAGAGCCCTGAGAAGTTAAAAACATACATGTGTTCTTTGACTATCCTCAGAATGCAACAGAAACTTTAAGATGGCTTCATGGGTAATGGGGTCCCCCCAACCCAGCAAGTGTAAAAGCTAGGTTTGCAAAATCCAATCTATGTGAAAATTGAGAATATGAGCATTGCAAGGAGGAGGAAACTAGGAACAGCTCTGTAGCGATATAAGGGAAATCCTAAATATCAGATGGTGAGTTTGAGAATAAAGATCTGATAGAGCCAGCTACAGCTAGCTTATAAAATCCCAGGAGGTACTGGAGTGAAGGACCTTCCCATTACATACAAATAGCTGGTCTAGAACCATGAATCATGGGCTACCAGGAATATAGTGATGAAGACAGGAAGGACTGGCAGGGTGCATCAGCTGCCCCAGGAGCTGAATGCTATTGGCACCAGCCTGATTCCAAATGTGCTACAGCTGTTCTAACCATGCCTTCCAAACACAGTGGTATTCTTAGGGGGAAGGAGGGAGAAGTGTCTGTGCTTCCAAAAATGCACGTCTGATTTCTAGAAAAGCCTTTAGTCTTTATCTTTGTCCTTTGTGAGAGGAAGTTTAAATTTTTTTAGTAGCTTACTGTATTTAATTAAATCTGCTCAGGAGAATAGTGAATTAAATAAAGTCACCAGGACAATGCTTAACAACAGCTTTGTTGAAAACCAAGAAATGCCCTTTAAAATAAGGCTCCCTATATTCAGTTCACATGAGTGTTTGCTCTGACATTATGAATTATCAAAGACAACAGAGACTGGCCTGAAGAATGAACATATTTTGAGAAACAGAAACATTTAAAATCAAAACACAATAATTAACATAAAACATTGAAATTCAGGACATAATTATATTACTTAGTAGATGGTGGGCAACAAAGCCTAAGAATATTTCAAGCCAAGGTTTAAGATAATATAAATAGAAAAAGGAAATAATCCTGGCTTAATGACCCTCAGAATGTTCTGGGAGTGAAATCTCGTTTCCATAGTGATAGCTTTTTGCCTAGGTTTTTCGACACTTGTTCTAAAACCTCAAATGGCATAAACATCACAAGGCCAGAATCATTTCCTCATCTAAATTTTTCACTGGGATTTTTTTCCTGCCTCATCCAATATTCCTTTGTAAGCTAGCATCTGAGGAGGTCTTTTCAATGACTCTTTTTAAAAGGGAGTAGGGGATAATTCTATGGAGCCCACATTCAGAGTTGAAATGAATAAGCGCCACACACAGGAGGGGTAGCACCTATTCTAGGCATGGTCAGGCTACTTGCAGTCCCCCACCTGCACCTACTGACTCTGGCTGAAGGGGTAGATCACATATGGTATGGTTGGTGATGACAGAAGTGACCAAGGAGACCTTGCCAATATCAGTGAAGAGTAGATCACGGAATAATAGATTTGTCAATGGAAGTGAGGGCCACCAATTTTCACTACCCTCATTTTACAGATGAGACATCCTGGGGCCAGAGAGGTCACACAGGTAGGAAATTGCACAGGGAAGGATTTGAATTCAACTATACTGATTCCAAATCTATAGCTCTATACACTTCACCATGCTGCCTCTAAAGAGAAAGAGGAAATTCTTTTTCTTCCCAGATTGACTGGGCTTGCTTATTATGTTCATAAAAGAAGAATTTACAATTATTAGATTTCAGAATTGGAAGAAACCTTAGAGATACTCTAATCCCCTTCATTTCACAGATGGAAAACTGAGTCTTGAAGAGCTATGATAGTTTGCTCAAGGTCATACAACTGTTGGTAACAATATTTGGAGAAGAATCTAGGTCCAGTTGTCTTTTCACAGGACCAGGATGCTAAGTCAAAGTTGGCTATTGTATATATGTTAATCTTTTATCTCAGAAGAACCTTGTTGAAGTAAAATCTTCCCTACATCAGCAAATGCCGTATGTTTGTAATACCAAGCAAAGTGGGACTTTTTGCTGTTTTTTTTTTCCTCTCGGAGTGCTGAGCACTATGGCAATCAAGTGCCTTTGAGTCTTGCCTTTGTTTGAATCAAGAGTCTTTGATTGAAATAAGAATCTTTGGTGACCTGCTTAAGTCACAAGAAAGCCTAGGTCACATGAGCTTGAGTCACATGGTTGTGACACCCTCTGTGGACTGACCCTGAAGAAATTCATATATACTCTGAGGTTAGCATTTTGCTTTGGGGCTCACTCATTGGAAGAGTGTTCTTATGATTTGGCCAGACAAGACTCTGGGTAACTGTTAATGAGCCCTAAGGCTTTGAAAACCCAGATGTTGGTGCTTCTGTCTCTCTTTCTCTCTCTCTCTCTCTCTCTCTCTCTCTCTCTCTCTCTCTCTCTCTCCCTCCCTCCCTCTCTGGTAACTATGTATGTATCGCTATGGACAGACAAAATCTCTGTCAGCTGATTTGTGTTATTTGCTCTGTTTATGTAATTTCTGCTTGTAATTTCTATTTGTGTTTTCTCTGAAGTTCAGGGTGCTGACTTTTCCCCCTGAACTAAGTGAATGATATATGTATTCTTAATTAAAATGAGATTGTAAACCCCTTAAAGTTGCTTTCCTTACAAAAGCAGATCAAAGAACCTGTGCTAGCAGCCCTCCTGTGTGATGGTGTTGTTGGTCTTATACCTCCGCAGCAGCTGCTAGTAACATTGTTGTTACAGCGTTAAAAAGAAA
This sequence comes from Phalanger gymnotis, assembly GCA_028646595.1. Classification (NCBI taxonomy): domain Eukaryota; kingdom Metazoa; phylum Chordata; class Mammalia; order Diprotodontia; family Phalangeridae; genus Phalanger; species Phalanger gymnotis. The sequence continues at coordinate 119,168,348 of CM053626.1, read as the reverse complement.
AAGCCAGTCTCTGATCAGTCATTATCATTAGGACTAAGGAACTACTCTAAGTAAATGGTGAAATGGGCACTTGTGTCAGTCTCTGAATGGAGAGGCAAACTAGAACAATGTAAAGGGCCTTGGCTCTGAAGTCAAATTATGTGAATTCCACTCCTGCCCCTGACATTTACTTTCTCTGTGACCTTGGACAAGTTAAGAAATACCCCCTTTTCCCCAAGTCCTCAGTTCCCTCATCTATAAAATTAGATAGCTATACCAGATGGCTCCTGGGCTCCCTTCTGGTTCTATGATCCTACAAGTATTAAATAATTCCATCATTGTCCCTTGAGGTTGTCAAATCCAGTTAATGGTAAGCCTCCCTAAGGGTACAATTACCAACACCCAACATTTCCATAGTCACTTAATGTTTCTGTGAGGTAAGTAGCAGTAGAGCAAGTATCTCCATCCTAGAGATGATAAAACTGGCTCAGAGAGGTTGTCACATAGTTAATGGTGAGACTATTCTGAGAAACCACATATCATAATTTTTATTACCTCCAAATACTCAGTTAATTCAACATGGGCCCAAAACCTGGAGGTGAGCCTGAGTTACTATCCCTAGCAGGTCCAGGTTAATCTTGTTCTAAGAAGAAGCAATAAAAAGGAATGAATTCTTAATGAAAAGGCTCCCCATTTGTGGCAGACTCAGCCAATCCTACATTGGCAGAGTCCTATTTGAACACTTTGAGGTTTAGGGCAGGGCTCTGACTGATTCTACAGACTGTTCACTGCTCTTACATTTGGTGCATTTGAATTTTTTATATTGACTTGTTTTAGTACTTTAGTATTGATGTGTTTATCATGCAGAGGCAATTATAAAAATTCATATAAAATTCCAAGGAGAGTTTGGCATAGACCAGGATATAATTGAATAGGACCCAAAGGAAAGGGTTTATTCAAAATGGAAATCCATATAACCTCTATTTTGGTTAACAAAGAACTTCTGCCTATGGAGTGATGTATTTTAAAAGCTTCCCTATAGATGCGACATAAGCATTCCTACGTGTCAGCATAGTCTCTATTGAAAACATCTTCAGTGAATGACAAGTTGATTGGCCTCAATTTGATAAAGCTAGAATATAAATACATAATTTTAGGGTGGCCAACATTATGACAGATGTTGAATTCTGCATGAATACAGAAATAGGATGAACAGCATAGAAAATGTTGGTAGTTGGTGAATATAGGCAGTAAGGAAAATAGACTGAGACTGTCTGGAAAAAAAATGTCATGGGGATTGAATATATGACAAAATGCAGGGAAACAGTCCTTGGGGTATGTGCTAGTACACAGTCATAGCCTGATGAACAAACCTAATCTTGTCTGATCTCAGAAGCTAAGATTTATCAGACCTGATGAGTATTTGTATGGGAAACTACCTGGGAATACAAACTAGTCTAGGCCAGAAGTTACCCAAGGGTGGTCCCTGGGCATCCCCAAGTCCCCTTCAAAGGCTTTAGGAGAACAAAACTGTTTTCAAATATTAAGACAGTATTTGCCAACTAAATATCCCTCCCTTTTCTAACTATATTATCTATGTGAGGATTTTCTTCATATACTTAAACCAAAACAACATAGCTCAACAGATTAAATAGAAACATTCCTTTTATTTGTTGTTTTATAAATTCAGAATAAAAGAGGGGGCAGGGTTGGAGAAAAGGCAGGGTTTTAAAAAGGAGCAGAAAGTATTTCAATTATGCAAAATCTAGAAAATGTGAAGAGGAATAGTGTCAGATAAAGCTGGAAAGAGAGGTTGTAATTGGAATGTGGGTGACCTTAAACGTGAGGATAAGTAGTTTAGATTTTATTCTGTAACCAACAAGAAGCCATTGGTTTCTGAGTAAAGCAATGTCATGATTAAAGTGGTCCAAATAGTGTTAGAGTGAGATTCCTGAGCACTATGGCATTCTAGATCCCCCAGGTAATAAATTACTCACCTCTGTTCTAGACTCTAGAGTATTGCAATCTGATTGATAATAATCTGACATTTATGGGGCTCTTTAAGGTTTTCAGAGCATTTTACATATGTAACCTGCATGGGGGGTTGGGGGGTGGGAAGGGGGAAACAGTGACTCTCAGACTTGGGGGAGCAGGCTGTACCTACTCAAGTACATTTCCCCAACCCTTAAAGTCTGCAAACAGGATTCTGCCAGATTAGGGTAGGGGCAGCTAGGTGGTGCAGTGGATAGAGAACCAGGCATGGAGTCAGGAAGACTCATCTTCTTGAGTTCAAATCTGGCCTCAGACACTAGCTGTGTAACCCTGGGCAAGTCACTTCACCTGTTTGCCTCAGTTTCCTCATCTGGAGAAATGATCTGGAGAAGGAAATGGCAAACCACTCCAAAATCTTTGCCAAGAAAACCCCATATGAGGTCACAAAGAGTCAAACAGTACTGAAAAATGACTGAATCACAACAAATAAGAGTGGACTGAGACTATGTCAAATGGGGGTTCTCTGCATAAAGAATTTATTCCTTTTCATTGCTCCTTCTCAGAGATGTTTTATCCAGCGTTCTCAAAGTTCCTGGGAGTCTACCCTTGACTTTGAATTGTAAGAGACTTGGGGGAAGAAGAGGAAAGAGCATGCCAAGGGCCATTATACTGTGACTTCTACAGAGAAGTCACCAGAACTTATGAGTCATTTGAGCACGGCACAGTGACAACAACCAGAATCAGTAGATGATGGAGATGCTCAGAGAATGAACTACAGACTACTGGATCTACAATCACTGACTCCCTGTGAGTTAGGAAGACAAAACTGTGACCCTCTCACCTTCTATTTCTCCAAGAAGAAGCCACATATATTTAAAAATCTAACTTCTGGCGTGGGGGTTGGGAGAGACAGAAGAGAGGACTTTCATGCAGGTAACACTAGTCTGGTGGAGGGCTTCAACTGCAAGCACACAGTTACCATGCTGATGCTTCTATAACAACATAGTAATGCTACCAGGGCCTGAATTCACTCATGAGCTCCCCCTGGTGAGTTGCCATATATCTTGCTGATGCTTATACAGCCACTGTGAGCTAAGTACTACAGGTAATATTATTTTAGAGATGAGAAAAGTATGGCCAAGAGAAGCCATCAACCTATTCCATTGTCCCCCATCTAGTGAGTGTTTGAGGTGAGACTTGAACTCAAGTCTCTTCTGACTCCAAATCCAATTCTCTAGCCACAGTGACTTACTAAGATATATAGATATAGATAACTAGATATCTCAATCACAGAACTCTGTCACCAGGAAAAGAAAAATTAATTTCCAAACTGGATAAAATATGAAGCCAAGATATTATTGATTCTATTACTTAACATTTTAAAGTAACAAGCAGGATCCCAAAGCAATTAGCCATGCATCTTGATTTTGACATTTACTTCTTTACTGTCTATCACATAGTACCTATCAAGTTCTGGGCCTCTCCTATAGCCACTCCATTCATTTAGATTAGTTAATGGTACACATTACGCAAGGAAAGCCCAACATAAAATCATATCTAGAAATACATAAATGAAAGGAACATTTCCTTGATGAGCTTCATGTTACACACCACACACACACACACACACACACACACACACACACAGAGTTTTCTAATCTGTTAACTGATAGTTACCAACTTGCAAGTCCATACTTCCTTCCTTTTTTCTTTCCAATTTCCCCTTAATCTGACATAAATAGGAGTGGTTATGAGGGCAATTCAAATCCAAGGAAAAGAACAGGTGCCTGAGGAGAAAAAAGCCAAGAAAAAATTAAGAATTACAGTGCCATAGGATTAAATCTTGCTGTGGGGTAGAAGTAGAAAGAGGCTCTGGGGACAGGGAAGGAAAGGGAGAGGAGCTGAATGTAGAAAAGAAAGAAAGGGGAAGAAAAGAGTGGGAAAGAGGGAAAGAAGGAAGAGGAAGAAAGAGAGGTGGAGGAAAGGGAGGGAAGAAGAAAGGAAAAGAAGAGAAAAAGAGGAAAAAATGGTCAATCCCTGGCAAAATGATCAAATCACAAATTTTCCTAAAATTAGTCTTCCACTTCCCTAGTAACTATAAAAAATAAAGCTTTCCTTTATCAGCTTATTTTTATATCAGAAATGCCAGGTTCTGCCAGCGCATAAAGCAGTCAGAAGAATTCCTCTTCCGGTATACTTGACATCTAAGATGAATGAAAATTTGAACTGAACTGAAGATTTAAATAGTCTGAACAGGTCCCTCTAACCTACTCAAATGACCATGCAGCCTTTTCTCAAAGATGTCCCCTACAATAGTAACTTTGAAAGATTGATAATGAAACATACTTCCAAACCTCTTATCATAGAAAATGATAGGCTAGAGGTGCAGAATGATACAAGGCATGGATGGAGGGGGTGACTGTTTTTTGCTAGACTATATATATATTTGTCACAAGGGAGAGCTGGAAGATAGAGGGGAGTAGGTTAGTGGATAATGATAGATGTGAAAAAATAACTTCAATAAATCAGTTTTTAAATGCACAGAAGAAAACAAAGAAGTACAAAGCATTTTGTTACTACATTATTAAATTTAATATACATTTATTATTTACATATATATGGATATGTGTGTGTAACAACAATGCTACTTGCAGCTACTGTGGCTGTGTAAGGCCAATAACACCAGCACAGAAGAGCTGCTAGCACAGGTTCTTTGATCTGTTTTTTTTTAAAGAAAGCAACTTTAAGGGGTTAACAATCTCACTTTAATTAAACATACAGAAATAATTCACTTAGTTCAGGGGGAAAAGTCAGCACCCTGAACTTCAGATTAAATACAAACAGAAATTATTAAGAGAGAAAATATGAACAGATTAACAGACAAGCTTTTGTCCCACCATGGCAATACATGCATAGTTACCAGAGAGAGAAGCACCAACATCTGGGTTTTCAAAGTGGAAAGAGGGGCAGGGAGGGGCTCCTTAATGGCTACCCAGAGTCTCCACACCAACAGTCTTCCAATCCCAAAAGCATAATGCCAACCTCAGAGCATATAGGGCCCTGGGACTTAGCGCCTACTTGGCAGAAAGGTGTGGACTTAGCATCTACTTAGCAAAAGGGTGTGAAAGATCTTTAATCACTAGAATCACATCATATATATTGTTTCCAATCAAAGCCTCTTGATTCAAACAAAGGCAAGACTCATCAAAAGCACTTAATTGCCTTAGTGCCGAGAAGCACTCCAAAAGAAAGACAACAAAAAGTCCCACTTTACTTGCTTGATTCAAACAAAGGCAAAACTCAAAAGCACTTGCTTGCCTTAAGTACTGAGAAGCACTCCAAATCAAAAGACAACAAAAAAGTCCCAACCTGCTTGTCATTACAGTATGTGTATGAGAGAGAGGGAGGTGGAATAGAGGAGGTAGATAGGTAGGTAGGTAGGTAGGTAGGTAGGTAGGTAGACAGGTAGGTAGGTAGGTAGGTAGGTAGACAGGTAGGTAGACAGGTAGGTAGGTAGATAGATAGATAGATAGATAGATAGATAGATAGATAGATAGATAGATAGATAGATAGATAGATAGATAGATAGATAGATAGCTGATCTTGGAGCCAAGAAAACCTGGATTCAAGTTTAGCCTTTGATTCATACAGGTTGTTTGACACTAAGCAAGTTATTTAGCCACTCAGTGGTCTAGGCAACACTCTTAAGACTATAAGTTGCAAAGAAGGTGCCAACTGTCATTGGTAGGAGGAATTTCCTCATCCAGGAACTCACTATACTAATTAAATCAAAGGTGTAGTCTCTATTCCTGTATATGTGTATATGTATGCATATATGTATATATGTACACATATGTATGTATATATACATATATGTATATATATGGGTGTACACACATATAGAGATAGATGTGTACATATATAGAGATATATGTACACATATTTATACATATACATGTGCGTTATGCATGTATGACTCTCTCTTTAAAACAAATTGTCCATAAAGCCATATTTTTCTTATACAATCTTCTTTTTCTTTGTGTATTGAAATGTTCACAGTTGCTAATGACTTAAGTTTGCAAGAAAAAAGAAAATTTTAAATAAAATAAAAAAGGCCTCCCGAGACACTTACTATTTCCTGAAACAGCCACTTGCATTTTTTAGGCAGTACTCATTGTTAAGTCTTTCCTTACAAAGAACAAAACCTGTTTCTGCAGCTTCCACTAATTGCTCCATTGGCCCTATGGGAGCAAAGCAAACATGTTATCCCTCTTCTTTGTGACAGATAGCCCTTGAAAGACTTGCAACAGACAGCTTTCACATCTCCTTAAATTGTCTCTTCTCCAGGGTAAGATCCTCATTTCATAGGATCAGAGTTCTAATACTGGGAGAGGCCTTAGAGGGCATCTAGTCCAACCTCATCATCTTATAGATGAAGAAACTGAGTCACAGAGAGGTTAAGTAACTTTCCAGGAAGACCTAGATCCCCTGGCTAGACTGTAAACTCCTTAGGACAGGCATTACTTTCACTTTGGCCTTTGTGTTCCCAGTGCTTAGCATGAAGCCTGACATATTGCTTGTTGATTGATCAACCAATTCATTGGTTGAAATATTGAAAGTATATGATTGGGGACAGGTTTACTTTTCGTATAGTAGAAACATTATGAGAAAGAGACATAATAATAACCACGATTGAGGACACGAACAAAAGGGACCTAATACCAAAATAATGTTCTTTTAACGTATCAGGTGTTTTCTTTAAAAATTAATTAAAATTAAAATTGCTAAAAATTAAGAGTGACCACTATCCTAATGCAGGCAAAGTTCTGGTGGCCTAAAGCAGCAGCCACCACCATTTGATGCTACACTGGTATTAACCCTGTTAAACCTTGAATATCAACCAGGCACTCTGATAGCAGACTGGCCTTGAAATCAGAAAGACCCAGGTTCAAATACAGCCTCTCATACATAATAGCTGTATATCCATGGACAAATCCCTTAACATTCTACTCCTCTAAGAAATTTTCTAAATCAGATATAATGTTACTAATAAATTAAAAATCCTTATCAGTGGGCATTACTACATCTTAGGAATGAGTTACTTTCATGGATGAAATCCTAGTTCTGGGAAAGCCCCCCAAAAATAATCCCTCCATTATGGCAGATTATGCAACAAGCATACTAAAAGAATAATAAGACATCCCATTTATCAGGTAGACCCTCAGCAGTGGATGCATGGAGAATTATACAGGATAAGAGGCCATGGAAGGATTGTGACCCATGGAAAGAAGACTCAATAAAATCAATATACCAAAACACAATGTTGTCAATCAGGGCACAGCAAAATGAAGCAGGGCACAGATAAAAAGGTCTAGAAGTTCAGGAAGTGGGGAAAAGTGACAGCAGGACTTATTAGGACAGCTCATTGATAATTGCGTATGCATGCCACCTTCACCTCCAGTCCATTTCCTTTTCAGTGTCTTAGAATTTTTTGATTTCCCAAATAACTCTTATTCACTCTCTTTCCCTCTCATTCACTCAGTCTCTCACTCACTCTGTGTGTCTCTTTCTTTTTTCCCTCCCTTCACACTCCTATCCCTTCTTCTTTGTCTATCTCTCTTCTTCTCTCTTGACCTCAGTTTATCTCCCCACTGTGATTGTTGCTTACTACTCCTAGCCTTGAATTGGAAATCTGAGACTCTGCACTGTCTGACAGATGTCCTTCTCCTTTGGAATTGGTTTGTGTGACGTGGGAGACACTGGCAAAGGACCACCCAGCATGGCGGCAAAGAACATGCTATGCTGTATAAGCAAAGCAGTATCACAGTAGCCCAAAAGAAATATGAGATGCTCAAATTTAGAGACATTTCCATCCATATGTTCATATGGACTATTTTTGCTCAAACTGTGGTAGAGCCTTCTGAGCTCATATTGGTCTGATCAGCCACAGTTTAACACACTGTACCTTGACTCCAACATAGTGATATTGTTTTGGTCCTGTTTGAGAATGAAAGACAACCAATCAACCAACCCAAACCAGTTCTGAATCTCATTCCAACCCTCTTGGCTTGACTCTCAGTTAGAGATACTCTACCACCATGGCCACCACCATTACTCTCAAGCTAAAAGATCCTATGTACCTACCCCAGCATAGTCATTTGCTAACTATTAACCAGTTCAAGCAGGACAAAGGACTCATTACAGCAGCTTTATTTGCTAATGTAAATTTACTCCAAGCTTTATTCCAGGCTTTCTGAGTTTGAAGCCTGCAGGATATAAAAAGAGAAGGAAGACTCAAAGGTGGTATTCAAGGTTTCAAGTCTGAGTAGTAAAGAGAAAAGTTATGCCATTAACCAAAATAGAGAAGTCAGGAAGAAGGAGATTTTTAAAAGAAAAAAAAAGGTATTGATGTTTAGAAATAGACCTGAAGAGCTTATAGTATCAGTAGGACATCTGAATTAAAAACTACAACAGATAGAAGAAAATGCAAGACTAAAGCTCAGATATAAAAACTAGACATAATGATTAAAAAGGAATTTAAATTGAGGTTACAATTATGGCATCTCAGAATTGGAGTTCATGCCTGAATAAGAATCCATCTGCAACATATCCAATGAGAGGTTATCAGCCACAGTTAGAAAATATCGTGAAGGAGAACCCACTGTCTCCCACACAATCCATTCCTTTTGGATACCTCTAACTTTTAGGAAGTTTTTCTTACATCAAGGCTGAATCAGGACTTTTTCCAAGTTAGTTCTGGCCTCAGGGGGCAAGCAGAAAAGAAAATCATTCTTCCTAATGAATGCCCTTCAAAACCTTGAAGAAGCTATTATTTGTATTCTAAATTTTTTTCTTCTCCACATTAAACATTCCCAATGCCTTCAAATGACTCTAATATGACCTTCATCATTTTATTTGCTTTCCTCCGGATGCACTCCAATTTATCAATGTCCTTCCAAAACTTGGCACCCAGAGCTCAACACTTTGGAAGTAGTCTGACCAGTTCAGAGTATAGTAGGACTGTCACTTCCCTAGATATACCTAGACATTATTGTCTCAATGCGGAAAGGAATTGCCTTGATTTTTTTTCAACTGCCATGCTATACTCATGTGGAGCTTGAAGCATATTAAAACACCAACAATATTTTTCAGGTGAATTATTGTCTAGCCTTGTCTCCTCTAATATTGTTCCTGGGAAGCTGACTTTTTTTTTCTTTTACCTCAAGTACAATTTCATCTTACAAAATTCAGACCAATGTTCTAAGATATTTTTAGGTCTTGACTCTGTCATTCAATATGTTAGGTATCTCTCCTAGATCTGATCTATATGCAAATTTAGGTATAGCATCCATACCTTAATGCAAGTCATCGATAAAAATTGTTAAACAGATACATGGGGCATTCTATTAAACATCTCATTCACAGTGACATCAAATCACTAATAACCAAATACCCTTTAGGTCCTGTCATTCAAACAGTTCCTATCTCCAGCTAACTGTCCTATCATCTAGCTAGCATCTTTTTACCTGGTTTACAAGAAAAGCATGAGAGACCTTGCCAAATGATTTCCTGAAATCTAGATAGACAACACTGTTAGTATTTCCCCAATCTATCAGTCTATTAACCCTGTTAAAAAAAAAAAAGTAAAGTTATTCTGGCATGCCCTGCTTTTGATGAATCTATGGATTCTTTCTCTCTATATACCATTTTGTGAGAAACACAGTTGTGGGGATCACAGGGTTTCCTGGGCAGGGCCAAACCCTAAGGAAGAACCACATGATGGTCCCTTAGTCTACGGGGGTCACAGGACCCCACTAGTCAGGGTCAGACCCTGAGGAAGAACCACATGATGGCCCCTTAGTACAGTTGTGGGGAATCACAGAACTCCCCAGGGTTGGACTCTGAGAAAGACCCAAGTGATAACCCCTAAAGAAGACCTCAACACCACTGTGGGCATCACAAGATTACCCAAGGCAGGGTGAGGAAGTAAGCCCAAGACCTGCTTCCTCGGCTCATTGCTTTCCTGGTAGTATAACCTTAGGAAGATCCATGTGATTTGCCCATTCTCACCCAAAGAACTCAGGACCAGAGGGGAAAGGGAGAGGGGAAAGGGAGAGAGGAGAGGGAGAGAGGGGAGAGGGGGAGGGAGAGGGGGAGGG
>CM053626.1:119131785-119158118 GCA_028646595.1 Phalanger gymnotis | reverse complement strand
CCTCTTTAACATATGCAAATTATGCAGATCAGTAGGCCTTGACCAAGACCTGATCCTTGAATTGGTTCGACAAGTTTAGCCTCTCTAGCTTCCCTGACACCAGGATGGCATTGTCTTGGTAAATAAACTTTAACTCAACTATACGGATAGCTTCTGTGGGAGGAACACAAGATAGCATACTATCTTTTCTTACAATTTTGATCACCACTTCCTTTTCTAGAAGTTCATTAACCTTCCTTTGATCATGTATTCTAGAATTTGCTGAGAATCCATGTCAAGTTCACTGTCCTATAGTGTGTACATTCCACCCTCCACCCTTTTTTGAAAATTAGGACATTTTCTTTTCTCCATTCGTGTGGTACTACTTCTGTTCTCATTGAATCTAAGATAACTGACAATGACCCAACAATAGCATCCCCAATTTTCAGTACACTGGGATGTAATTTACTTACACCTAATAACTTGTTGCTCTCTTATTTACTCAATACTTATTTTGGTTGTCGATTCTCTATTAGCCATTTCTCTTCTGTCCTTTCTAGTCCGAAAATAGTTCTTCTTGGCAGGTAAAAATGAAGTAAAATAAGATTTAAGTTACTTTGTCTTCTCTCTGTACTCCATTACCATCATTCCAGCCACTCAAGCAGGGGCCCTATCCTTTCACTGATTCTCTTTAATTCAATCTAATACAAATAAATTTTTTCTTTAGCTTTCCTTGACATCCTTGGCTCATTCTGACTTTCAGAACACTCCTGAAAACTAATCTTTAGGACCATGCCATGCTTTTGTATTCATCGTCATTGCTTCTATCATGTGTAAATGTACTTTAAAAATCTAAGCTAGCATATCATAAAAGCATTAGAAGAGAACAAGATCTGTACTTTTCGTAACGCTGGCTGGTGTGGAATTTTTCACCAAACAAGTGATAAAGGAATCCTTCCCTACTTTCAATATTCAGATCAATGCCACCTCCTTCATGCAATCTTTCCTGATTCTAGTCAGTACTGGTTCCTCTTCCAACAAATTGACTGGTATTTACTGAGTATATATATTTTATTTACTTAGATGTGTACATATTTTTCTTCTTATCAGATTGATCTCTTCGAGGACAAGAGACTGTTTAAATTTTTTCTTTATAGCTCCAGTTCCTATCTCGGTTTCCAGAACATAATAGATGCTTAATATATGCCTATTGATTGAGGTCACAAAAGGTTTTTTTTAAAATATCATTTTAATGATATGAAATTGAGCATTTGTATGAACAAAATTAATGCGACTAAGCTAGGATAAGGAGGAAAATTTTTTTATTGAAAAAAATCTTCGCAGCAGATGCCTCTGATAAAAGTCTGGTATCGAAGATATATAAACAAATTAATACAAACATGTTGGACCAACAGCCATTCTCCAATGAATAAGTGGTCAAAGGATAGGAAGAAACAGTTCTCAAAGAATTGCAAACTTTTAACAATATGAACAATTGCTGCAAATCACTAAGAGAGAAAAGGAAATCAGAACAACTCTGAGGTTTCATTTGACACTGGGCAGATTGACAAAGTTAATGAAAGATGTAAATAGTCATTGCTGAAGGAGATAGTCACACTGTGGAATAGAGACATCTCATAAGCTATTGTTGGAGTAGTGTACTGGTCCAGCCATTCTGGAAAATGATTTGAAATTATATAATTTTTTCTGCTATGGCCATACCCATTTTACCCAGATTCCACTGCTAGGCATATATGGCAAAAACGTCAAAACAGAAAGATAAGTCCTACATACACCAAAATATTCACAATAGCGTTAAGGTAGCAAAGAACTGGAAACAAAGTGCTTATTAGGTGGGGAATGGCTAAACAAATTATAGCATATGAATATACTTGAATATTACTGTACTGTAAGAAACAGAATTTGAAGAATTCAGAGAAGCTTGTAAAGACATAAATTGATTCAGAATGAAGTCAGAAAAAAAACAGGAAAATAATTTATATACTGATTACAGTGGCATAAATGCAAAGAAGAAAGGGGAATTAAGTGTTATATAACACATTGATTACCCTTGGTCCTGAAGAAAAATTGAGAAAATGCACCTCTCTCCTTTCACTGAAAGAGCAGGGGAATATGAATGTAGAATATTGACTCTACCATCAGAGATAGTTGATATGTTGGTGGGTTTTGCTCTACCACTTTTTCCCCCACTTTCATTTTTAATCTTTATTACAAAGAAGACTTACTGGGTAGTAGAGAAAGCAATGTGTTTAGAAACGAATATGATGTAAAAATAAAAAATCCATAAAATGAAATTTATATCAAAAATGTAAAATCCAAATTAGTTAATGAGATCTCTATGTGTCCACATCAATCTCTTTATATAATTCCCCACTATCCTCCTCATCTAATACAGGTTGTATTCCTGTCGTAAAACATAAGGTCAGAACCATCTCACTTTCATATTTGTACAATGTAGACAATTAATAAATCCTTGATAAATTGATTCATCAGACTCATCTAAGACTATTGCAATATCTTCCCATTTGGTGTCCTTGCCCAAAGTCTCTGTACACCTAATCTATACAGCTGCCAAACAGGTATTTCTAACACACAGGTTTGATTAGAACACTCCCTTCTCAAAAGGCTCCAGTGGTTCCCTGTTGACCTTAAGATAAACCTCTGGTTGGTTTTAAAAGCCTTCCACAATCTCTCTCCAGCCTCTTTTTTCAGGCTTATTCCATATTACTATCCTTCATGCACTCCAGCCAATCTGAAGAACCTACTGTTTCTCACAGTTCAGCCCAGATGACCCATTCAACATAGGAGCTTTTCTGACTCCCCTAGCTGCCAGCATGACTCTCCCACTCCCAATTTACTTTGTACTCACTTTTGAATGTAGTTTGTTCTTACTTATATCATATTTGGTAAGTTGCTAGGTGATGGCATCAATAGAGCACCTGGCCCAGAGTCACAAAGGCCAGGTTCAAACCTGGCCTCAGACATACTTACTAAAGGCCCTGGGAAAGTCTCTTCACTTCTGTTTACCTGACTTTCCTCAACTGTAAAATGGGGACAATAATAGCATATACCTCCCAGTTTTGTTGTGAGGATGAAATGAGACATTTGGAAAGCACTCAGCACAGTGCCTGAGACATCATAGGCATTTAAGAAATGCTTGTTGCCCTCCTTTTAGCACCAAGCACAGAGCCTGACACACAGTAATTGTTTAATAAATATTTGTGGATTGGTCCAAACCCCTCTATACTTCCCCCCAAAAGATGACAATGCGTAAAGTGTTATGCTGGGGTGGGAGGAAAGCCTAGAGAAAACGAAAGATGGTCGCCTGACCCAAGAAACTAAACTTCCTGGTAGGGATGCAACATTTAAACAAATGAATACAATTCCACTGCTTCCAAAAGTTGAACTATTAAATGACTAAATATAATTCCCAATTTCAATAAGTTATCTTATTTTCCAGATAATAGTTTCCAGGGTAGGCACAAAGCATTACATATAAAAACTTTCCTCATTATCAATCAACTAAATTCCCCATAGAGCCATAGATTTCTATTTCCCTCCTATTAAAATTCTTGCCTTTGTAAAGAGAAACGTGCAGGGAGTCCAAATCTACAATCCAGTTAATTCTGAAAAGCTCTAAGGAATTTGATGAGACAGTCATTTAAGAAGGTTAAGGAGAGGTTTAGCAATATTAGGAAAGGAATGGAAGAGAGAATTTGGGGCCCTCAATAAATATATGTTAAATTAAAGGCCCAGAGTCAAAACTTGAGAAAAGTTGGCTAGAAAGATCATGCAAACATTAGCATCCTCAGAGGAGAAGAACTGGACTCCAGAGCCAAAAAGTCAGATAGTTTGAGGCAGCCCAACAGAGGATCTTGAATGTCAGGGTAAGGCTTTTGGCATGGGTGGGAAGGGTAATAGGGAGCCACTATGGGGTTTTGATGATAGGGGTGACATTGTCAAATCAGCGGGTATGAAAGACAATTTTGGCAGCTATGAAAAGGCTTGACTGCAGGGGAGCCATGCTGGAAGCAATGAAGAAAGCCAGTGAGGAATAGGTTGTAATTACTGGTCTTGGAACATGATCATTTCCTTGCCATTAAAATGATCTTACCACAGTAAGGCATAGCATTTATTCCTTCCTACAAAGAGATGGTCTAGTATTTTGGGGTACAAAAGACCACAGTGTTAAAACTCTACAAAGATTATCTGAAAACAGGGAATATGGGAATATTAAAGAGAGAGTAAAGAGGAAAATTGTGTGAAAATAAGAACAAAAATAACAAGAGGAAGCATTTATTAAGTATAACTATGTGCCAGGCACTGTTCTGTGCTCTGGGGATACAAAGAAGGGCAAAAATATGGCCCCTACCTTCAAAGAGATCACATTCTAATGGGTAAGCCAACATGCAAACTGAAGCCAGGGAAGCCAGAAGTTGGAAATGAGGAGGGAGAGGTTTTATGTATCACATTTCCCTACAAGACTATATTTTCTTTCTAAAGATTCTTAATTGACAGCAATACCTTGAAACCAATTGCCTTTAAAGGGGACAGTCCTTCCCTTGCAGATAAACAGAAAGGCAAAGTAGAAAGGCTGGGCTCCAATTTTGGGTAAACAGGCAACAATGGGATCTTTAAGATCAGAGTGCTAGATATCAAGGAAAACTTTATCATACATTTTCATAATGCACTGTATTTTATATCTACTATATCTCAGCGGAGAACTACTGTATTTTCATCTGAAGAATCCTCGTCACCTAGAATTCTCATTTCTGATTATGGCACTCATTTTAATTCCACGGGAAATGAAATGTCATCTAAACTTCTCAATGCATTAGGTTCTTCACCTGACACAAACTATGTACATATATATTATATAATTATATAAATAATACTATATTTCATTTATTATATAGTTATAATATATCACATATCATTACATATATAGCTTTTATATACAATGTCACATATCATAGAAGATATAAAATAACTTACAGAAGTTGTGAATAACATAATACACTGTATACTATATAGTACATATTACATATTACATATAATATGTAACAACATATATAATATATACAAGCTATATAGCATCACACAATAAAACTGAAAGAGACCTTACAGATTATTATTTTTTTCTCTTGGAACTTTTTATTTTATTTTTAATTTATGAAATAAGCAATTTCACAATAGTAGAATAAAAAAAAATTGCCCATGAAACTGCAAGTCTATTATGTACAGTTTGCTATTCCTTTTAAATATATAATAAAGTTACCATATAAATTTCTTTTTTTTCTTCTTTTCCCCGCTCCCTTCCTTTCACCTTGCTCTAGAGGTGGCTACCATTAGATACAAATATCTCTTAGCTAGCCACCCCAGATAAGAAAACCCAGGGGAAATGGCTTGCCCAGTGTCAAAACTACAGCCACACCTTAAGGACTAGCATATTTACCCATTTTCCCTGAAGTTGAACTCCCCCATACGTGTTGTCTCCCCGATGTTGGAATGTCAGCTCCTTGAGAGCAGGGCTGTCTTCCTTTTCTGTCTGTATCCCCAGTGCTTAGAACAGTGTTTGGCATGTATTAAGTGTTTTATAAATGGTTTTTCATTCATTCAGATCAGAAAGGAAGAGGGCATAGGCAGAAAGCACAGGCAGTGGATATTAGGAACAGTGTAACCCCTGACGTTCCCTAGCCTAGCAACACTAAGCAATGCCAATACCAAAATGTTTGGTAAGTTAGCCAGTTTACAGAAACAAAGAGGTATGCAAAATCAGGGGAAAGAGTCAAGAGTCACAAAATCTTAATTTAAGGGTAATAGGCATCAGTCAAGGAAGTCAGAGATAGATTGTAACAACAATGCTTCTTGCCGCTACTGTGGCGGTGTAAGGCCAATAACACCAGCACACAGGAGGGCTGCTAGTACAGATTCTCCGATCTGCTTTTCTGAGGAAAGCAACTTTAAGGGGTTAACAATCTTACTTTAATTAAGCATACATACATCATTTACTTTGTTCAGGAAAAAAAAGTCAGCACCCTCAACTTCAGAGCAAATACAAACAGAAATTACAGGGAAAATATAAACAGATCAACCAACAGGTTTCTGTCTGAACATAGCAATATATACATAGTTACCATAGAGAGAAGCACCAACATCTGGATTTTCAAAGGGGGCACAGGGGGACTTCTTAATGGCTACTCAGAGTCTCTACACCAACACTCATCCAATGAGTGTGCCCCCAAAAACGAAATGCCAACCTCAGAGCATACATACCCTGCTTAGGGCCCTGGGGCTCAGCACTTACTTAGCAAAAAGGTGTGGGAAAGATCTTTAATCACTAGCACCACGTCATATATATTATTTCCAATCAATGACTCTTGATTCAAACAAAGGCAAAAATCATCAAAGGCACTTGATTGCCTTAAGTGCTGAGAAGCATTCCAAAACAAAAGACAACAAAAAGTCCCACCCTACTTGCCATTACATGAACCCACAGTTGGTGAACCAATTCCTTGTTCATGATAATAATTTACAACTCATAGATTTAGAGCTGGAAGGAACCTTAGAGATAACCTAACCCACCCCTTTTATTTTACTGATGAGAAGACTGAAACCAGAGAGGCGAAGTTATTTGCCTCAGGTCATGAGGGCAGAGCTGGGCCTTAGACCCAGGGCCTCTGACACCAAATGCAACACCCTTTCCTACAGTACCATGCTACCTCTGGTAGCACGTTAGGATTTACAGAACACTTTCCTCTTAACAACTCTGTGAAGGAGATTAAAAAAATATTAGATTTTACAATATTTTAATAGATGAAGATATTGACACTCAAGAGGTGTTTAGTTTAGTTATCTGCACACCCACACAAAACTATTAAGGGTCAGTGCAAAGACTATAAGCCTAAGCAATCTTTCCACTTTATCATACTCAAATGGAAAAACCAGGAGAAGGAGAAATAATTTAAGAGACTGAATCAGTGGAACAGCTTAGTGGTAAACAAATATGCCAGCAAGGACAATAGTCAAAAGGATAATAGAACCTGGCAGCAATAAGTTATACTGACAAAAGCAGGAGGTTTGGTTTTTTTTTTTTTAATAGCTAAAGCACTCAACATACTACACTCAGAAGGACAAAACCATCATAAATAGCAAGTGGTTTTTACTGTCCAAATAGGCCAAGTATCCAGTTCATATTACTCCTCCTTTGATCTCTTAGCAGCCAGACAGTTCAGCTGCTCCCAGTGGCCTCTTGAGCAGACCAAACATTTTTTGACGTAGCAAAAACTCAAAGAAAAGCAGAACAGAAAACACAGTCTACTATTTATTTTCTCCAAAGCCTTGAATCAGATGTGAACATCAATCACCATTTCTGTTCTTCAAGATCCCTGGCCCCCATGCTATCACCAGCTTCTCAATCTCATTCTTTTTTTTTTCCCTATCAGTGGAGACAGAACACATAAGCAAGATAAATGGTGATATGAAATGGCAAATAATAAGCCCTGAACAATCAGTACAGATGCCAAGCACCACAATTCAAATGAGGGCTAGATCACTTTAGGGTATATCATAGGTGTGAAACATGATGCTGATCTTTAAGGAAGAGCAAAACTTAGCAAAGGAGAAGAGGAAGTGATCATTCCAATGTACAAAAAAAAAAAAAAAGGAATGTATAATGAATGTTTAGGGAGCAGTGATCACATCCATCAGCTTTACCGGAATGAAGAATTATTGGGGAACAATAAGGAAAGATGAGTTTAGGCCTATCCTGGTACTCCCAGCAGCTAATACCTTCCCCTTTCAGATTATCTTCCTTTGTTGTGTATATGTCTTATATGCACTTAGTTATTGACATGTGGTCTTCTTCATTAGAATATAAGCTCCTTGAGGGCAAAGACTGGCTTGTTTGCTTGTTTTTACTTTTCTTCATATCCTTAGCACCTAGCACAGTGCCTGGTACATAATAATATCTTGTTGACTGGAAGACAGGTAGATTGGCTGATGACTGACTGAATAGAAAGGAGGTTAGTACCAATCATGAAGGAGAGTGATATATACAAAGCAGCATATTAGGGCAATTAAACACCACTATATGTAGAATTGATTGTAGGGGGAATGAGACTAAATGGAGGAAGAAGGGTTAAGAAACTTGTGATATTTCGTGCTCAAGAGGATGAGGACTTGAACTGAGGTAGTGGCAATAGAAATGGAAATAAGGAATAAGTATGTAAAGAGAGAGCATCCCAGGAATTTTCTAGTACTTTTGGATGCTTCAAACGTAGTGCAGCGTGCTTCAAAGAAAATAACAGGGTACTTCAAAAGTATTGTCAGAAATGATAAAGGTGATGAGGTTGGCAAGGAGTGCAAAGAACAGCAAACGATGAGGTGGGCATATAGCTGTAATGGGGGGAAAGGAAGATTTTTAAAAAAGGGATCAAGGATTGCAGTACTACCCAGAGTGGATGGGACAATGGGGTTAAGAAAAAGCTACTCAACTCAAATTTTGTTTGTTTTCTGTCAGACAAAATGATCATTGGCAGACCTGACTCTTAGTAAGCTGAAATCTAACAAGAGGTAAGGAGAAAACAGAACATGGATGCTCTTAGGGAGCTCAAATTATGAACTAAATCCCAGGGTCCCAAAAAGAACAGGTAGATATGATTGTTGAAGCACTATCAGGGAAGTATGAAAAAAAATATGGAAAATGGGAGATATGTTGCAAGACTAGATATGGGTAAATGACATCCAGATGTTTAAAAAAATAGAGGAAAGTACAATCTGCAAAACAGATGTCAGTGTACTTAAATTTAATTCCTAGTAAAATTCTAAAATATAGATGGTTTGCTGTTATTTCTCAACATCTAGAAAGAAAATGGGTGATCACGAGGGGGTGGAGCCAAGATGGCGACTAGAAAGCAGGGACTTGTGTGAGCTCCCTGCCAGGTCCCTCCAAAAATCTATAAAAAATGGCTCTGAACAAATTCTAGAACTGCAGAACCCACAAAATAGCAGAGGGAAGCAGGGATCCAGCCCAGGACAGCCTGGATGGTTGCTGGATGAGGTCTATGGTACACGGAGAGGAGAGGAATAGAGCTCAGCATGGGCAGCAGCGGGACCAACCAGACCCCAGACTGGGAGCTGGGCAGAGCAGGCCCTAGCACCCTGAATCATTGAGCTGTGGCAGTTACCAGACTTCTCAACCCACAAACTCCAAAGACAACAGAGAAGGTTAGTGGGAAAAGTTGCGGGGGGGGGGACAGAGTTCATGGTTTGGCCACTGCCCCAGGGGCAGAGGGGGTGGTGCAGCTACAGAACTACAGCTGCAGTTACTTCTGGCCCCAGGACCACCTGGTGGGAGAAATTAAGTGGCAGATCAGAGCAGGAGTGCAGAGACTACTTAAAATTTGGGTCAGGTCCTGGTTGGTGGTTCTTAAGGAAGGAGGAGTGCTGGTGTGGCAGAGATGGCTGCATAGAAATAGCTCTGAAAGCAACAGCACATCCCCTCAAGCTTGGAACAAAGTACTCTTCGCTCTACAAGCAGTCATACCCTGCTGAAAAACTCAAGGGTCAAGTAAGTTGGCTGGGAATATGACCGGGCAGCGAAAATGCACCCAGTTTCAGTCTCAGACTCTGGAATATTTCTTTGGTGACAAAGAAGACCAAAACATACAGCCAGAAGAAGTCAACAAAGTCAAAGAGCCTACAACAAAAAGCTCCAAGAAAAACATGAACTGGTCTCAGGCCATGGAAGAGCTCAAAAAGGAGTTGGAAAAGCAAGTTAGAAAAGTAGAGGAAAAATTGGGAAGAGAAATGAGAAGGATGCAAGAAAACCATGAAAAACAAGTCAATGACTTGCTAAAGGAGACCCCAAAAAAATACTGAAAAAAATATTGAAGAAAATAACACCTTGAAAAATAGACTAACTCAAATGGCAAAAGAGCTCCAAAAAGCCAATGAGGAGAAGACTGTCTGGAAAGGCAGAATTAGCCAAATGGAAAAGGATGTCCAAAAAACCACCGAAGAAAATACTACCTTAAAAACTAGATTGGAGCAAGTGGAAGTTAGTGACTTTATGAGAAATCAAGATATTGTAAAACAGAACCAAAGGAATGAAAAAGTGGAAGACAATGTGAAATATCTCATTGGAAAACCCACTGACCTGAAAAATATATCCAGGAGAGATAATCTAAAAATTATTTGACTACCTGAAAGCCATGATCAAAAAAAAGAGCCTAGATATCATCTTTCAAGAAATTATCAAGGAGAACTGCCCTGATATTCTAGAACTAGAGGGTAAAGTAGAAATTGAAAGAATCCATAGATCATCTCCTCATAAAGATCCCCAAAAGAAAACTCCTAGGAACGTTGTTGCCAAATTCCAGAGCCCCTAGATCAAGGAGAAAATACTGCAAGTAGCCAGAAAGAAACAATTTGAGTATTGTGGAAAAACAATGAGGTTAACACAGGATCTAGCAGCTTTCACATTAAGGGATTAAAGGGCTTGGAATACGATATTCTGGAGGTCAATGGAGCTAGGATTAAAACCAAGAATCACCTACCTAGCAAAGTATCATGCTCCAAGGCAAAATATGGATTTTCAATGAAATAGAGGACTTTCAAGCTTTCTCAGTGAAAAGACCAGAGCTGAATACAAAATTTGGCTTTCAAACACAAGAATCAAGAGAAGCATGAAAAGGTAAATAAGAAAGAGAAATCATAAGGAACTTACTAAAGTTGAACTATTTAGTTTACATTCCTACATGGAAATATGATGTGTATGATTCATGAGACCTCAATATCATGGTAGCTGAAAGGAATATGCATATATATATGCATATGTATATACATATATGTATGTCAATGTATGTATATATGTAGGTGTGTGTATATATATATACATATATATGTATGTATATATATATACATATATATGTATGTATATATAGACAGAGGGCACAGGATGAGTTGAATATGAAAGGATGATATCTAAAAAAATAAAATCAAATTAAGGGATAAGAGAGGAATATATTGAGAGAGGGAGAAAGGGAGAGATAGAATGGGGTAAATTATCTCACATAAAAGTGGCAAGAAAAAGCAGTTCTGTAGGAAGTGTGGCAGGTGAGGAGGCATGAGTAAATCTTGCTCTCATCGGATTTGACCTGAGGAGGAAATACCATACATGCTCAGTTGGGTATCTTACCCCACAGGAAAGAAGGAGGAAGAGGATAAAAAAGGGAGGATGACAGAAGAGAGGGCAGACAGGGGGAGGAGGTAATCAAAAACAAACACTTTCGAAAAGGGTCAGAGTCAAGGGAGAAAATTCAATAAAGGGGGATAGGTTAGGAAGGAGCAAAATATAGTTAATCTTTCACAACATGAGTATTGTGGAAGGGTTTTACATAATGATACACATGTGACCTATGTTGAATTGCTTGCCTTCTTAGGGAGGGTGGGTGGGAAGGGAAGAGGGGAGAGAATTTGGAACTCAAAGTTTTAAAAACAGACATTCAAAAACAACAATAGTTTTTGCATGCAACTAGGAAATAAGATACACAGGCAATGGGGCATAGAAATTTATCTTGCCCTACAAGAGAAGAAGGGAAAGAGGGATGGGAGGGGAGTGGGGCGACAGATGGGAGGGCTGACTAGGGAACAGGGCAATCAGAATATACGCCATCTTGGAGTGGGCAGGAGGATAGGAATGGGGAGGAAATTTGTAATTCAAACTCTTTTGAAAATCAATGCTGAAAACTAAATATATTAAATAAATTAAATTTAAAAAATTTAAAAAAAAGAAAATCATGATTACTAAATTTTATCATATCTTCGTCTGAGCCAAATCATACCAGAGTAGTTTTATCTCTAATAATAGCATCAAAAGACTGGTAGGTTAATGGAATATAATAGACATGGCTTATCTAGATTTCAGCAAACTATTTGACAGTGATTATTACCACAGATTGTCTCAATCTTCTGGAGGCAAACTCATTTGCTAGGTGGAACAGTAGATAAAGTGCCAGGCCTGGTGTCTGGAAGACTCATCTTCATGAATTCACTTGGACAAGTCACTTAACCCTGTTTGCCTCAGTTTCCTCATCTGTAAAATGAACTGGAGAAGGTCTTTGCTAAGAAAATCCCAAATGGGGTCATGAAGAGTAGACACAACTGAAAAAAAACTGAACAGGGTAATGCAAGTAGAGTCGGGGGCTTGAGAAAGGAAAAGGTTTGAGACAGCTATTGCTAGAAGTATAAGGAGACCATCAGAGATGAATAAAAAGATTACTATGCAATAGTTCAAATCTGGCCTCAGACACTTACTAGCTGTGTGACCCTGGGAAAGTCATTTAATCTCGATCTGCTTCAATTTCTTCAAATGGAAATGAAGATGTTAATAGCAGCTACGTTCCAAGATTACTGTGAAGATCCAATGATATAATATTTTTAAAGTGCTTAGCTCAGGGCTTAGCAATTAGGGAGTGCTTGCTCCCTCCCTCCCTCCCTCCCTTCCTTCCTGTGGTCCCAGAGTACTCTCTGTGACTTGTTCCAGTAGCGACTTGTTCCAGTAGCACACGGTGGTCTAAGAGTATGAGTGGGCAAGAAAGATCATGAAGGTGAACCAGAACTGGAAAGTAGAAGGGTGAGGACAGTGGAAGACCTAGAAAGAGGAAGACAAAGTATAAGGTCAAAGCTGTGAAGAGAGGGAAACGAACTCAGAATGAGGGTTAAATAGATTGGAAATACAAGGAAAGCTTGAGAGATGAGACAACACCATTATTAATAATGTCAGTAATAATAATTATAACAGATATCTCACTCGACTCTGGAATCGTACATTATTTGGGTTCAAATGAAGAAAAGAAATATGACTCAAGAACACAGAGAACAGGCAGGAACCTTGAATCAAAGTACAAAATATTTCATTGGAACAAAATTTAAAAGCAAATAATATAGCAAGACCATTCTCAAGCCACACACAAATTAGTTTAATTTCCCATAGATTCATACACCAGGAGGGATAGGGAACAAATGCCCGTAAAACAGATACTGCAAGGTAAAGAAAGGTTTCAATGCCTTTGGTCTTACATAATTATTTGAAAAGCCTCTCTTGCCTAACTTCTCATGGTTTCATATTCTGGTAACTAACTTCATCTTGCTCATTCTTTCAGCTATTCCTCCCATAATTATGTGCCATATCTCCCATGCCATCATTCTTCCTCATGAATCTCTGAAGCATTTATTACATTCTTATTGCTTTAAAATTCTACTCTGATTGGTACACAAAAGGACTACACATGCAGTTTTAAGATTTCTAGTCACTCTTCTCAATGAAAGGCCCTTAATCTTTACTCATGCCTGTAAGGGATGATTGAATTTTGTTCCCACAGAAATTATACGAAAGATGATTTGAAGTCATACTGGTGACAAACGTAAGAGGTAAAACTGCTTGTAGGGGAGGAGAAAGGGTGGGGGTGGAGGGAGAATGTTGGCCACCTGATAATCAGCATATCTAAAAGGCAGACTCCTTTTCTTTGTTTTGAGAAGGTCTTTTTCCTGTGTATCAAAAAAAAAAAAAAAACCAGATCAGTTGGTGGCTCACCAAGAATGGGGCCCATGGTCCCAGATGCTGTCTTAGATAAATGGCACTATTGTCATGGATATACTGGGTTTGAATCTTCAAACTCAAAGCTTTTGTTAATTCTCTTAGCAATTGAGAATATTCCTCTCTCATACTATTGGATGGAGAGAAACAGGGGAAGAGACTAAAAGATTTTGGGGTTTTTTTTTGGCTTGGCATTTCCTTTTAAATAAAGAATAAAGTATATGAAGAAGAAAAGGAGGGATTGAAATGTAGAAATGAGAAGATGTAATTGGGGGTTGGGGTTTAGTGAATCCTGGAATGCTGACCAATGAGATTCAAGGCGGGAGATTCAAATCAGGGTGATTATAAAAGAGTTTTGTAATTGTCTTGAGGTGTGCCTGTGCCTAAAAAGTGACCCTTTTTCACAAAGGGTTAAAGGCCAAGTAACCCATCAGAAATGACATGAAATAAAAATCTTTTTTTCTAAATTCACTCATGGCCAGGTGGAATTTTTGGTAAGACGATTATTTCTCACATGCCTGAGTAAGGATAACTAAATTCCATTCATCTTTTTCCCACCTCAGTGCTCAGGGACAATGCCCCCACATAGTAACATCTACTGGTTTGTCTGAGGTTGGAGACAAACACCTACATCTTTTTTTCAACTGAGCTTTCAATTCCTATCATGCCTTCTATCTAAGAAGCACCCAGATATATAAATTGCCTGCAAGATTCTATAAGCTTCAAGAAGGTTTTAGAAACACTGGAGATGAGGAATACAAACTATGACCTCTACCAAGATTCCAGCTCATGTCCTTCCCTTTCCCAACTTGCATGATGATATGAAGGCAAAAAAACAAGTTCAAGTTTAGGATGAGTAAAGCAGTGGGGAAAAAAGGACAGGAGATGATGCTCCAGGGCAATATTTTCCAATCTTAACTATATCACAGATTAGTAAATTAAATGATATAAACTGCTATCTGAGAAATACTTTACCCTGTACAATTTCTTTACAATAGCTCTCAGCAGCTTGGGAAGTGATTTTTTTTTTCTTTTTCAAAAAAAAAAAATTTTTTTTTATCATTCTGAGGAAGAGTTAATGTGGAGAAAGAGTGTTGGATTTGAATTGGAAGTAGAAGACCTAGATTTAAGTACTAGCTTTGTTCCTTACTGTTAATGTGACCTCAGACACTTAACCTTTCTGGATGTGTCCTGGATTCTTCAGCTATAAAAAGGTTGGATTTAGAGCTTTACCAGCTCTAAGTCATATGACTTTTGCTAGTAAGAACTTACAGGGAAAATAATGTTTTAGATTTAGAATAGTCTGTGGACCATTGGTTCAGAGACATTGATTGATTTAATTAAGGGGTCCTTAATCTTTGTATCATAGACCAAGAAGTCTATGGATCCCTTCTAAAAATATTGTTTTAAATGCTTAAAATTGAATACATGTTTTTATAAAGGAAACCAATTATACTAAAATACAGTAATCAAAATATTTTTAAAATTTATTTCAGAGATCCCAGGTTAAGAACTTTTGAATTTTAAGTAGCCTTTAAAAGAGACTGATTTTTGTGTAGCTCCTATACTTTATTATTGTATTTGCTAGAAAGTGACATTCAAAAGTTTTTTCCTAGTTTTCATGTTCCATACTTTCAAAAACAATTCATAAGACCAATTTTCTCCTACCCCCTTTCAAAAATGCTTACCTATTGTCTGTTATCTTTGCCAATTCCAAATAGATTAGATGAATGTGTGAAAAATCATTAGAGGGTTTTAAGAAAATTCAGTTTAGGTACATTGCAATTTTGTTTCTTAGTTACCAAAAAAAAAAAAACCACCAAAACATCTGTTCATCTCTAGCCATCTGCAGCAGGTACTGGAATTACTGGAGAAGCAGCATGGGAACCTGTGACCTTCTGATCCTTTCATGAGGTAAACAAGGAACTAAGACAACCTGTTAAATCCACTCAAGAGATGGGAACAGGAGCCAGCTTTAGTTACGCAGAGCATATGGAAGGAAACAACACAAACTTCTATCACCCATTAAAATAACGCAGATACTCTAAGAGAAAAAGCACTTTACTTCCTAGTCTCTTCTTTGTATTTGTCATTGACAAGGTCATCTCTAATAGGGTAAGATCCACAACATATCACACTGGGTATTCTCCTCTTCTCCCCTACAAGAGCATACATTTTTATATGAATGAAGCCTAATTAAATTGAATGCCAAAGGCAACCTTGAAAAGAAAAACAGTCATAAAATGGCAGCCTGATTGGAGGTTATGGAAAGAAGAAGGCACTGTCCTATCACTTGTTACTGTTGAAAGTACATATAAGGGCCTTCCTTCTTGTTTAATCCCAGTTGGCCAAACATTTCCTTTTTACCTACTGCTCACCTCTCTTGGATCTCTATGCCTCATTTCCCTCGGCTGAAAAATGAGGATGTTAGTTTTGATGATCCTATAATTCAAGAGTGAAACTCTGGATCAGAAAGGTCCTTAGAGTCAGTGAGTCCAAACCCCTCATTTTATACCTAAGTAAACTGAGGCACAGAGAAATTAGTTAATTTGTCTAAGGTCATATAGCTAGTACTTATCTGGGGGTGGTATTTGAACAGAGCTTCCAGATTCCAGCACTCTATCCACCATGCTGTCTACATATACAGTGAGGTTTCAAAATGAAAATTCAATACACATACCATGGTCACATACATGGAAAGACTCTTAAGAGTAAATAATGTCTACTTCAAGCAATTCATATGAAATCATCTTAAAAACATTTCATTTCAGTATACATTTTAGAGTATTTTCTAGAAATAAGACAAACATGTCACTTTTCAAGGTTTGCATGGGGTAAAGAGGAGTCAATCTGTGTGTAAATCTCTCACTACAAATGGATACCCACAAATAAGTTATAATTGTTCACTGGATTCTGTTCTGCTTCCTGAAACTCTAGATAGAAAGGAGAAAAAAAAAACCCTCACACAAAAAACACACACACCTAAAAAAATTTTTTTCTCCACAGGAATTGTTATTTAGCCATACCTCCTTTAACTGAGCAATTGACATTTTGATTGCTGGTGGGATTTTCCATTTATACCTATTGAATTTCATCTCATTCAAGTCAACCCAGCATTCTAAAACTGTTGAGATATTTGATGGGTCAGACATTGTATTAAGTATGGGGGATACAAAACAAAACAAAAATAAAATAGCCTCAAGGAGTTGAGAGAAATGAATATCATACTATTATATTAATAACTAATTATTAATTTGCGATCCATCTTTTTCCTTTCATTTCTGTTAAAATCCAACTCCTGAAAGGGTCAGTCAATCGCTGAAGGGCATGGCTGACTGATAAGATTCTCCTAGCCCTCAAGGCTTATTAGTTGGGCTGGACCCCACCCAACTGGGAAACCTAATTTCTGTTCAGAGTATAAACATAATCCAATCTGGGTAAGCCTTTGCCCCTGGGGAAGAACTCCCTATCCTTAATATCCTCCATTACAGAGTAGGGAGACCCACCTCTTGAAAGAAAAAAGTAGCTGGAGAGGTCTGGATGCAAATGGCTTCCCCTGCCCAGATGCCTTTAGGCTGCTGAGCCTAGATATCAAGCCACATTCTCAGCAGGAGGAGCTAAAGACTTTTAGCCTACCTCTTTATTAAATGTCCACCAATTAAGTCTGACTTGCACTTGCCAGGGGAGTTCCCTTTCAGAGATTTTAGGTGTTCCAAAGTCTCCCTTGGTTTCTTTGGTTGCCAAGAGAAATCACTGACCATCAATTTATTAACTGCTGGCTGGCCTAGTTAATGACTCAATTATTAATTACCCAGAAACTCTCTCTCCAGGTTTTCATTCATCACAATAGGATATATACAGTCCCTTAGCTGAGGCTTGAAGTAAATCAAGGATTTCATGATATGGAGTTGAAAAAGGGATAGTCATGGAGAGGGAGATTGAATGCCTTGTAGCCAAACAGTAAGCCAGTTTATCTGGATCATAGAATGCATGATGGGGAGTAAGATGTAATTAGCCTAGAAAAGTAATCTATTACGCCCTTGTGAAGGACATTAAATGTCAAAAATTGAAGGGTGTATTTTACCCTAAGGCAAAAGAGAGCCACTGGACCTTCTTGAGTAGGAGAGTGATGATCAGAAGCGTATTTTCGCAATGTCCATTTGGCAGCTGTGATAAAGAATGACTGGAGAGAGAAAAGTCTCGTTTAGAAATAACAATTAGAAAGCTATTGCCCATAGCACAGTTGAAAGATGATGAGGACCTGAACAAAGGTGGTAGCTGTGTAAGTGGTAGTTCATAATACAAAGCTATATAGACATATCCCTGGGGCACTTCACCAGTCTTCAGAGTTCAAAGTCACCACACCATATTGCCTCCTTTCTAGTTAATAGCCTCTTTTGTTTCCATTTGTAATTCCTCAGTCAGTACTTACTAATTTTTGGACTACCCTGCATTTCAAAATGGAAAAGCTTATCCACAAAAGATCTGAGGGTAGGATGCATTTGCTTAGGTGAGCTGCCTTTGAAGTATGGAGTGATGTGCAGAGTATGATTGTGGTCAAAGGAAGGGTGTTCAGAGGGTCTGGATTCAAATCCTGGCTTTACCACTCACTGAATGTCACAGCAAGTTACTGTACTTCCCTGAGTCTTAGCTTTCTCATGTATAAAATGAAACATTGGATTAGACGACTTCTTAAGGTCCCTTCTGGCTCCAAATCTATGATATTAATTGAGCAAAACACTAGATAGAACATCCTGCCCCAACAAAGCAATTTCATCATGTGAAGTGAAGATACAGCATATCAGCCACACCCACATTCAAATTAAGTATGAAAACATATCCCAAAGCTGACTGTAAATGAGTCTTGAATTAGCTACTCCTCTCCTTGGGTACCATTCAGTGGATTTCCCTTTTCAGTGCATTAAAGGTTATGTTAATTACTTGAAAGCATTAACACACCTCTGGCAAATGATCCATTTGTTCTTTTCTCACATTGGAAAGGCTGGATGGGCCCATTCAAAATTTCCATTTAAACTGATTTATAAATGATCAGGATTAGTCTCATTAAGATTCATTTCCAACCAGTTCCTGGCGATAATAATAAGAATAATGCTTGGCATTCCAAAGACCCTGGCATTTTGAAATTCTTGACAATCAACAATTAAAGACTATTTCATAGTTGGCTGAGTGACTGCTTTAATTATCTCACAGCTCGAAACATCCAGGAAAGGTTTCCTCCTTATTGGATGGAAGTATCTTTTTTTTTAAATCCATTTAATAATACCATTTGAAAATTTACACAACTCAGAATCTAATCCTGGAAGAATGAATTCTCTCACTCCAAGATATTTATTTCTGCCTCCAAATAAATTATTCTCTTCCCTACCCCACCCCCAATTCCTACTGCTAGGTGACAGACATGTGGTGCTTACCACATTCCCTTAATCTGATTTTCAGCACCATAGTCAAGAATGGACTGCACGTAACAAGTTCTATGGCCATTTTCAGTTCAGCCAAAGAAGCCTCTCAGTATTGCTATTGTCATTAAACAACAAAGTATCCTCTTGGCACAATGAGGTAGAGCCCTGGGGACCTTGGTTTAAATTCTTCTCAAGTCATCCAGGAAAAGTGTGATTTGTGGTCTGGCAGATATTTGTCTGCCTCCTTGGACTGATACAAGGCTGGGTATAAATGATGATGCTCTTTCAAGGTGAAGGATAGGTCTGAGACCTCAAAAGATTTAGTAAGTGTGAAGTAGAATGGGCCAGGAGAGTTCACTAAAGGTAGTTCTTGTACACAGCTTGCCAGATTTTTCCTTGGCTGTGGCTATCTGGTTTCTGTGAGCGTCAAGTTCATCAGGTAAAGGAAAGGAAATGCTAGCCCTTTTTGATTGCCTTTTTGATTTGATTTGATTTGATTTGAAACACCCAACTGTCCCCCAAATCAGGCTGTTCCTCAGTTTCAACTCAGAAAGAGGAATGTCATCATTGTAATTCCTAGTAGCTCTCTCCTGTTTCCATTTCAATAGATGTCCCATAGATGCGAAGGCCCATAATTGCTTGGCGTGCCATCAAGCCATCTCTACCCAAAAACAGCTGCAACACTTATCTAATTAAACCCCAGCGCCAAACTGTGCATTTCTGCATCAATCATTAATATTGTATTTTGGATCTGTTTAAGCTCTGACTGGGGCTAGGTGGCTCCCTGCACACTAGGTCCCTGAAGGAGATTTTTCAAATAATCTTTAAGCCGCATCGAAAAAATAAAACGGGCAGCCTGCTGTTAGATGAGGGCACTGCTGCCCTGGCAGACTCTGATTAACTGTTAATACTAATTGAGAGATGGATATTGCATGTTCCAAGAAGACTTTTTTTTATATATTAAAAGGAAATTACAATTCCCTTTCCTTCCAAAAAAAATGGCTCCTTGCCCTGATTCTCCAACATGCCAAAAGAACCATGGTTCCTGGGCCCTTATTCTGCAGCTTGCAGAGGCATTACATTGAATCATGGCTTTCCTCTGGATAGCTATCCCTGAGTTAGTGAGCTGTGATCTCTATGTGGAATTGTTATCTGCATGCCCCACATCTGGAACTCTGGTGAGTGATATTCAGAGCGATCAGATGGCCCAGAAATATTTATGTAAATCTCAGCCCCCACAAGCCACATGTTGATACACTTGGGTTTAAGTGAGTAAGCCTAGAGGAACAGCAAACTCGACCCCTCTTAATACACTTAAGCCAGCAGAACCAGCCAAATGAGACAATTCAGACCGAGAAGGACTGGCGCATACTATATGAATGTCTCCTTCCTCTGGTATTGCAGTAAAAACACCAAGAAACTGTGCCCACACACACTTTATTCTTGACTAGGAAAGGACTATAGCCCTTTCCCAATGCTTGCTGTGAAGTGGGACTACCCATCAGAGTCAAGTTACTAAGGATGCATTCAGACTAAATGGTGCACCTGAAAGGGGAGGATCTCCACAAATAGAGCATGGGCCTGGCTGGGCATAAGGAGAGCTAAGCAGTTATAAATAAATACATGGATAGTATCTAGAAACTCCTCCCCTATACTCAGGACTATTGCAGCCTTGCTGAAATTGCTTTTTCTTTTTCCACAACTTATGTTTTAGGATTCTTCAGCTAGAAAACTATAAAAAATTCTAAGAAAGAACAGAAAAGAGCCAAAGGGATCCCAGAATCATAGATCTAGGGTTCTTAAGGACCGAAGAAGTCATCGAATCCAACGCCTTTGTTTTCTAGAGAAGGAAACTGAGGATGATTCAAGAGCGGGAAAATAAGACAGAATAAGAAAAGGTTAAAGTACTGAGATTGTGCAGCCTGGAGCATAGAAAACTGAGGGATGATTTTATAGGAGCATATAATAAGGATGATGATGATAACAATAACTAGTATTTATAGGGTGCCTACTATGTGCCAGGTATTGAGTTAAGCCCTTTACAAATATTATCTTATTTGGATCTCACAACAACACAAAGGTATAAGTGAGTAGGGAGGTAGGTGAGAGTAAGGTGTTATCATTAGAATCCCCATTTTACCCATGGGAAACTAAGGAAGAAAGTGGTTAAGTGACTCGCTCAGGTTTGCATAGCCAATAAGCGTCTGAGGCAAGATTTGAACTTGGGTCTTCCTGATACTAATTCTAATTTTCTATCCACTGTACCATCTATCTGTCTACTTGAAGACTGTCACAAAAAAAAAAGAATAATCAACTGTTTTCCATGTCTATAGTGCCTGAGGGTAACCAACAGGCCTCAAACCCTTTGAGTTAGGGGGATGTCTACCCTAAACATGTGAAAACTTCCCTGAAAGAATGGGCAGATGAGAACAATTTGTTCTAAAGGCCATGAAGGTGCCTAAAGCAGGTGCTTGGTCGGACATCAAAGACGTCAAGGTCATCCACTGCATCCTGGGCCATGACCAGTGGTCTTGACTTCAGTGACTCTGGAAAAGAGTGAGGCTGAAGACTTTGCAACTCTGCTTCACTTAAACCCAATTCACATGCAAGTCAATAATGTCATTGGTCCTCTTCCTTTGGAAAACTAAGAACCAACAACTGCTTTAACAAGAGGGCAATGACCTTCAACAACAACAGGAAGAGGAATTTTGATGAAGAGGAAAAATTTTCTAATAGCAAGGGCTAGTCTAGGTTACGAAAGGTAAAAGGGCTAGCATGTAGTCTCTACCAGGCCTTGGACCCTGTGGGTTTTAGGCAGCCATTATTCAGCACTGTTTTGCTGGTCCCAAGGTCCCTGATGGTACTACCCAACACAGCTCCACCAATCATAGAGCTGTGGAGATTCTCACTGCTTCCAGCTCTTGGCTTCAGCCAGACTTTTCAGCTGAGATTCTTCTTCTTCCCTGTAGGAAGATTGGGTTCTGCCATTGCCCTTTTAGCTTAAAGGTGGGGGTGGAGTAGAGAGAAGGGGCAGTTGTACTTCTTTTAGGATGGAAAAGACCTTATTCATCCAGTTAATCAATGAGCAAGGGGGATAAAACCTTCAAGGGTTACCTCATATTAAGTGAGAAAAGGAGTATTCCTTCATTGGCTGGAATGGATGCTTTCTCTCCAGAAAAAAAAAAAATCCCTCACCTCAAATACTAAGCTCCCTCCCCCCACCCCCACCCCACCTAATTACTGCCTTCAGAACCCAGTTTAGTTTTAAACCTTTATTTCCTGGTTAGAAAAGCCACAAGACTTAGTGGAAAGATAATTAGCATTAATGCTGAGAAGAACTGGGTTCAAGTCCTCCCTCTGAACTATACTGGTTGTGGCACTTGAAGCAAGTCATATAAACTCCCAATACTCAGGTAACACTCTAAGACAACAAATCACAGAAAGTTGCAGATCAATATTGATAGAGGGAGTTTCCTGGCTGGGCAGTCCCCACACTAATAGAATTAAAAATCCAATTAAAGTAAAATTTCCTAGTCATCAAAACCAGCATTTTTTTGTCAGAGTCCTCATTTTAACTTAAGATTAAAAATTCACCGAAGGTCTTTAATTAATTTCTAATGGCTAAACTGTATCCTGTCAACATCAGTTTAGATGGTACCCTTGATAGCTGAGTGCAGTCACTCAATAAGCACCTGCTGTGTGCCAGGCACTGCACTAAACACTGAGAATACAAAGAAAGGCAAAAAAAAAAAAAAAACCAGTCCCTGTCCTCAAGGAGCTCACAGTCTAATGAGAGAGTCAACATACAAATGATTATGGACAATCAAGAGAAAGAGAGACAGAGACAGACAGGACAGAGAGACAGAGGGGACAGAGAAAGAGAGAGACAGAGAGGAAAAAGTGGAGACAATGAACACTAAATTAAGTGGGTTGGGAAAGGCTTCATATAGAAGGTAGAATTTTAGCTGATAATTGAAGAAATTGAGGGAAGCCAGGAGGCAGAGAAGATGAAAGAGACAGTTCTAGGTACAGGAAACAGCCAATGAAAATGACTGCAGATGCAGTATATTATGCAAGGAACAACAAAGGGACCAGTGTCGCTGGATTGCAGACTATACCAAGAGGAATGAGGACTAAGAAGACTGTGGGAAGGGGGCCAGGCTGTGAAGGGTTTTAAAAACCAAACAATATTTTATATTTGATCCTCAAGGAAATAGGGAGCCACTGGAGCTCATTGACCAGGGGGAGTTACATCAATCAATCAATCAATATTTATTAAGCACTTTCTATCTCCCAGGCACTGTGCTAAGTTCTGGTTACCTGATTAGACCTGTTCTCAAGGACGAGCAGCTTGACAGATGAGTGGAGAATGACAGGAATCAGACCATGTGCCAGCGGGTTGGCAAGAAAGAAGGAGGCATGTGCAAGAGATGTTACAAAGCTACAAAGGTAGAATCAGCAATTGGCAACTGGTTGGAAAGTAGGGGTGAGGACCTAAGGATGACATCTGGTTAAGAGTCATGTAATCAAGAGGGCAGTGAACCCCTTGGCAAACAAGAAAGTAGGAGGAGGGGAGGACTTGGGTGGAGGAAGATAATGAGTTTGGTCTTGGAGAGGTTGATTTTAAGGGATTTATGGAATTATTTTAGTTACAAATGAAAAATTGGGTAATTAAGCACATGACAGCATGCCACTTAATATGATTTCAAGGCCTAACTTAGGAGAAGCAATGTGAGATAGCACAAAGAGTTTGGGTTTGGAGTCAAGAAATATTCTAGCTGCCATCCAGCTCTACCACTCACTAGCCTTATGATTCTGACCAAGTCAACTTAATCTCTCTGTATGGGCACAGTTTCTTGGTGTTTTTACTGCAATACCAGAGGAAGGAGTCACCTGTGAACTTAGGGTAATAATGCTCCTGCTGTCTGCCTCATAGGATCTTTGAGAGGAAAGCATTGTAAACATTAGCAATCTATAGAAATGTGCAGATTGCTATTCAAGAATGAGAAGCCTCCTGGTCCAGTGGATAGGAGGCTGACCTTAGAGCCAGGAAAATCTAGCTCAAGCTTTTACAACTTGGTAGAACCTGTCAGGGCCCATACTCCTTTGGAATATCCCTCAAGAACCCAAGGTCACTTTTACAATACAATGAAGCATCAAAATAGGACTTTAATAGATATTTATGTATTGATGCTTCTGGAACTCAATTCTAAAATAAGCCAAGTATATTGTTGACAATACTGGAAGCTGGAGATGTTAATAAGGCTAACATCTTTTCATTCTGATTATCATGAATATAGTCATAGAGCATAATTGATGCTAATTCTCAGATCACAGTCTCTGAGGGGAAAAAATCTGCTATCTATACATAGCTTAGTCAAGTGATGAGGAAAGTATGCTCCACACATTGCAGATGATGGGATCAAATCAAATTTCTGTAGAAAATTAAATATGCAACCCATTCAATTGATGAAGCTTCAAATATTAAGCAACACTTTAGTGAATTTCCAAGCAGAATTTTAAAAAGAATTATGAAAAATGATGAACCACTTAGCAGGGACACCCGGTGCTAAGGACTGACAATTAGCTTAGAAGTAGAGGTCACATACCAGCAACATCAGGGAATACTCTCTTTCAGCCAAAGACTGTCCTTGGCAATGCAGGACATCACCCTGCCCAGGGAGGCAGTGATTGACAAGGAAGTAGAGAACCAAATCAAAAGCTCAGCAAGTCCTTGGAGAGACTGGCAGACTGTAGCCAACACAGAATCCATCTAAAGCTATAAAATAATATTACAGTACCAGTTCTGTCTGGACAAAACTTGGAGAATCAGTTATGTAGTGGAAAGAACACTGGACGTGAGAGACCTGGGTTGAATTTGTAGCTGTCATTTTTTAGACATGAGATCTTTGCAGAATCACAACCTCCCTAAGTCTCAGTTTCTTCATCTCTAAAATTTGAACAAAGCAAAACAATGATACTTGCATTACCTACCCTCACTAGGTTATAAAATGGCATTATAAACCATGAAGAACTATAACAGAGCATTCTAGAGTTAGAAGAGACTCTGCTGAAAACCTTCAATGAAGAGGAACACACTCTCTGTCAAGGTGGCCCATTCCTCTCTTGGAGAGCTCTAATTGTTAGGAAGTTTTTGCCGATATCAAATTTACCTATTTGTAACTTTTATCCATAGTTTCTGGTTTTGAACTCTGGTTCCAAATAGAGCAAGTCTAACCCCGCCGCAGCACCCCCCCTCCTCCTCCCCCTACTGCCTTTTCACATGGTTAGCCATTCAAATATCTGGAGATCCTTGATCTAAAGCTGGAAGAAACTAGCCCAACCCCCACATTTTACAAATTAGGAAAACTAAGGACAAGGGAGTTTAAATGATTCACCCGATCTTATAAAGTTAGAACATACCAGGGGTAAGGTGGAACCCATGCCCTCTGACTCCAGAGCCAATGCTCGTCAACACAAATTAATGAATACTCTTTGAGTCAAGTAATTTCAACCAGTCCTGAATTTATCTAACTCTATTATCATCTAGTCTATATCTGTCCATCTCTTCTACAAGATAAATATGAATCATTTTATCAAATACTTTGCTAATATCCAGATTAAATATAATTACAGCATTTCTCTAGCCTAACCATTTTAAAATGTGGTTAAAAAAAAAAAGGAAATTAGGTTATTATGGTATGACCTGTTCCTGATGAACATATAGATTCTAAGCTCCTTGAGAGCAGGAATTTTCCTTTTTATTTTATTTTTTGATATTTTATTGTATTTTTATTTATTTATTTTAATTTTTAAAAATTATTTAATATATTTAGTTTTCAGCATCAATTTTCACAAGAGTTTGAATTACAAATTTTCTCCCCATTTCTACCCTCCTGCCCACTCCAAGATGGTGTACATTCTGGTTGTCCTGTTTCCTAGTCAGCCCTCCCTTCTGTCACCCCACTCCCCTCCCATCCCCTTTTCCCTTTCTTTCTTGTAGGGCAAGATAAATTTCTATGCCCCATTGCCTGTGTATCTTATTTTCTAGTTGCATGCAAAAACTTTTTTGTTTTTGTTTTTGAACATCTATTTTTTAAAACTCTGAGTTCCAAATTCTCTCCCCTCTTCCCTTCCCACCCACCCTCCCTAAGAAGGCAAACAATTCAACATGGGCCACGTGCGTATCATTACGTACAACCCTTCCACAAAACTCATGTTGTGAAAGACTAACTATATTTTGCTCCTTTCTAACCTATCCCCCTTT
Source organism: Phalanger gymnotis (assembly GCA_028646595.1). Classification (NCBI taxonomy): domain Eukaryota; kingdom Metazoa; phylum Chordata; class Mammalia; order Diprotodontia; family Phalangeridae; genus Phalanger; species Phalanger gymnotis. Next base: position 119,131,831 of record CM053626.1, on the reverse strand, counting down.
ATACAATTTTCTCCCTCGACCCTGTCCCTTTTCGAAAGTGTTTGTT
>CM053626.1:119099065-119131285 GCA_028646595.1 Phalanger gymnotis | reverse complement strand
TCTCCCCTCTTCCCTTCCCACCCACCCTCCCTAAGAAGGCAAACAATTCAACATGGGCCACGTGCGTATCATTACGTACAACCCTTCCACAAAACTCATGTTGTGAAAGACTAACTATATTTTGCTCCTTTCTAACCTATCCCCCTTTATACAATTTTCTCCCTCGACCCTGTCCCTTTTCGAAAGTGTTTGTTTTTGATTACCTCCACCCCCATCTGCCCTCCCTTCTATCATCCCCCCTTTTTTTATCTTCTTCCTCCTTCTTTCCTGTGGGGTAAGATACCCAATGAATGTGTATGGTATTCCCTCTTCAGGTCAAATCTGATGAGGACAAGATTTTCCTTTTTATCAATTGTATCCCAGGCACTTAGCATAGTGGTTAGCATGTAGTAGGCTCTTAATAAATGTTTATTGGAACGTATTAGATGAAGCCTTGCTGGCTTTTTGTAATCACTACTTTTTTACTAGATGTTTCAGTTGTCATCATCATCGCTGGCATTTATGTAATGCCGCAAGGTTTACAAAGCATTTAATAAGTAGCGTCTCATATGATCCTCACAAAAAAACTGTGTGAGGTAAGTAATATTATCTCCAATTTATAAATAAAGAAACTGAGGCAGATGGTAGTTAAATGACTTGCCTAGAGTCACACATGGAGCAAATATATGAGACAGAATTTGAAACCAGGCATAGTACTCTGTTCACTCTACCACCTAGATGCCTCAAAATTCATAGAGAGGCTTTTCTTGCCAGGGAGAAAAGTCAAGTTCATTGCCTATAGTTTGCAAACTCGATTTCCCCTTCAAAAAAATCAGGAAATTTGCTCTTTTCCAGTCATCATGACTCTTTAGTGAGATTCCACAGACGATGGCTCAGTGATCAAAAACGTTTTGATGCATCGTGTTTCAAGACACACTTTTCGATCACCAAACCGCTCTGTGATGACATCCACCAGTTCATTCACCGCCTATGAAATTCACTACCTTGAATTTTTCAAGCAGCAAAATGTTCTTTTATTATCTCTTTATTTATCCTGGGTATCAATTCCCTGCTAGCTTTTTATTTTGTTGTTGTTCCATCATTTCCAGTGCAAAGGTCACTCTCCCTGGCAGAGAAAATGAAAGCGAATTAAGAACCGAGAAAATATAAATGTAATCTATCCTTATTTAAATGTTTAGTGTGAGTTTAGAACTGCCATTAGACTCATTAACACAGATGCAGTAAAGTTGGTAAGTCAGATTTATAACATTAGCTATAAACCAGAGACCAAAGTCCAGGGAAAGGGCAGAACAACTCAATTTATTGCCCTGACTGCAACATGGATGCATATCTGTTCTTATAATCATTATCAACACTCATTTTGAGCTCCCTCCATGTGCAGACTACTGCAATAAGTGATCTACACAAAGGTACAAGATAGGTTTTGTCCTCCAATGTGTTTTATAATCTAGTTGGAAAGACAAGAAATGTACATATAAAAATAAACAATCCGTGTCCACAAGAGGCCTACTATCTCAATGTCTCTTTGTGGCATATGCATGACGTGGGGCTTGAAAGTTATGCTAGTAGAAGATAAGCAAACTGGACAGGCTTCAAGTATGGACCCACCAAGACTCATGCTTATTATCTACAGAGCAGTCAGACAAAATTCAGAAAAGCATTGTATCAGGCTGGCCGAAGAATGATCAACATTTTAACCACAGCGTTTCTCGAAGACTATGTATTAACTTGTAGAGGAATTGTGATATGTAACAGTGCTGGCCATATATTCCAAGGAAGTTAATGATAAAAAAAGAAAAAGTCTCACATTCAACAAAATGTTTGTAGCAGAAGTTTTTGTAGTAAGAAAAACCTAGAAACAAAGTAGATGCCCAGCAATCAGGGAATCCTTGTAGTTCATGAACATAATGTAATGTTATTATACTATAAGAAATTATGAAATTAATGAATATAGAGAAGCATGAGAAGATATGCGAACTGACTCAAAGTAAAGCAAACAGAATGAATAAATGAATAAATTTTAAAAATATTATTCTACTATTGACCAAACACTGGTAGAAAAGCAAAACATTCTTGGCTATGAAGGAGCTCATACTTCAATTGGGAGAAACAATACGTATAGAAGTTGTAAAGATGCATGGCAGGATATCAAGCAATTACAAGGTCTAGTGGTGCTTAATTTGCATCAGATCAGGTACTAATTTCCAGACGATCTTACAATGCAGTGGAAAAGCAGATGGGAAGGCCTGGTGGTCCCAAATCTCACTAGAAGGATTATAAATGACTCTTAGTTCATTCAAAGAATATAAATTCAAGTCCACCCTGTGTATTTTCTCAGCAGTAGGAAGAGAATAGAAGGACCCAGCCCACTACCATTGGGAAGTAAGGAGTAAGCCCGAAAGTCTGAACAGAATAGGGATTCTGGGTTCTTTCCTATTTGGGGTAAGGTGAGTCATAGTCCAACCAGGATAGAAGAAGAGGAAGGGAATATAGGGAGGAAGAGTTTGTTTGGCAGGAAGTTAGAAATGTGTGGGGTAAATGCTCTCCCGTGGACTCTTCATTGATTCCACTATGCAAAATGGAATAATAGGTGAGATAAAGAATAATAGATGATATTTGGGGTTCACAAATCACTTTCCTCATGACAATCTTGTGAGCTAGGTAGTACAGGCATTATTATTTTCATTTTACAGATAATGAAACCAAGGCATAGAGAGATTAAATTATTTGTCTAAAATCACACAGCATAAAGCACTCATCCCTTAATTCCAAGTCCAGTATATTTTTCACTACACCAAACTGCCTCCAAACTAGGGGTCTAACCCATATTAATTCTTACATATATCCAAGTCCTGATTAGTCTGAGTACTGCATCCCATGAAATGGTCCCATTATTTGAATTTGCACTGCATAGTTCCACTGGACCGGAACAATTACCATATTTATATAATTATAACTTCAAATAGTGTGAATTTGAATACATATTACCACTACAGTGGATTCATTATTCACATTAATCTTGACCAAATTAGACTTGTGTGGCATCCAGGACTACTGGATACTAAACAATTTATGCAAAAATGTGGAGAAGTCAAACACATAGGAAACTCCCAAGGACCCAGAATCCCCCCAAAAATCTGATGACCAGAATGTTTTTCCAAAGGCCTGTACAATGATAAATGATGAGGAAAATGTGAAGCTACCAGATTCTGAAGTGCCTTTTGATTCTTCACATTAAATGTTTGGCACAATTTTCATGGGAAATGTTCTGTTTTCATTAAAGTTTTCTAATTCTTTGGAAATTGGTAACTCATAATTACCTATCGTTATATCTCTCAGCCAAGATACTGAGCTAATCAGAATACCAATTCCTCAACCATCTGGCTAAACAAGCATGTAGTTCACTGAATTCTTTTCAATTCAAAAACCAGTTATTAAGCACCTACTACATTTAAGACACTGCCCTAAATGTTGGATGTAAGTGAAGGGCTTGTATCTCTTATGTCTGTCATCTCTATTTTCTTGAAAAATATTAACAGCGACCCTGAAATCTAAGGTGACATTGAATGACAAAACAGGATTTCAGACAAATCTTTTAATATTACAACAACACTCCCATTCCCTGAGTGGAATACATACAATGTGGATAATTAAGAAGTATCTATATGGTGAATGGTAGTAGGACAACAGTGACCTCAATGGCTTCTAATCATGAGCCATTCAAACATTAGGAACATAAGTATAGTTTTACCTACCTATTAATACACAGTCTACAGTCTCATTTCCTCCTAATAGCTTATGACAATGACTTCAGAGAATGTTTTGAAATGAGCATTATGAATGAAATAAATGCTTTTCAATTTTTTGAGATGCTGAGGTGTTGGGGAGTTTTTTGGTGAGGGAGGAGGACATACTAACCCATAAAATCAGACCTCTTTACAAAATGGGAGAATGTTTTAAATAAATGTTTTCAATAAAAAATGTTGCAAGCCATCGTGCTGTTCTCAGACTCGTTAAAAGAATGTTGCATAAGAAAACCACTTACAAAGCCCCCCAATTTTGCTGAAAGACAAAAGGCACTAATTTGAAAGACATTTCCAATTCCAAAGTGGTTCTGAGAATTTCCACTCAAACCTTTGCAATAATGGCAGCGCATTTTTAAACAGAAGAAAGAAAATCTCCCAATCATTATGTTCTGAGTGGTCACACTGTACCCAGCTTTAGGAGATGAGCATACTTCGTTGCTAGGCAATCCAAAGCCCAAGTGTTAACTAGATAGTAATATAACTAATGTTCCATCTGTTTCATGAAGTTGTAAGTAGACAATCAAGGCACATGAGCAACAAACTGAAGGCTAAGTATGTGTGAAAAGACTAACCATAATTAAATACAACTTATTGAAAACTTAATCTGACCCCAATTTTAATGATATTTTTTGTTGCACTTATGAATCCTTAGTGTCACTCATATACCCACTCTCTCCAATAATGCACATTACAACCCATTCATGACTTCTCAGTCTGTGCTTCAATGGAGAGAATGCCTCTATTCTACTTCCTGCCCTCATCCTCACTCACCTGAATGCTTACAACAGTTTCCCAATGAATTTCCCTGTTTCCAGTCTTAGTCATAAACCAACTACCATTTATTAAGCACCTTCCCTATGGCAGGCACTGTACTAGGCACTGAGTGAGGACAATCACATCATGATGTCATTTTGGTCCTCTTCAAGCACAAAGGACAAACAATGACTAGGCACTGGGGATAAAAAAGAAAGGAAAAAAACAAGCTCTGCTCTCAAAGAGTGCACAATCTAATAGGGAAACAGCACGCAAACAACTATGTACAAAAAAGCTATATACAGGATAAATTGGGGATGATGTCAAAGGGAAGATGCTAAAACTCAGAAAGAATGGGAAAAGGTTCTTGCAGAAGGTAGCCTTTCTGAACTGAAGGAAGCTAGGAGATAGACATGAAGAAGGAAAGGTTTTTCTCCTTTTATAAAACATCCTCCACACAGTTGCCAAAATCATCTTCACAGATCTGACCATGTCACCTCTCTGCTGAAGAATCTTCAGTGGTTGACTATTGACTCTAGAAATTCATACAAACTACTTAGCTTGGCATTTGAAGACCTTCACAAATGATTTGGGAGGGAAGAAAGCCCTCAAAAATAGAAGGAGATGTGATACTAAAAAGTAAAAAAGAAAAGATAAAAAGATTAATTATGTTATACATATATATGCATATATACACACATAAATTCTTTTAAATTCAGAAAGAAATAAAAGGCTAAGGGGATAGGGAAAGGGAGAGGATAAGGGAGAGATAAGGGCAGGCTAAGTAATAGGAGGGCAAGGTAGCAGGTAGAAGTAAAGCAGAGGAGTCAGGAGGGATAAGAAATAGGAGATACAAACATAAAATAAAGATCAGATGTAGAATTTATCAGGGAAAAAAGCAGGAGTAGTAATCATGATCGCAGACAAGTTAAAACTAAAATAGATTTAATCAAAAGAGAAAAATAGGGAAAGTATATGTCAGCCATATTAATCAATATTGTTTTAGACTATTTAAAACAACTGGACAGCATAAGGTTGGAATATTGCTGTAGTATAGGAAACTATGAGTTGGTAGACTTAAAAAAAATATGGAAAGACTTGAACCTATGAAGGAAGACGGTGTCCACCCTCAGAGAAACAGAGGACAAGCAAGTATAGTATGGTCTTAGATGTATATGAATGTATATGTCTATATGTATGATTATAGATAGCTAAGTATATGTACGTGTGTATGTATGTGTATGCATATATATGTATGTGTGTATATGTATGTATGTACATGTATATGTGTGTATATATCTATAGACAGATTGATTAATTGATCGATCCATGCTTAATTGTAGCCTTCTGGGCAGGGGAGGGAGAAGGGATGGGGGAAAAAAAAAGAACAAAGTAAAAAGTGCACAGCAGAGAACAAAGCTTACAAGGAAGCAAAGAAAAAATGGACAGCTCAGAACATAACGTGTAGTATTTATTATATAAGCTTTCTTGAAATGGAAATTTATTGCCATATATTTTGAATCCTCACATTCTGCTGTGCACATGGCAATGCTTTTCAAATTTTCTATTTTCTATTTAAGTTTATGTTTCTTTTTCTTTCCTTACTGTGTATTTAAATTTTAGTATTTGTTTAAAATAAATTAATAACATAATAGGAGGGGAGATTAGGGATTAGGAAAAGCTTCCTGTTGGAACCAGCACCACAGCTGAACCTTGAAAAAAGCTAAGGATTCCAAGAACTGAAAAGGAGGAAGGAATACATTCTAGTGTAGTTTGTACATATATACACATATATATACATATAAATACATACATATATATATATATACATACACACACACACACATATATATATGCATATATATGAGATATGTCTACCTGACTTGTCTAAATGTGTAGACATGACTCATGAGGCATGGATAGATGAATCTGCCCCCCTCCAAGGGAAACTGATTTCCACATTGAGAGGAACTGGAGAAGGACCACAGTAAGGCACTTGCTTCTTCCCTCACCTATCCCCAACAGAAGTTTCATGAGGTCTAGGGATACCATCTGGTTCAGAAGGAAATCTCTTTCACTGAACGCTCATTAAGGAAAAGGTAGGCTTCAACCTACAGTAACCAAGTTAGCTCCTTCCCAAAAAATGTTGACTATGCAAATGATCATCAAAAATAGTGAATTGGAAGCAAATCCATTTATCCAAGCAAACTGAACAAAAATTTGAAATATTATACAGATTGGAATATACAAGTGTAAGTGAGCACTTAGCTGGGATTGAGTTGAACTCAGCTCATAGGGTCTAATCTCCCCCAAGGAGATCTGTTCTAGTAGTATCTAGAGAGGCAAAGTGGAAATCAGGAAAATATTGAGTACCTGGCTTTCCCTACCTGTCAGAAACTTTCCTTCCCACATGTGCCTTTCCCAGAGAGTCTCTGGGACCACCTATGTTCCCAGAGCTCTCACCCCAATGGCATCCCTTCTGCAATGTCACATTGTGCTCAGCCCTCTTTGGAATCACATTCGCTCTGGAGTCATGTCTCCTACATATCTAACAGCAAGCTTAGTCGGAAGCCTGGAGAAGTAAAATAAACCTTCTATTCCTTATGCCTAGTAGCACTCCCATCCCACTGTCATCTCCTAGATTCTGAATCTTCCATCAGGATTCATCTCAGGTGCTGCTTTCTACAGGAAGCCTTTCCTGATCCCCCTAGTTGTTAGAGCTTTTTCTTTCTTCAAATTTTTCTGTATATATGTAAATGCTTTTTTACCCTAGTAGAATATAAACTCATTAAGGTTTGAGAATGTTTTTCCTTTTCTCTTTGTATCTGTGATATCTGGCATAGTGTCTTTTACATTGTAGGTATTTTTTTAAAAAATATTTATTAAATTGAATCCAAGTGAATTAAACTGAATGGCCTTCTGAGTTGATAATTAAAGAGATAATACATGTAATTGCATAAGTTCTGGTAGACCTGTTTAAAAATTCATTAACATTATATCTCTAAAGGCACTGTGATGTAGAAGGGAAAACAGTGGAGTAGGAGTCAGAGAATCTGGTTTCTAATTCAGAGCTCCACTATCTCTATCCTAATATTGTCACTGATCCCAGATTCAGGATAGGAAAGAGGAGCCTGCAGACAAGCAAGAGAGAGTGGGGAGAGATCCTCTAGAGGCCACAGAGATGTCAATTCCCCATGGGCTCTACTGGGTCCCTGCACCGGTCTTGTTTCTGATGCAGGGGCCCAGGCTACCTGGACCAAAAGTGCAAGGAGTACTGCCCCTGGGAAAGAGCAATTGGGCAAGCCTTCCTCAAACAGGTTTGGAATAATGGAGCAGAGACCCATCCATGATTCCATTACATTACTATGAGCTGAAGTCCAAAGTCACCAAGGGTGAGAAAATAAAATCCTCTAAGTGCCCAGAATGAGCTCCAGGGCTCAAAACAGATTGGAAGAGTTAGAAAAACCTTACATCTGGGAAAAAGGAAGAAACCTTAGTGGATGGAGCCTTTAAATTCCAGCTCATAGGATGGACAGACTTGCTGAAGTGGGGAAAGTGTTTGATTTGGAGAACTGGGTTCAAATTCAAGCTCTGCTACTAATTACCTATGCTACTTTGAGGAAATCACTTGATCTCTATGGAGCTCACTTTAAAACAAGGGGATTAGACCCTCCTCAGTTCTTCCCAACTTTAAGCCTATGATCCTGTGATCTAGTTCAGTAAGAAAAAAAAGAATCAAAGGAAGAATGGGGGTGAACCTCAGCACTACTCACTCAGTCTTTAGAATGAAGGGCAGAAGGGAGAGCCAACAATCAATCAAATCCTTATTAAGCACCTGCTATGGGTCAAGCACATGTTAGGTGCTGAGGATAATGAGGGGGGGAAATTAACCCCTATTCTCAAGGAGCTTACATTCTGTAGTAGAGACAACATGAACATATACACGAATATAAAACCTGCAAAGTTAATACAAAGCAATTCTGGAATGGGAGTCACTAGAAGCTGGGTGGAGAAGGAGGAAGATTAAGAAAAACTTCATCTAGCTGAGCTTTAATGGAAACTAGAGTTGCTAAGAGGCATAGGTGAGGAAGGAATACATTTCAGACTTGGGGGACAGCTAGTGCAAATGAATGGGGACGGGAAACAGAGAATCATGTGTGAGCGACCCAAGTCTGCTCTTCGAATCACAGATTTCAATCATGATCAAAGTCATCTTTTACCTTTTAAGGCTGAAGACCTCTAATTTTTTTTTCAATTCAACCTCACTTTTCTTCCATGCCTCTGCTCATTCTTATTTTCCTCCTCTGGATCTTTGCTAGTTCTATTATGTCTTTCCCAAAGTACAGTAATGTGATGTATCTAGAATTCCACCAAGTGATTCAACCCAGATTTGGTTTTCAATGTCTTTTCCAAAGCATTTTATTAGCCTTTATATTAAACCACACTGATTCCTCTGGGCCCTTTTCTATGGTTCAAGATGCTTATATACATATATACATGTATGTGTGTATACATACACACTTTATAGATACACAATTTATATAGATACACTCTATATATGTATATATATATATATGTATATATATATATATACACTTTATATATACACTTATGGATATTGTGCTTCTCCATTAAAACTCATCTGCCACTTTCCTCTTTACTCACAAAAATTCTCAAGATCTGTATGTACTTTATCCTCAGCAGCTTTGTTCTGGTTCTACACGACCCAGAGGAATTTAACATCATTTGCAAACCTGTCATCTCCTTCCTCCATATCATTTAATGACTAAATAAAGCAGGAGCTCTTTGGTTAGAGTTCAACTGAAGTATTGTACAGAGGTAAATGAAGTACGTGTGCAAAGCTTTACAAGTCTCACAAATTCCTCTAAAGTTAATGTGCTTATTTGGGATTTATTTAAGCTTAGTATAATTAGTAATAATCCTATTTCCACAATCTTCTGAAGTAGAAGTGTATGTTTTTATAAACACAGATCAAGATGTCTATTAGGAGGATAACATATGAGAGTCCTTTTGATTAAATAAAATGATTTTGAATCACTAAATCATTGGTATGTAAGCATGGAAAAATATGAGGTCTAATATAATTACATCAGTTTCCATGTTTGGCCAGGTATATTTGATGCAGTGGGGTACAGTTAAGTCAATCAATCAATTTCTGCACCCTACTTAAAGTAAGTGACACCTTGATGCCTTAACCAGGAGAGAACACTTCTCTGTAGAATCAATCATAGCCTTTGGTTTAAGTGCAGAAAAAGTCGGTGATCAATTTACACATCCTTGAAAAATATTGGTTGAACTAGAATGATGTTGTATGGTAAGTATGCTCAGATTGTTTGAAAAGACTGTCATCAATAAACTCCGTGATTTGAACTTCTGCAAGCATAAAGGAGAGCCATTTCAGCCAAGCTCTCAAAAACAGAATTGCTCAAGGGAAAGGAGAAAATCTATGGCCTCGACCTTGGTCTCTGCATCTCCTTGGCTGGAAGAACTAATGAACTTTACAGAACCTGCAGATTTGGATTTTCTCCTGGGTGTCCTAATAATGTTCCAAGGAGGGCAACAATTGATGGCAATGTTTGCATTAGGAACCAAGGACAAATTGAACGCAATAAAGACTGGTCAATTCAAAGCTCTATAAGGCAGGAAAAAAGCTATACCATACATAAGAGGAAAATCTTGAGAACTCATGTTTAAAAAGACTTCTAGGAGTTATGACTTTTCCCTTTGCCATATGTGCTCTCTAAACATGAGCCCACTTTTCACTGGACTCTATAGTGGGAGAGTGACACTTTGGGAGGCATTGCTTTTAACTATTTTTACTATACTACCTTGGTAAATATCCCTTTCTAAAAGCTAATTAAGACCAGCTGACTAATTGATATTACCTGATAAATATGGAGGGGGGTGCATACTCATGGGAGCTCACAAGCTATGACACTGGAACAACTTCCAATGCCTCAGGGTCTCCTAGAACCATGAGGATAAAAGTGGCATCTACCCCTCAGTACCCAGCCTGTCAGTGCAAGTGAATGTTGGAAAGCTAGTGCCAGATTACATGCTATATAAAGAAATTAGAGTATTGCCATTTAAACTGTGGTTCAGAAAATCAAGGTCTTTGGTAGGTGACAAGTTTCTAAAAACTCAACAATTCCCAGTCATTTTGTTTTTAAAACATACAGAAATATTATCAACTCTTTCCTCATTTTGAAAAGAGCTTTCAGACCAACTCCCACTAGAAGCTCTTTGGAGCAGCTGAATCTCTGTCAGCCCTAGGCTCTGTTCTTAACTCTGGGTGTCAATGAGCAATCAAGGAAAAACTAGGGCAGAAAATTTCAAAGGCTATTAAGGAATTTAATGATCAAGAACACCATTTGGAGTGGGGGGAGGGGAGGAGAAGGAGTGAAGAACGAACCTCACTGTGCTTTCCCTCATGAGAGGCACACTTGCAATTATGGATATATCTTAATTAAAATCGCATATTCATGTTTTGCCTTTTCAGTTGGCCCTCGTATAATTAAAACCGCATTGCATTTGATGTATTTATAATTATATCTAAATGGTTATGTTAATGTTAGACTCCTACATGCTGGAAAACAGAAAACCTAAAGTAACGTTCCTTTAAATTGTTTTATACAGAGGATTCATCCTCAAAATACTGAAAGTTCAATGACACATTATGTCTCTCATGTTGATGCCTTCAGGATCAATGGTCAGGGGTACTTGTCTGATAAAAAAAAATGCTGAGGCTATAAAAACAGCAAAGACAAACTGAGTTAAAGGATAATCTATACATAAAATGCAAATAGACTGGATTTTAAAACGCCTAATTAAGATCTTACAGAATCTAATAGTATATAATTAGATAGCTCGCTAACTTAAAGAAGAAATAGTTACTAGGCGACGGACACATTAGAAGCACGAAGCAGGACTGAAGTTTGGATTGCCCTACAGTCCCTGTCCTTTCTTTCATAGGCAGAAAAAGCTCCAGATTGGGAGTTAGGACACTTGACTCTCTCAGCTCTTAAACTACCATCAGAATAGTCATTTTGCTTTATTGAGATACAGATATGTCCAGAGAGATTCATAGGATAATAGATACAGTTAGAAGAGACCTTAGAGGCTATCTGCTCCAGTCCTCTCATTTATAGATGAGGGGACTAAAGCCCAGAAAACTACATGCTTTCCCCACAGTCACACAGGTACTAAGATGCAAAAGTGAAATCTGAACCCAGGTCCCCTAACCTACAATCTAGTACTGTTTCTTCTGTGCCATTCTGTAGATTGTGGTTTATAGCTCCAAATTCTGTGCCTCAATCAAAATTTTAAAATTGGAATGAATTTAGAGATTATCAAATCCAATTCCTTCACTTTCTTTGAGTGTAGGTACCAGGACATTTTTGTCTTTCTTTGTATTCCCACCACTTAGGCTGACACATAATAAGTTTTGTGTTTTGTTTTGTTTTTTTTTAGAAAACCCAACACTAATGAGAAGAGAATGGGCTGCCTCAGAAAGTAAGAGATTACTCTTGCCTGGAGTTCTGAGAAGGAGCTGAAAAGCAAATTGTAGAGCAACCTCTTGTACAGGTGTGGGTTGGATGAAATGGCATCTGCAGTCCTTTCCAATTTAGAGATGCTGTGATTCTGTAAATAATGGCTTCCAATAAGTCCCCTCCTATGCCCACCAGTAAAAGAACACTGATGTTTTTCCTTCTGACCATTCGAGGACCAGATTAAAAACCACCACTATAACAATAATGCTACTTGGCACTGCCGTGGCTGTGTAATACCAACAACAGTAGAACACAGAAGGGCTGCCAGCACACGTTCTTTGATCTGCTTTTCCTGAACTTCAGAGCAAATACAAACAGACATTACAGAGAAAATATCAACAGACAGGCTTCTAGCTGTTTGACCAAAGCTATACGTACATAGTCACCAGAGAGAAAAGCACCAACATCTAGGTTTTCAAAGTCAGGGGACTGCTTAAAGGCTACCCAAAGTCTCCACACCAACACTCTTCCAATGAGTGAGGCCCAATGAAAATGCTAACCTCAGAGTATGTATATACTTCTTCAGGGTCAGAGGGCTCCACACCTCTCATGACCTAACTAGAAAAAGGGTATGGGCCTTCCTACAAACAAAAGCAAGACTCAATCAAAGGCACTTGATTATCCCAGTGCTGAGAAGCACTCCAAAACAAAAGACAACAAAAAGTCCCATTTGGCTTGCCCTTACAACCACTTGAATCTTTTGTCAGAGACCTCATCCTAATCCAAGTCTTCCTGAAGAATAAATCAAGGAAGTCAAAGGCTCTTAAAATCCAAAAATCTTACATGGTGACTAAAAATAGACATCTATGAATTTAGGATTTCCAGTTTGCTCATTGGGAACAACATGCTTACCCAAGGGTTCTCTTAAAAACCATTCATGTTCTCATGTGAAAAGTGGAGAAGTTAATTCTCCCAGGTCCTCTATGGCCTTATCTGTTCTCTATCTGCTGCCCTGGCTCAGAGAAAGCTTCTGGGTGAAATTCAAGGGGGAAACTTTGTCATTTACATTCATTTTACATAAGTAGCTGCCTTTTCCCCTACAGTCTCAAAAAAAAAAAACCAAACAGCTGTGACAGAGACATTTCAAGAGCAGGGTTTGTCCCCATGGCAAATGAACTAAGAGGGTATAAGTGAAAGGCTGCCAAGTTTGAAAAGCATCATTTTTCACGTAGGATGGCAATAGAGATGGAGTCTGCCAGGCAGATCGAAAAGTCAAGTAGATTTTTGTTTAGGTATCATACCTCTAATTGGGAAAAGGAAGAAGACACGGCTGGCTGCTTGACAAAGGATAATAAGTCTTTGTCTACCAGGTGTTCTAGCTTACATGTATGTAAACAGCTATCAGGGTATGTGTCCTTTGAAGTGAAGACTAGAAACAAGAAAATGAAGTCTTCTAAGTTAATGTTGCTATATACAAGTTAATTTTGCTATAGCAAAAATCCTTATATACAGGATTTAACATCCCTCATGAGGTAGTAGAAAGAGCTCTGGCCCTGGGGCCAGAGAACCTGCACTTGAATCTTGGCTTGGTGACTTGTTTACTAGCTTTGTGATTTTTGGCAAACCACTTAACCTTTCTAGACCTCCATTTCTTCATTTGTAAAAAAGGATATTAGATTAGCAGACGTGTTAAGTCCCTTAGAGCTTTAAATCTATGATCTTATGAGCCTATAGTCTTGATAAATTAACTGACACCAATGTTTCTCTAGCCTCTATTCCATAAATGTATGATACCTAGTATTCCTCCAGCATGGTGAAGAAGAAAGAACACTAAGAATGAAGACTGAGATCTCCTTTCTAGTCCTGGACCTAGCAAAAATTAAATTCATAATCTCAAAAAGTCAAGAGGCATTGGACACAAAGTGGCATTGAGTATCACAGTGGAGAATTTGGCAGGACTTGGAGTCAGGAAGACCTAGGTTCAAACCTCACTTCAGGCACTTACTTATTAGCAGTATTATCCTGGGCAAGTTATTTAAATTTTTTGCCTCGGTTTCCCCTATTGTAAAATGAGGGAGTTGGAGTTGATGACTCCTATGGTCCCTTCTAGCTTCAAATATATAATCCAATGATCTTTCTGAGGTTTTTAATTTCTAAAATGAGAGGATTGAACTAAATTACCCCTAAGGTCCACACCATTTTCATATTCTAAAATTCCTAGAGGAACTAGATATAGAAATTAAACCAAATTACATCATAATCCAGAAAACCAGAGAAATAGATGAACTGGGACTGGATCCATAAGGTTAGATTGAATCTCTCTAAAAGGCAAAAGGATAATATTTATTAAATACTTTCAGCCTAGCAGAAATAAGCTTTAAGATAGGAGTTCTTGTACAAAAATATTTATAGCATCTCTTTCTGTGGTGGCCAAGAACTGGAAATTGAGGGGATGCCCATCGATTGGGGAATGGCTCAACAAGTTGTACATGAATGTAAGGAATATTATTGTGATATAGGAAATGATGAGCAAGCAGACTTCAGAAAAATCTGAAAAGATGTATATGAACTGATGCTGAGTGAAGTGAGCTGAACCAGGAAAACATTGTACACAGTAACAGCTACACTGTGTGATGACTGATTTTGATAGACTTAGATTTTTTCAGCAATTGCAAGGACCTAAAACAACTCCAAAAGACTCATGATGGAAAGTGCTATCCACATCCAGAAAAAGAAATATGGAGTCTGAATGCAGATCAAAGCAGACTATCTTCTTTTTTTTATTTTGCTTTATGTCTTTCTATCTCATGGTTACTCCCAATTGTTCTAATTCTTCTATACAACATGACTAATGTGAAAATATGTTTAATAGAAATGTATATGTAGAGCCTATATTGGATTACATGCCATCTTGGGTAGGGGGAGGGTAAGGACGGGGAGAAAATTTAAAATTTATGGAAGTAAATGTTGAAAACTAAAAATAAATAAACTTATTAAGAAAAAAGATAGAAATTCTTAATCTTTGCATGTGGATTTGTCATGAACCCTTTGGACAATCTGGTAAAGCCTATGAATCCCTTTTCAGAATCATGTTTTTAAATGCATAAAATAAAATACTATATAGGATTACAAAGGAAACAAATTACATTGAAACATAGTTATTAATTTTTTAAAAAATTCACAGACCCCAGGTTAAGAATCCTTGATCTAAGGCAACAGTAATAAAATCAATTAGAGGAGGAAATAGAGTCACCGGGAGAAAACATAGATGTGCCCATTGTCAAGTCACAGAGGTAATAGCTTCTTCCCAGATGTAATGGTTATACTAGTTATTAAAGTGGTTCTATAGAGTTGTTATGGAACATGTGAAAGTTTTAACACTAAAAAAAATGTTTGATAAGATTGTGAAATGAAGAAAAGATGTTCTTTTCTGGGACATCACCCTGACAAGGAAAGTGAAAAAAGATTTCTCACAACTTTCTAACAATCTCTGTTCAATAGAGGAAAAATTAAAGTGCCACCATGAAACAATAATGGAATTTGAGTGAAATCTCTTCAGTTTAAGGCATGATATTTGAGGAGGGACCCTGGCAATTGTGTGGGGAGTAGCCAAGAAAGGGAGAGGACTGGAGGCTAGGACATTTAACTGGGAGAAGAGAAAATTTAAACAAACGGTCCATGATAGCGGTCTTCAAGATATCTGAAAGGCCTTTATGTGGAAAATAAATTAGATTTGTTCTACTTGGCCCCAGAGGGCAGAACCTAGAGCAATGAATGAAAAGTTCAGAGATGGACTCATGCTTTATATGAGGAAAGGTTTTCCAAACATTACACCTGTCAAAAATTGGAATGGGCCTACCTAGGGAAGTAGTGAGTTCCCCTCACTTGGAAATCTTCAAGCGAGGTGACCACTTGTCACTAGTGTTGTAGAGGGGATTTGTGGTCAGGCATAAATTAGTCTGGGTGGCTTCAGAGGTCCCAACCTAACACAAATCTGAGATTCTACGATTCTATAAAAACAATCACCGAGTAACCTATTTCTCTCCACACTCCTGCACATATTAAATGCTAAGTATAGCTCTTTAGCAGACCAAGAGTCAGAGCTTTTCCCCTTCTCAGCTCCTAAGAGTAAACCAATCCATTAGTGGGGAAATGAACCTAAAACCACATATTTATGGAGTATGCTATGGTTTCAAAGCCCTTTCGTATATGTTATGGCATGTGAGCATCACCAAAATGCTGTGGAGAAAGCAATGCATTATTACATCCATTTAATAGATGAAGAAACCAAGTCTAAGGGCTAAGTAATATGCTCAGTCATAGAAGCAGTAAGGGGCAGAGTCAGAACTCAAACCCAGACCAAATTAGTGTCTAACTTGGTGCTGAAATTTGGCTGCCTCTTTGAGGATGAACAGTAGAAACTTCTTCTCCGGCACAAGCTTTATTTCAAATATTCCTCCTAAATACTTATCGAGGGATGGACAAGATGAGGCCAGTTGGGAAGACTCATGCTTTTACACATACTAGATACCTGCTCGATAACTGTAATATAGCAATGAAGATACCTCTCCTCCAGCTTCATCCCTGACTCAAACCCAGACCACAATCATTCAGGTGAGCACCACAGCTCTCGGGACATGATACGTGATATCCCTTTTCTCCTGCCACATTCCAGGATCCTACTTCTCCATGAGGGAGACTTACTAATGAAGATTTAAAGTAATTAGCTTACAACAGTGATCTCTTCATAAGAAGTACTGTGATTTTAAACATTGAGTTGTACAGAGCCAAAAGGACTGTCTAAATTTGAATGGTGTTTGTAATTTATGTGACCACTCTGGTTCAAGTTACGTGTTTTGGTGTGTGTGTGCGTGTGTGAATACTGAGACTTGTTTAATCATTTCAGCCGTGTCTGACTCTTCTTGATCCCATTTGGGGTTTGTTTGTTTTTTTGGAAAAGATACCAGAGTGGTTTGCCCTTCCCTTCTCCAGTTCATTTTACAAGTGAGGAAACTGAGGCAAACAGGGTTAAGTGACTTGCTCAGGGTCACACAGATAGTGTCTGAGGCCAGATTTGAACTTGGGAAAAAGGAGTCTTCTTAACTCCAGACCCGGCACTCTAGAGCCACCTAGCTTCCCACTACTAGATGTTAAAGGGTTAAGTGTTCCCCCCGCCCATACACACACACCTCTTCCCCCCCCGCCAAAAAAAAGCGTTCACCTTTACACCGTGAGAGCTCACTTTACTCCTACACTGCCCATGATCGCTGTCTCATTCCTCTGCAGTCTAAACTCCTAACTATCTCTACTATGCCCTCCTATTTTTGCCTATTCCTTTCCCACATCCTACCTCCAGTAGCTTTTCAGCTTTGCCATCTTCCTTCCATGAGGGCAGAGATGGTCATTCTTTCTACTTATATTTGTACTCCCAGGCTTAGCACAGTTCTTGGCACATAGTAAACACTCAAGAGATGCTAGTTGACTGACTGACAAGGGTGCATTGTAAAAATAGAACACTGGCTCAGGACACTGAGAGTTTAAGGGACTTGCCTGTGGTCACACAGACAGCCACTCAACAGTTCCTTACATTAAGCTGAAATCTGCTTCTTGGTACATTATACTCACTACTTCTAGTCCCAATCTCAGGGGCAAAAGAGAAGCAAAAAGTGCATTTCCAAATGCAAATTTAGTATTTCTGAAGTTTCAAAGATAGTAACTGTGATACCTAGTCTAGATGATGACTGTGAGGAGAGAGGTAGACTGAAGAGTCAGAAAAACCTCAGTGTGAATCCTGCCCAAGACATTATCTACTAGCTGTATGGCTGGTAATCATTTAATCTTTTTCATTCTCAGTTTCCTCATCTGTAAAAAAAAGGATAACAGTAAGGCCTACCTCACAGGATTACAAAGATTAAATGAGATAACATGTGTAAAGTGCTTTGTAAATCTCCAAGTGCTGTGTAAATGCTAAGTGTTGTTATTATGATCATGTCTCCACTGTATATTTGTTCCTACCCCAAGGCTTTTGGGAGCAGGAAGGGAAGGGTCCTCAGAACTGGGGCATGACAATGACAAGGTCACTCCTGTACTTACCCACCTCATCCAGCTGTTGGAGGGAAGATGCCTGATGCCTTTGGGAAGAGTTTTTTTCTCTACCACATAGAGAGCTTTGCAAATCCCTGTGCATGGTTCTTCAACCTCCACAGCCACAAAGGCTCTGAGGATGGTAGAAGTCAGTGGTCAACAACCAGTACCCAGTGCATGGTTCCCACCTCCAGCTTCAAAGAGTGCAGGGGACATTCTCAGGGCCTAAGTCCGGTCCAGTTCAGCCTGTTCCTCAAGCACCAAATTGACTGGGGGAGGGGGCAGAAGGTGTAGAGTGGGGAGTTTGGGGAGGAGGGGAATTAACCTCAGTAAGACAAAACTTAACTACTCTTGCCAATGCTGGGAGTGAGGACCCACAATTCTGTGGAGCTAACCTTATTACCCACACAGGTCCCTTAGCTTCTGAATCAGGATCTTTTCCTTCGAGGCCATATTCCACCACCAGGTGTTGGCATTTCTATCACCAGGACAACTGATTGGTTTGATTTAGTTATATTCTCCTATATACATATATATATAATATATATATATATAATATATAGAGAATATAGAGAGAATATATAGAGAGAATATATATATATAGACTCCACCTATCACATACAAGTAAGTTAATATTTGCTTGGTTGTACAGGTCACTCATAATAATTTTGATTTATTCTTCATACATCATTTTCATCTTAATTTTGTGTGTCTAATATGATAAGAGATCCTGCAAAGCCTGGCCCTCTGAGACATGGGCCCTGGACAGGGCAGTCCTGTTCTCTATCCAGCAGCTATAATGAATTTCAGTTCCAACTCTGCTACTCACTAATTAAGTGACCTTGGTCAAGTCACTGCTTTCTGGACTTTAATTTCCTTGTCTGGGGGCAGAATGGGGGGGAAACCTTGAATAATCAATTAGCAAGCTTTTATTAAGTGCTAACTATGTAAGGCACCATGCTAACTGCTGAAAATATAAAGAAAAAAATACTACCCCTGCCCTCAGAAAGCTTACATTCTAATAAGGGATACATGTACATTAGAAGTTTACAAAATAAATGTAATGTAACCTTAAAGGGAAAAGCATTAGCAGCTGGGAGATGGGAAGGCTTCACAAAATGCTTCCCACAGGAGTTAGGCTTTGAGTTGGATCTTAAAGGAATATAGAGACAACATGATTTCCATGACCTCTTCTAACTCTGAAACTGTGATTCTACAGGAGGTACCAAATTTCTAGAGTGTTGTATATTTAGAGCTGGAAAAGATCTTAGAGGTTATCTATTTAAAAAAAAAAAACAACCCTCATTCTATAGGTAAGGAAATAGATGCCCAGAAATGGTAAGTTCTCTGACTCCAAAGGCAATCCTCTTTCCAATATACCACATTTTGATAAAAATTTGGAGGTACTGTAGTAAATAAATATTTATATACATCTATCATAGATTTGCCACAATTCGGTGAAATGGAAGGAGCCTCCTTTTGAAGAGGGCCTGGATTCAAATCCCAGGACTCATACTACCCATATGACTTCAGGCAGATCATCTAACATCTCCAAGTGGTTCGTCCCATAGAGCCATATTGTTGTAGGTGAGATTGTGTTATAATGAAGTCCTCTGAGGGCTTCTAGTGAGCAATTCCACCTTGGATGGGGCCCAAGACTGACCTCTGTTGTTTCATTAAATTCTATAATGAATTAATCCATAGTAAAACTAATATTAAAAGAGATAATGTACTTAAAGTTCTTTGTATAAGTGTGAGCTATTATCTTTCTTCTCCTATTTTTCTAGTACTAGCATCATTACCATCATTATTCCTATTAAATATGTTAAGTTCTGTCCTGTTTTTAAATTTCTAACACAGAAGCTGAAATCAAATGGATAAAGTACTTGGCTTAGAGTCAGGTACACCTGAGTTCAAATTTTACCTTAGACACTTACTATCTATGTGACCCTTGGCAAGTTACTTAACTTCAGTCTGACTCAATTTCCTCAGGTGTAAAATGAGAGTCTTAACCTAGATATCCTCTACCATCCCTTCCTAGCTTTTAATCTGTGATGCTATGAAAGGTAAGAAACAATTTTATTAAACAGGTAAGCAATCTGCCTCAGGTGCAAAAAATATTCTCCAGAGCTGACTAATTATGTTTTAAAAAATCAATCCTTCGATATAAATGTAGTAAACCCTTAATATCTCTGAGGCATTGTGGAGGAGACAGAGAAGTCTAAGATGTGTCTTGTCACAAGCTTAACATTGGGCCAGTTTAATAATACCAAAGATACACACACATACATCCAGAGCATGCTTCCTTTCTGAAGAGGGTATGTAAATGAAACATCCATGGGGGAAAAAAAAAGAGTGGGAGGAAAATCTCAAAGTCCCACTACAAACGGTTTGAAGCCCAAGATAATCACATTGTTTTAAGTCCTCAATGGGGCTCGGCAGGACACACAGAAAGGCCCAATGGGGCACTCGACGTTGCATGTCATCAACCAGCTAGTTGTCAATCTAAGCATGTGTACAAGGGGTGTCTGGGCTTCAGGAAGAGCTGTCGTCTGGTTTTCCCAGGGCTTCCCAGCTCTAGAGAGGGGACAGGACTCCTTCCTCATCCTTTGATTACCCCACAAGCCTAGAGCGCATCCTTCCCTGGTGCTGCCACTCTGCCTTGGGCAAACTTTCTGGCAGCTTCTCTAATTGCGGCATTAGCCAGCAAGCTTTGAAGTCCACATTCTGGATCCCTTAGGCCTGGAAGACAGTCATCAAAGACTTCTGGCCAGCTGCCTCAATTAATTGAAGCCCTAATTATCTGAAGGTCTGATCAGAGCATTTGCATGCACATTCGACCAAAATGCACTACAAAAAGTACACTTTATGGTTCCTTTGGGTAGCTCAAAGCCCATCACAAGCCTGTGAGGCAGGTAAAGACTTGTGATCTTGATATCTGTTGGTCACTGATGAAACTCAACTACCTTTGGGATAGAACATGAGACATAGTGACAATTAAAGTCATACAATTAAAGCCATAGTTTTTAGCAGAAGAAAAAAATGTATGAAAGCATGCTATGATGGAGAAAACATCGAATTTGAAGTCAAAGGACCTCTACTGAAACCCTGCTCCTATAACTCACTACCTGTGTGACCTTGTGGAAATGATTTCACCTCTAATCTAGAAAACGAAGAGACTGGACTAAACAAACACTAAGGTTCTTTCCAGCTCTAGGTCTACGATCTTATGATTCCATGACTTTGTTGCAACAGATTTAGGATATAATGATAAGAACTGTGGTTTGACCAGGGTCAATATAACTTCCCCTTACTAACCCTTAGGGGTGTCAGTTTTCTTTTACACACGAAGGAGAAAATGCCTTAGAGCTCTTAAATATATCTTTAGGGCAATAGGGCGAAGTCTCACAGATGGTCAAACCTTACTAAAAGACTGATCCTGCCTGCTGCAAGTGGTTTAAAATTTTAAAAGTTGTATGTATATATACACATATATAAAACTTTACCAAAAGGTATTTCTTTGCAAAAGATACTTTTTAAAAAAAGTTTATGCAAATGTGACCAGATCATCTTGAAAATATCCCTTTTAGTAGGAAGTAAAGTTAGAATTCGATATTATCACAACTACTTAAAAGTCCATTTGAATTCTTGTAGCCTTTTTAATAAAGCTTAATTACCACCCTCTTCAAAATTCCATAAAAATTTCTTTTATTTTTCTTTTTTAAAATTTTATTTTAGACTCAAACACCAGAACACAAATACAGAATAGAGATAAGAAACAAAAACATATAATAAACCTAAATATTGGAACTTAAATACGAAGTAGGAAAGAAAAAAGCATGTCATGTGCATAAGCAGAACATGAGAGGATTCAAAATATATAACAATAAATTTTCATTTCAAGAAAGCCTGTTCGATAAATACAACATGTTGTGTTGAGAGCTGTCCATCATTTCTTTGCTTCCTTGTAAGTTTTCTTTTGTTCTCTGCCGTATACTTTTTTACTTTGTTCTTTTTTCCCTCCCCCCAAACCCAAAGGCTACAATTAAGTGCAGATATATTTCTCTAGAGCTATAGATATATACATACACATATATATACACAGACATACTTTCCCAAACACATTTTACTCCTGATTTTTGTTACTATGTTTGTGCATATCTCTTGTTTCCTATCCCTCCTGCCTCCTCTAATTTACTTCTACCTGTTACCTTGCCCTCCTATTACTTGCCTAGCCCCCTCCAAGGATCCCTCCCCTACCCTCCCATTCCCATAAATCTTAACACCTTTTCCCTCACCCTCCTCTCTAAAGATCCCTCCCTTGTCCTCTTCCCCCCTACCTATCCCCTTACCCATTTATTTCTTCTGAATTTAGAAGATTTTTATACTCTTTTAAATATATATGTATTGTTCCCTCTTAAAACCATTCTTGATGAAAGTAGGTTACCAAAACTACCAGACCTCCACCATTTAATTCTTCTGTATCAATTCTCCCTCTTTTATTTTTTATTCTTAATTTACAACACTCTCTTCCATAAGTTTTTGAGTTCCAAATTTTCTCCCCCTCCCCCCCAATATGGCATGTAGTATGATATAGGTTCTACATGTACCTTTGCATTAAACTTATTTACAAAATAGGCAAGTTGTAAAGAAGAATTATAACCAATGGAATGAATCATGAGAAAGAAGAAACAAAACCAAAAAAGAAGAAAAAAGAAAAAAAGGGAGCTAATAGTTTGCCTCAATCTGCATTCAGACTTTCTAATTCTTTCTCTGGGTGTGGATAGCTTTTTCCATCATGATTCTTTTGGAGCTGCCTTTGAACCTTGTATTGCTAAAGAGCTAAGTCTATCAAAGTCAGTTATCACAAATACCGTGTGCCTATAATTGTATATAATGTTCTCCTGGTTCTGCTCCCCTCACTCAGCATCAGATCAGGTCTTTTCGGGTTATTATGAAGTCCGTCTTCTCCCCATTTCTTATAGCACAATAGTATTCCATTATATTCATATACCACAACTTGTTTAGCCATTCCCCAATTGATGGGCATCCTCTTGACTTCCAATTCTTTGCCACCACAAAAAGAGCTGCTATAAATATTTTTGTACCTATGGGTCCATTTCCCACTTCTATGATCTCTTTGGGATACAACCCTAGAATGGTATTGATGGATCAAAGGGTATGCACATCTTTATAGCCCTTTGGGCCTAGTTCCAAATTGCTCTCTAGAATGGCTGGATCAGTTCACAACTCCACCAACAATGTAATAGTGTTCCAATTTTCCCACATCCTTTCCAGCATTTACCATTTTCCTATTTTGTCATTTTAGCCAATCTGACAGGAGAGATGTAGTCTTGATTTGCATTTCTCTAATCAATGGTGATTTAGAGCATTTTTTCATATGCCTGTAGATACCTTTAATTTCTTCCTCTGAAAACTGCCTGTTCAAATCCTTTGGCCATTTCTCAATTGGGGAATAACTTATATTCCTATAAATTTGACTCAGTTACCTGTATATTTTAGAGATGAGGCCTTTGTCAGAGATACTGGTTATAAAAATTCTTTCCCATTTTTCTGCTTCCCTCCTAATCCTAGCCACATTGGCTTTGTTTGTATAAAAACTTTTCAATTCGACATAATCAAAATTATTCATTTTGCATTTTGTAATGCTCTCTATCTCTTGTTTGGTCATAAATTCTTCCCTTCTCCATAAATCTGACAGGTAAACCATTCCTTGCCCTCCCAAATTGCTTATAGTATCAGCCTTTATTCCTAAATTGTGAACCCATTTTGACTTTATTTTGATATACAGTATAAGATATTGGTCTATGCCAGTTTCTGCCATACTATTTTCCAGTTTTCCCAACAGTTTTTGTGAAATAGTGAATTCTTAACCCAGAAGCTGGACTCTTTGGATTTATTAAAGAGTAGATTGCTGTAGTCATCAACTACTGTGTCTTGTGTACCTAACCTACCTATTCCACTGATCTACCTCTCTATTTCTTAGCCAGTACCAAATAGTTTTGGTGGTTGCTGCTTTATAATACAGTCTAATATCCGGTATGGCTAGGCCTCCTTCCCTAGCATTTCTTTTCATTAATTCCCTAGATATTCTGGACCTTTCGTTCTTCCAGATGAATTTTGTTATTATTTTATCCAGCTCTGTAAAATAATTTTTTGTTAGTTTGACTGGTATGGCATCGATTCTTCCTCTTGTGCCTCATTTGTGTAAAATACTCTTTTTAGCTGTTCCTAAATGGTTTTACTTTTTGAATTCATATTGTACTCTGGTTTACCCCAATCATCTTATGAGCTACCTAATTATTAATAAGAATCTTAGGCATACTCTTTGCATTTTACATATATAAAAAGTAAACAGTCTGTCCTTATTGAATCCCTTGTAATCAGTCTTTGGTATGGACCTTATGTTTCTCTTGGTTCTTGCATGTCAAATCTTTTACTAAGCTCAGGGTTTTTTAACAAAATCTTGAAAGTCTGACAGTTGATCAAATGTGCATTTTTTTCATTCAAGATTATGCTTAGCTTTGCTGGATATGATATTTTTTGCCAGAGCCCAAGTTCTTTTGCTCTTCAACATATAGTGTTCCAAGACCTGTGGTCCTTTAATGTCTCTGCTGCTAGGTCTTGTGTGATTCTAATTGTGGCACCATCATATTTAAATTGTTTTATTCTTGTTGCTTTTAATATTTTATCCTTGAGCTAGGGCTTTTGGAATTTGAATATAATATTCCTATAAGTGTTCCTCATAGGATCTCTTTTAAGTGGTGATCAATGATTTTTTTTCTATTCCTACTCCCTCTCCCCCTCTCCCTCCTTGTTCTAATGCTTCAGGACAATTTTCTTTAATTATTTCTTGTACTATTGTACCAAGATTCTTTTTTTTTATCATAGCTTTTAATAAGTCCAATTATTTTTATGTTTTCTCTTCTTGATATATTCTCTAGATCTGTTGTTTTTCTTATGTTTCACTTTTTCTTCTATTTTTTCCTTATTCATATTTTCTTTAATTATTTCTTGATCTCTTACAATTTTGCTGGCCTTGCCTTGTCCAATTCTAATTTTCAAGGTGTCATTTTCTTCCTTAAGATTCTGAATCTCCTTTTCTAATTGGTGGACTTTCCTTTCATAATCTTCTTGGTTTTTCTTGGATTATTCTTATTTTTTTTCCTCCATCCCTGCCATTTGATTTTGAAGTCTCTTTTAAGCTCTTCTATGAATTCTTTTTGGGGAGGTGACCATTTGAGGTTACCCTTTGGGGTAGAAGGGGGTTTCTTTGCTTCAATATCCTCCTCTGAAGATGAACTCCAGTCTTCTCTATTCCCATAATAGCTTTCTATGGTTGGATTCTTTCTCCTCTGCCTGTGTATTTTTTTTGCGATAATAGCTTAACTTTTGTAATTACCTCTAGCCCTGGGGTATAGGGGATGGTGCCTCTTGCCTCAAATCTTCAGTTCTCCCCTCTAGCCTGGAACCAAAGCCAAACCTCCAACCTCCTGTAAGTGCCCACAGCCTGGGACATTCTGCCCCACTACCTCTGCACTCAGCTGGGTCTAGCGTTCCTCGTCAGCCGAGATTCTCTAGATCTTCCCTGGCTCAGATGCCCAACTCCCCTCACTGTCCCAGGGGTAAAAGTTCCTGTGGCTGGGGCCAAGGCAGCCTCCCAAACCAACTAACCCAAGGGCTTGCGGCTTGCTATTAAACCAGACCCTATCCTGAAGGTGTTTACTCTTCACAGAGACCAAACCTTGTCCTGGGATTTTTCTTCTGATCTTCTCAAATTGTCCCAGAAAGACCCTTGTTGTGCACCCTAAGGTGCTATTTTATCTCTTTTGTGGGGGAAAATCTTGAAAGCTTGGAATATGCTGAACTGCTCTGCTATCTCCCCAGAATCTTCTCCCATAAAAATTTCTAAAAAGGAAATCACAATGGAGATTTTTGGACTAGGACTGTAGCCTACTGTCCTACATGTCCTACATGGTCCTACTTGATTCAAAACCTACTAAAGAAAGCAAAAGGTAGATGCCACACAATCCTATCCAGGATGGCTTCCCCCTCACTGGCACACAGACACCTATGACAGAGAAACTTCTTGAAAAATGCAGACGATACAGCCTAATCCTCACTTTGCACCAAATTTGTAATAAATCTGCCTAAAATAACAAGATCACAACCAGCCTAATTATCCCTTTTGTAAATCAATTCAGTTCAACAAACATTTATTAAGTATCCACATGGGAAAGACTGTTCCGATTGCTTAGACAAAGATAAAAATGGCATTGTCCCTGAACTCAAGAAGAATACATAAAATGATGAAAGAAACAATAGTTACACAAGATTGTATAATGCACACTAGAATTTAATGGTATCAAAAGAAAGATCCCCAGAAAATGCTTCGGAAATTTTGAAAGGGGAGAGAATGCTTTCACCTGGGGAGGGAGAAAAAGGAAGACTTCATGGAAGAG
The DNA here is from genome assembly GCA_028646595.1 of Phalanger gymnotis. Classification (NCBI taxonomy): domain Eukaryota; kingdom Metazoa; phylum Chordata; class Mammalia; order Diprotodontia; family Phalangeridae; genus Phalanger; species Phalanger gymnotis. Next base: position 119,104,648 of record CM053626.1, on the reverse strand, counting down.
ATGACAGCCGAACTCAGCCATTGAGATAAATTCACAAGCAAAGATAAAAAGGTAATAGATCCTGTGCATGGATAACAGTCTGTTCGATTGCACAAAGACTGAAAACAGCACACAAAGTTCTGGGAATAACTGGAAGTCACATTTAACTAGGATGTAGCATACAGAGAGGAAATTAGACTGAAAAAGATAAGAAGCACTGAAAAAAATATATGAAACTAGTCTGGGAAGGTTGGTTGGAAACACATACAAGAAGCCCTTAACTGCAAAGAAACTGATGTTTCATCATGTAGGAAATAAAGGTCCAGTTAAAATTACTGAACAAGAGAATGACATGGTTAGAACTGTGCCTAAGGAAGATTATTTTGGCTGCAACATGGAAGATGAATTGAAGCGGGGCAGAGAGGGACACTAGAAGCAAGAACACCAGTAAGGAAGGTACTAAAGTAATGCAAGTAACAGGTAATAAGGGCCTGAACTGGAGTGATAGCAGTGCAAAGCAAAGATGAGAAATGTTGTAGATGTAGGATCAATAGGATTTAGCAAATAATTGGATATGAGAGGTAAGGGTAGGGGAGAAGAGGAAGAGTCCAAAAAGACTCTAAATTTTCAAGTGATTGGAAAGATGGTAGTGCCATCAAATGTAAGAGGTGGCAGGAAGAGAATAATGAATTAGTGCAAAAGAACACAAAGTAATATAGGTGGCAGAAAAACCAGGAGGATGCTATTGCAGAAATCAAGGGAGCAAGTCATAGGAGGAAGGGATGGTCTACAGATTTGAAAGTTGTAGAAAGGTCAAAGACTAAAAAAACATGCTAACAATTAGGAAATGAAAAAGTAATTGATGACCTTTTAAGAGAGCAATTTTAGTAGAATAATAGAGTCAGAAGTCAGATTGCAGGATGCTGAAGAATGAATAGGTAGAGTGGAAGTGAAGGCAATAAGTACTCTTTCTGGGATATTAGCACTTAAAGAGGAGAGGTACAATAATTTTATCAAATGCTAGAATCACAGTCAGATTGTTTTAGGTGTTACAAAAACATGATTAAAATTTTAGACAACAAAGAAGACAATAGGGAGAGAGTGAAGATCAGAGAGGAAATGAGTGATAGGAAGTACCCCAAAAAGAGATTGGAGACCATGGGCAACGAGAACAGCCACTTCGTTCTCTGAGACTGTAGAAAATAAAGAGATAATGAAGAACGGGGCAGTATTTGAGGCATAGAGGTGGAGAAATGAGCTCAGATAAAGCACATTAAATGTAGGACGAGATAGAATCATTTAGTCTTCTGAATAAAGTAAGAGATGAGGTCACCTATCAGAGGAAGAGGAATAGGGTAAATCTGGGGAGTTGAGGGGGAAAAGGAGAAACTAAGAAGTCATCCATCAATTGGAGAATGGCTAAATATATTATGGTAATGAATGTAATGGAATACTAATATGCTCTAAGAAATGGTGGAATACACCGTTACTGAATGAAGTAAACAAAACCAGGAGAACAATTTATATGTAAAAAGATTGTAAAAACAAATTACCTTAAAAGGCTTAAGGACTCTGATCACTGCAAAGACCACCAACAGTTTCAGGCTGCCAATGATAAAGCTTGCTAATCACCTCCTGACAGAGTAATGATTCAAGATGCATAATGAGATATATTTTGGGCATGGTTAATGTGGAAATTTATTTTACTTGGCTATGGATATTTCTTACAAGAGTTTTGTTTTCTTTTTCAATTGGGGGAGGGAAATGAGAGGGAAAGAAAATATTTTTTGAATTAAAAATATTTTTAAAGGCAAGAGGAGAAGATTCTGAGCAGCTGCTGTAGAGAATATGATAGTGAATCAATCAATGATAAATCTAAGAATTGTCATGTAATATTTTGTAAACTTTAGAGCGCTATAAAAATGATAGCTGTCCTTTTTAGAGATAACTGGATAGCACAGTGGATAGAGTACTGGAACCAGAGTTAGGAAGAGCTGGCTGCACTTGCTAGCTTCAGATGGGGACCATCTCCAGTTGTCCTGATCTATATCTTGCCACTGGACAAGATGGCTCCAGGGGAGAAAGTGAGGCTGATGACTTGTCACAGCCCTCCCTCACTTAAATCCAACTCACTTGCAAGTCATGGCAAGTGACCTTTCTGATGTCATGGTTCTTTTCAAGAAAGAAGGACATACAAAGCAAAAGCTTCAGGCACTTACTAGCTATGTGACCCTGTAACAACAATGCTGCTTGCCACTACTGTGGCTGTGTGAGGTTAATAACACCAGCACACAGGAGGGCTGCTAGCACAGATTCTTTGATCTGCTTTTCTAAGGAAAGCAACTTTAAGGGGTTCCGAGTCTCACTTTAATTAAACATATGTATATCATTTATTTAGTTCAGGGGGAAAAGTCGGCATCCTGAACTTCACAGAAAATACAAACAGAAATTACAAGCAGAGAAAAATAACACAAATCGACAGACAGGCTTGAACCATCTGACCATAGCAATACATACAATTACCAGAGAGAGAAGCACCAACATCTGGGTTTTCAAAACCAGGGGACTCCTTACCTACCTAATCTCCTAATCTTAGCTACCTAATCTCCACACCAATACTCTTCCAATGAGTGTGCCCCGAGCAAAATGCTAACCTCAGAGTATATATACACTTCTTCAGGGTCAGAGGGCATCGCAACCATGCAACTCAAACCCATGTGACCTAGGTCTTCCCTGTGACTTAAGCAGGTCATCAAAGAGTCTTGATTCAATCAAAGACTCTTGATTGAAAGAAAGGCAAGACTCAAAGACACTGATTGCCTTAGTATTGAGAAGCACTCCAAAACAAAAAACAGCAAAAAGTCTCACCCTGCTTACCATTACAGACCCTTGGCAAGTCATTAAACCTCAGTCTCAGTTTCCTCATCTGTAAAATGGGAATAATGATAACACCTACTTCTCGGGGTTATTGTGAAGATAAAATAAGGTTATATTTATAAAGGGTTTTAAACACCTTAAAGCACTCAATCAATTCTAGCTATTACTTATCTAAATTGGTTCCATTCTAAACAGTTTTGTGACTTCCTCTAACAGTATTTCTTGGCTCAGCAGTTGAAAACAAGAAGCAAATGTTGAGTAGCAAGGATTATGTTTCTTTTCCTGGCCCTAAATAATGAATTGGGGTGGGAAGTGGGGGAGATAAATTAGAGGAAGAAGTGGGATTTAGGAAAGGCCAAAAGGTATGAATAAATATGGAAGGTGGTTTTAAAGGGATGTTCTGTCTTTCGGAGAAAGCCAGGATTCAGTTAGAACCAGAAGATAAGCATAATATAACAGGAAGAGATTCAAAGATGAAGGCAAGAATGTTAACAGGGGTTCCAAAGTTGATATTATCAGCAGAACAGGATAGGAGCTGGGGAGGAGTAACGCTAACATGGTAAGGATGAGAGGAGGGATATGCAAGAGAGGAAAGGATTCCTGCTTAGACAGCAGTTCTGAATCATAGGGATTAGAGGATCTGAAGGTAGAGACTTTCTAACCATAGGGAAGGGGGAATACCAAATGTGGAGAAACTTGGAGACTAAGTTAACCCCAAGGTTCTAGTTAGAATGTTGGTAAGGAGGAGGTTCTGTTGACCAGTATCTCCCAGGGGGGACCCCTTTATTTGACTATATTGGGAAGAAGAAGGCTGAGACATTGATACTCCTTTGTTCATTAAATACCTTAATGCCTTGGAAAGCAGCTCAATAAGTATAGAACCATAAATAGGAATCCTCACGCTGGGGGAAATTTCATGACGAGGCAAGATAGAGAAGGGCCGGGGACCATCTGCCCTGATAGCAATCGAACCAGGAGAGGGATAGTGGGCTGAAGTAGCATCCCTCAGAGAGAAAGCCTGTGGCTATGCCAAACAGCATCTTCCTTTTCCTGGCTTCCCACAAGCATACATTAGCCTTTTGATGTCACTAGATTATGATATCACCAGCAAAAGTGAGAATAGGGCCAGGGATATCACAACACAGGGGCACGATTTTCAACAATGAATAATAACTAAATTACTAAACTTCAAGTTTTTTTAAAATTAATTCTCAGATCAAAAGAATTTAGAGTAGTGACTAAATATGTTTGGAATTCATTTTCAGCTTTTTCCTTTTAGAGTACTGAGAAGAATCCAGTTCAGATGCCTGGCTCTATGCTCTTCCCTTGTCAGGCCACATCTGCAGTATCATGTTCAGATCAGGGCACTACATATTAGGAGGGACACTGGCAAGCTGGGACATAGCCAGAGAACAGCTATCAGGATGATAAAGGGACTCAAAACCAAATTGTTAATACTGTGGGAGAGACAACACAGCTGATACACAGAGCCAGGATGGGAGCCAGTGTGGTGGTTGTGCTAGGATAAGTGCAATAGTACTTCCTTCCAGGGCCAAGACACATGAGATGTACACCCAACGTATCAGCAGTGTTAATGTTGTTTTTTAGACCAGCCATAAGGCTTCTATGTCTGAAAACCAATAGAAAGTAGAGGGAAAAAGAGAAATAGTTAGGTTGGACCTTCGTGACAGAGAAACAACGTGGTGCTTACCATATGGGCATTTTCCCAAGTGTGGTTTCTCATGCTCTGCTGGGAATCCCACCCCCCTCCAGAAAGAGAAATCCATAAACCATATCCCATCTGCATCCCCTTTGTGGGTCTGCTTTGCCTACAGCAACATTTGCAGACTATCAGTGGTCTTGGCATAGCACGTCTAACACTAAGAGGAAGCTCAGTCTGTCTGCATGCCTGAACTACCATTTCTAAGCTACCATTGCCTCTCCCCAAGGGTCTGCCAGAGCCAGCTTAAATTTCAAGAGCTGATTGTTAAATTTTCAGCGTGAGCATTTATACCTCGGAAGTCATCAAGCCCTACAAATCAAGGCTTAATTTATTGTTTTTTTGATTGTCTGGACTCAAGAATGTGTTAATAATACAGATTAAACTTTAAAAGTGTTTTCAGTGTACTTTGTTAAATCAAAAATATACAGTTAAACATTTATCAGCACATCTGTGTTTCTCCCTTAAGTCATTTCTGCATCAGTGAGCATAGCTGATGTCAGATGATGACTAGTTGAAGGAAATAAGGATGCTTAGCCTAGAGAAGAGGAGACTTGGGGAACATCACAGCCACCATCAAATATTTTTAAAGTTATATGGAAGAGAGATTAGTTTTACCCTGTGTAGCACCAATGGGAAAACCAGAACCAATGGGTAGAAGTTACTGGAGAGTAAATTTCAACTAAATATAGCGAAGAACTAATTTCCTAACAACTAGAGCTATCCAAAAATGCTGAGGGCTACAGTGAATTTCCCAGCACTGGAAATGTTACAGGGTTGAGGTCCATTTGTCAGAGATATTGTAGCAAGATTCATCTTTAAAACAGGGTTTGATTTTGATGATGCCATTATTCCCTTCCAAGTCTAAAATGTAATAGTTCTAGGATGGATTTTTGTCAGGGGTTTGAAGGAGTGTTGATTTGCTTTCATTGTGAGGAACATAAAAAAAACCTAAAATTTAAAAAAAAATAAAACGTGGCATAGAATTAAATGTATACCAGATGAAT
>CM053626.1:119078081-119098965 GCA_028646595.1 Phalanger gymnotis | reverse complement strand
GGGGGGGGAATCTTTTTTTTCCCAAATTTTTTCCCGGAGTTTCTTCTCTTCCCACACCACTCTTTAAGCGTACGTTCCTGATTAGTCTTATTCTTATTTCTTAAGTCTGTGTCCCCTCAGCTCGTGTACGCTCTTTTCTTACTATATTATGGCTTCTAGACAGATTTTCTTTTCATTGGGCAGCTAGGTAGCACAGTAAATAGATCACCATGCCTAAAGTCAGGAAGATTCATCTTCATGAGTTCAAATCTGGCCTCAGATACTAGCTGTATGACCCTGGGAAAGTCTTTTAACCCTGTTTGCCTCAGTTTCCTCATATGTAAAATGAGCTGGAGAAGGAAATGGTAAACCACTCCAGTATATTTGCCAAGAAAGCCCCAAATGAGGTCATGAAGGGTCGGACACAACTCACCAACCAAAAAGGCATGGTCTTCCCAGCTGGATTGTGAACAAATGAAGAAAAGAGATTGGCAAGCAGTATGGTATTATTGGAAGAGAATGCAAGTGGACACCTGAAAAGCCTTCCTTCTAGTCCCCAATCCACAGCTAATTAGCTGTTTGACTTTGAGCAAGTCACTTAAATTCTCTCAGCCTCTATTTCTGCATCTGAAGAAAGATAATTATGCCTACCTTATCCCACAAGGTCATTGCAAGGATCATATGGAACAATGTACATGAAAATTCTGTGAATCAATGTCAGCAAGCATTTATTAAGGGCCTTTGAAAAAATCAATAATAACAATCATTGACATCTGTTTAACCCTTTAAAGTTTGCAAAGCACTTATGAATTTCATAACAACCTTGTGAGACAAGTACTACAAATATTATTACAATGGCTATTTTATAGACAAAGAAACTAAGGTTCAGAGACATTAACTTGCTTATAGTCTGATAAGCTGATCAGTATGATAGGTGGAATGTGAACCCAAATCTTCTTGCCCTTAAGTCCAGCCTTCCTTCTTAGCAGAGAGCTTTCAGTGCACAGTAGGCAGACTAATTATTAATAGATAGCTTTTAAAAAGCTTTACCTCTTCCGTCAAGACTGAGAAGAGAAATGCAATTTACATGAGCCAGATGCTCATTACTTTGACCTTTGAAACATACAACACCTAGCCCATAGGGTTGTGGTTCCACTGTTGTGGTTATTCCACAAAACAGACTTTTTCAAATGGTGTTAGCCATTGGCACTGGCTATATATAGATGAAATGTAAAGTGCTTTTCCTCAACATGGGGTAGGGCAAAGAAGACTGGTCTGAGAGTTGGGAGATGTGTGTTCTAGGCTTGACTCTGCCATGGCCTTGTTTCAAGCACTCAGGCAAGTCAACTTTTCTGGGATTTTGTTTTTTCATCTCTTCAATGAGAGAAATGGACCAGATAATTTCTAAGTAAAGTCTCTTATAACTCCAATATTCTGTGATTCTGATCTTCATAGAGGAAAAAAATTAAATGGGTCCTATCTAGTTGAATAACCTCAGCAATATATTTTAAAACTCCAGTTTCCACACATGCTACTCTCGACGAGGGGTAGGGATTTGCTTATAGAAGAATAAATATAAATAATTAAAAACCTGCAGAGAGCAAAGTCTTATTTATAGGGGTTCATCGTCATTCTAGCACCTGGTGGGTGAATGATAAAATTACATGAGTTTATTAAAAACAGAAAATTGGATGGTTCCAGCCCTATTGCATCCAATGGAATGAGAACAAGGACTGTCAGTATTTAAAGAGTAATTATGGTAAGGTCTAACTAACATCAGGCAGATTGAGTTTGCGGCTACATCTGCTCCCCATTGCGTGTGGGCTTCCTGGACATCACCCCATCTCTGGAGTTCAGATGTTCACACTATGAAATGTTTCCAAACCCAACCTTAGCCCTGGTTGAATGTTCTGTTTTATCATTCTCTCTTTATTTATGATTCCCCACATTTCTTAAGATAAAAGCTTGCACTGCAAAAGCGGTCTAAAGCATACCCCCCACATACAAACCGATCTCCAGATTACCAGTGAAATTGCTGCCTTTGTATACTTATGGACTGACGTGATAACTGAAAATAACTTCCATTAGCACTATAAAAACTCCAGCTGATACCAAATGAATTTCATTTGATACCAGCAGAGAAAAATATTGGCTACTGAGATATTCTTTGTTCATGGATATTTACAGTTAGCTAGAATCCATGTACCATTCAGACAGCCAGAAGGCTCCAGATGTTTTCCTTTACTCTGGGACTTTTTATAGAAGGTCTTCCACCAGAATCCTGGCTCGCCTTTATCTATTAAAAGATAAGCTCTGGTCTCATAGTCTCCGTTCCACCTCCACATGCTGAAGTCACCAGAAATGAAATTCTTCATGGTGGATATGTAAACCACGCTTTCTGAGGTGCAGAGGACGCTGATTGCTATCTACTCCAACCCTACGCCATTTGTGTAAATTTTGGGAACAGCTAGAGAATCAGAATAGCCAATAGTCCCTTCTTCCTAATAAAAACTTCAGATGAAGCAACAATTATAAATACTCCAATTCCCTTGGTGCTTTAACCAGATTCCTATGACAAGATAGAAGGATGGATGGAACCAACAATCTCTAAATATCTCATATTGGAGGCAAGGGTTAGCTGAGGATCGTGGTGAGTGTCCTTGTTGTTTGAAAATTAGAGAAATTATAAAAATTAGGCATATAATATTCAAATCATGGAAAATCTATATTGAGCCAATATATGTTTTAAGAAGCATAGTTTAATTATGCAATTCTTTCATCCACTTAAAAATAGATTCAACTCACAATAGATGCAATAGAAATGTTGGCCTTCAGTATTTAAGGAGTTAGATAGACAGATGGAACATGCCATATGTATTATATTTTTACCTTTAATTTCTAATGAATTTTTAATATCCTTAAGAAAATTATTGCTCTTTTGCTCTGTCTCCTTTAATACTTATGAACTTTGTGCTCAATAAATTTATGAGTATTTAAAAGGCCGTAGAGCAGTGTCTCTTAATCTTTTTTGTGTCATGGACCCTTTGACAGTCTGGTGAAACCTATGGACCTCTTCTCAGAATGATGTTTTTAAATGCATAAAATAAAATACATTGTATTACAAAGGAAACCAATTACATTGAAATACAGTTTTCAAAATATTAAAAAATTAAAATAAAATAAAAAAATACCTAAGGTTAAGAACCCCTGCAATAAAGTATCTTATTGTGCATCTCTTAATGCTTCATAGCTTTCTCTCTCTCTCTTTGTCTCTGTCTGTCTTTATTTCTTTCTTTGTCTCTCTGTCTCTGTCTTTCCCTTATCTGTTTCTATCTAAATAGTTCTGTGTCTCTGTCTTTCTCTCTCTTCTCTCTGTTTCTCTCTGTGTGTCTCTGTGTCTGTCTGTCTGTCTGTCTGTCTGTCTCTCCCTCTCCCTCTCTCCTCTCTCTCTCTCTCTCTCTCTCTCCCTCCCTCCCTCCCTCCCTCCCTCCCTCCCTCCGACATGGTAATTTTCAGTGTTAAAAGCATTTTCTTTCCAGTGACCTGTGAGGTAGTTAGTAAAAGTATTATCATTGTATTATCATCTTCATTTTCTAGAAGAGTGATTTGTCTAGGGTCTCACATGGACAAAGAGATTCTATTTCTTTTAAATCCTCCAGCCCTACTACAACTAATACAAACTATGCCCAGTGGGAACTCAGTAAGTGTTGTTGACTGACTCATTGACATTTGAGATCAATATTACTTTCAAAGAAAAAAAAAGCCTAACTTCCCCATACATATTAAACAAGCCCAATAAGGATAAAGAGGAATTGGGGGGAGTCTTCAAATATACTTTCTAAAACTTCAGAAATATTATAGTAAAATTAATATTTAGAAGAATGTAAATTATTGACGTCCCTGCAGGCACCTTTATGATTCCACAATGTTCCTGTGTCCAAAAAAAATGGAATTGATAGTCTTAATCCACACCCAATTAATGAAACTATTTTAAATTTTACAATAAAATTAAATCAGCTTTTAGCTGACTATGAGATCACAAATCTGTAGGAAAACTCCAGTTTTATAAGGCTTACTGGATTTCTTTGGCAAAATCAAAGGAAAAAATGGTAGGTAGATGCCTAATAGTGCCAGGATTAATAGCTATTAAGAGGTCATTCAATGAAATTTGATGTTTTAAGAAAGGCACATTCCAAAGTGCATATATCATTCATTCATCCATGGATCTATTCATCCAACCATCTCTAGTACTTTTTAAGTATCTACTGTGTGCACAGCACTGTGCTAGGCACTGCAGAGAATAGAAAGGAAATGTAAGATAGCACTATCAAGGAGTTTATAATCTAGCAAGAAAGATAAGATATACATCGGTGAAACAAATAAATACATGACATCTATTTAGGTACAGGGATGTCTGCCCCAGCAGAAAAGTACCTCAGGAGTCCAGGTGAAGGAGAGAGAAGTATAGGCTAAAGCTGTTAAAGGAAGGGAAAATGAAATTTAAGTTGGATCCTGAAAGATGCATAAAAGTTTGGATAGGTGCAGAATAAAGAGGAAGATATTATAGGTGAGTAGAGAGCACAAGCAAAAGCACAGATTCAGAAATGACTAGAGCCTTTGTGGAGAAAAGGGAAATTTGTTTGAACAAGGCTGAGGTTTCAGGTTGGACCATAGTGGGAATAACTGGCAGAGGTAAGCAAATGACTCCCAGTGACAGCTTCCATCCAGCAATGCCACCTGGCAGCTGGCAGTATGTTATAGCCACAAGATCATAGGATCACAGATTTAGAGCTCAAAGAGACCTTGGAGGTCAGTAAGCCTAGCTTTTCATTTTACAAATGAGGAAACTGAGGCCCAAAGAGGTTTGGGGACCCATCCAGAGCCACACAGTACATGACTGAAAAAAGATTTGAACCCAGGTCAATAGACTATTTGATTTAGACTGAGAGAGAACTAGGTCTAAAACCTGTGATTCTGGGCAAGTAAATTAACCCCTCTAAGCCTCATTTTCCTCATTTGCAAAATTAGGATAATATTAGTGCCCATCTCACAGGATTACTATAAGGACCAAGTTAGAGCATGTACGAGAAGCCCTTGGGCAACCTTAAACTGCTAAATAAATGTCAACTGATATTATTATTGAGGTAACTGTTAGATGCAATCCAAGTTACAGAAGACTCATAGTTATAAGTGAATATTGCTTTTCAAGAAACCCTTCATTAGGATAACTATTAACAGTTGCTTGTAAAAGCACTCTGTTGGGTTATTGTTCTTTGTTCTTGAAGGGGACTGAAATGACATCACTATGTAAGAGTGAAGTTACAGTGTGTCCGACTATGGCTGATCAGACCACTTTGAGCTCAGAATACTGTACCACAGGTTGGGCATTGGGGTGGATTCTCTACATTTGCACATCATATATTTCTTTTGAGCTACTGCAATTTTGCTTTGCTCATAGAGCACAGCATATTCTCTGATGAGGGCAAGCCATGCTGGGCAGTCCTGTACCAATATCTCCCATGTCACATGATCAATTCCAAAGTTTTTAAGAGAGACCTTTAGAGTGTCCTTGCATCACTTTTACTGACCACTATGTGAGCACTTGCCCTGTGTGAGTTCTGCATAAAATAGTCTTTTTGGCAAGCATACATTTGGCATTCGAACAACATGGCCAGCCCATCAGATCTGTACTCTCTACAGTAAAGTTTGAATGCTTGGCAGTTTAGTTCGAGAAAGGACCTCAATGTCTGGTATCTTATCTTGCCAGGATCTTCAGAATCTTCCTAAGACAATTCAAATGGAAACAATTCTGTTTCCTGGCATAATGCTGTTGTACTGTCCAGGTTTCACAGGCATACAACAATGAGGTCAGCGCGATGACTCTGTAGACCTTCAGTTTGGTGGTCAGTCTAATACCTCCTCTCTCCTACACTTTCCTTCAGAGCCTCCCAAACACTGAGCTAAGTTTTGTCAGCCTCATTATCAACGTGTACATCCCTGGAAAGTACACTACCAGGGTAAGTGAACTTATCTACAGTATTCAAAACTTCTCTGTTTGCTGTAACTGATGATTCCACACATGGATGGTGTGGTGCTGGCTGGTGCAGCTCCTGTGTTTTCCTGGTGTTGATTGTTAGGCCAAAATTAGCACAAGCAGCAGAGAATCAATCCATACTTTATTGCATCTCAGCTTCAGAGGCTGTATTGAATGCAAAATCATCTGCAAACAAAAAAAAACACACATCAACATTCCTTCCACTTTAGTATTGTCTTGTAGCTTTTTCAAGTTGAACATTAGTGTGGTAGCTGACCTTTATGCCATGTTCTTCCTTGTTGAAGGTGTTTTACAACATGGCTGAAAACATCATTATAAAAAGCATGGGAGAGAGCAGACAGCCTTGTTTCACTCCATTGGTGACTGTGAAAGTGCAAGAGCATCATCCATTATCCAGAACCTAGGCAAACATGCCATTGTGAAATTGATATGCAATGCTGATGAACTTCTCTGGGAAACCAAATTTTCTACATAATTTTCCATAAACCCTCACAACCAACAGTATCAAAGGCCTTGATCAGACATACAAACATTGTATCTATACCTCTGCTCTGTTCCTGGCATTTCTCTTGGAGTTGTTGGACAGCAAACATCATATGAATCATTCCTTGGCCCTTTCTGAAACTACGCTTGCTCTCAGATAGATGACCATCTTCCAGATGAAGGATCCAGCTTAGCAAGAGTCTAGCCCACAATCACTAAGAGAGAGAACCCCTATGATTGTCACAGGACAATCTATTTCCTTTACATTTATAGAGATGGTTAATGGAGACACTCTTGAACTCCTGGGGGATAACCTCCTCTTGCTGTATAACCTGGAAAATTTCAGTCACCTTTTGTATGAGCAATGAACTGCCCACCTTATAAATCTCAGCTGGAATAAAATCAGGACTAGATGTTTTGCCACATAAAAGGAGACTAATGGCATTCAAAACCTCTCCTTCAGTTGGAGCTTCAGCTAGGGAGGGATTGACTTCAACCTCAAGTAAATATCCAATGGCTTCAGCATTGATTGATGATGGTCTGTGTTCAGCCCATCTCTCTAGGATCATGTCCTTATTACTAATCAATGAGACTCATCAGCACAGAGTAGTTGAGACACACCATAGGTCTCTGGCCCATAAACAGCTTCAGGGCATCATAAAAGTGTTTCAGATTGTTACTATCAGCATAAAACTGAATTTTATCCGCCTTCTTCTGATCCAAGAATCCTGTATCTCTCTAAGCTTTGCTTGTACTTTATTTTTTCTGGAATTGAATGCTGCCTTCTTAGAAACAGATGAACTATTCTGCTGGTAAACCCTGTGGAGTTCTCGTTTTTCATTTAGCAGCTTCTGAATGTCCCCATCATTTTCCTCCAGCCACTCTTGATGTTTGTGAGTGTTCTGACCCAGATGATCAAATGCAGTGCTTTACACCAAATCTCTGAAAGCTGCCTAACTCCTTTTCTGTTCCACTGTTGCCAACTGTGTGTTGGCTCAACTTTCCCATCAAGTTAGCAACAAACTGTTCCTACTCAGAGTGTTCTAATCTGTTGACATTAGTTCTTTTGGTAGTCATTTTGTCTTGGGGCCACTGCTTTTGTTGAATGTGAATGTTTAGCTTGGAGAGGATCAGTCTACGATCAGTCCAGCACTCTGTGCCACACATTGCCTTTGTCACCCTCACATACTGCCTGCCTCTTCTCCCAAAAATCACAATAGTCTATCAAATGCCAATGTTTGTTGGGCGGGTGCATCCATGAAGTTTTATTGCATTTAGGTAAACAAAAGACAATGTTGGTGATGAGAAGGTTATGAGATGTATGAATCTTCAGTAGTAAGTGACCATTGCTATTGCTGTTTCCAACATCATTGCTCCCAAGGACTCCCCACCATATCTGGTAGTCTGAGTCTACTCTAGCATTAAAATCACCCAGAACTATAAGTTTGACCTCTTTCGGCACATTGATGATGAGGGTCTCCAAGTCTTCATAAAAATTTTCTTTGACTTCATCAGGGTTCGTAATGGTGGAAACATAGGCACTGAAGATGATGGTGTGGCATTTTCCTGCAAGTGGCAATTGCATTGTCATGAGTCTGTCATTTGCTCCTTTTGGGAGACATACAAGCTTGTTGACAAAATTAGTTTTGATTGCAAAATCTATACCAGCTTCATGGTGCTCCCCTTCACTGTGGCCACTCCAGAAAAATGCATATCCAGCTCCAAATTCACTAAGCTGGCTTTCATTTGCCAGCCTTGTTTCATCCAAGGCTGTATTTAGATACACTACTCGCTGAGTTCTCTTGCAGTAAGAACTGTTCATCTTTCAGGTCCATTGGATTTTGCATTATCTATAAATGTGAGCACATTTCATAAACCGATGGTAAGTGGAATCATCTTTGCAAAAGTTTTTGCACATTTTTTGGTGTTTCGACCACAGGGTGGGATCCCCACTTGCTGTAGTAATCAGGCCAGGGTTGGGTATGTAGACAATTTTTAGGGCACTTTTTCTAGCCCCTTCCTTACACCAGGAGGTGAGCAGTGCAGTCCTTAAAAAAGGCTGCTCAGACACCCAGGGAGCTGCTGAATCCCACCACTGCTTCCAAGGAGAAGACAGACCCATGGCCTGGAACACCTGTGTACAGGAATGTAACTACAGATACCAATGTATCTGCACCTGCTCCTTCATCACTTGCCTGTTGCCACAGGACTGTGAGGTAAGTAAAAATGGTATAATAGAATGGGTAATGTCTTTTAACTTGTGTATGAATTGGATTTAACCAAAGCAGAGTTGCATGAAATTGTCAGTCTTACTCTCTCTTCCAAAGTCATCACAATGCAGCGGCAGGACAGAGTCAAGATGACTGGTGGTGGTTCAAGATGCGGTGGCATCTTCAATCTTTGGTCTTGGTACTGCCACTCCATGCTTTTCTAATGCTCTCCAGGGAACACATATCTTCTAGGTTTGTGTAGTCCCACACCTATGCAAATCTCAAAGTATTAGTAGGGAAAGACAACACTTATACTAATTCAAACCTTGTACCTTTATACTTTGGAAAGCCCACTTCTAGGTTGTTGTCTCTGGTCCCTTCTTCTCAATCTCCACTTTGGACTTTTTTTAAGTTATTTTTTTTTCTGAATTTAACAAACGCTAAATAAAATCACCATTTCCATACACATAGTAGAATGGAGGTTTGATAAGAAAACAAAGTGCTCCTTTTGTCTTTACCAATATCTCTTCACATTGACGGTCCTGCACATTTTAATTGATTGAGGAGGTCTGATTGGTAGTTAGCCAGCACACATATGGGGAGCAGCCATTTTACTCACTTTGTGAATGATCATGATCTCTTAAATGTAAATAGCTCTATAAAGAAGGAGGCCTTGACTAATGATGCTCTTCACAAAATTTAGAATTATAACAAAGGGTGTGCTAATAAATGTTTAACAACCAGCTTGGGGAGGGGAGAGATATATACCATACACACTCTTCATCTGCATTATTAACATTTTTTTCCAGCACTTTCTTAAGTCTAGCCAATCATCAAAACAACAAATCAAGCCCTGACTTGTAGCATTTGCAAACTTCTAAGGTGTCAGTGCTCATATTGAAAATTTAACCATCAGCTTTTGAATCAGTCTGAGCTAGCTCCAACACACCCCTGAATATAATAATCAAGCAAAAGTACTACTTCATATAGAATATATATATATATACATATACATAATATGTTTGCTATTTAATCTTTTTAATAATCAATAAAAAGTGTCACAGTATTTGTATATATTTGTATGTATCATGCGGTCATAGAACAGAAGCTAGAAGGGACCTCAGAGGCCATCCAGCCCAATTCTCTCCTTTTATAGACAAGGAAAATGAGGCTTGGCCAGATTAAGTGATTTGCTCAAGGCCACACAGGTAGTAAGTGCATATGCTATTAATTACAAACATCTCCATCTTCATGTAAATCCCTTTTACAAGAGGAACTCTTTTTTTCTCATTTTTCAAATAGGCCATACACATATAACAAGATATGCTTTGGCAAACGTCATACGTATGCGATAAGAATTCACTGGGGCTATAATTTGCCCTCTGATATGCCATGTCACTCCTGCACACAAAAAATTTCAGTGGCTCCGAATTGGTCCCAGAATAAAATACAAACTCCTCAACCTGGAATTTAAGGCCTTCCACATCATAGCCCCTTATGGTCTCTACAATGCTTCTGAACTCTACCAGACAGCTGAAAGGTTACCAACAATTGTTTCACTGCTTCCAGTTCCAATCACCTTATCGCCTTAGTCCTCATTCCTCTTTACGTTTTCTACAGCATTTGACACTCTTGGTCATTTCTTTTTCTCAAAAATTATATCGTATTTATTTTGTATATTTTGTGTACCTTCATGTTTTCAGGACCATTGTATTGTTTTGATTTTGTTTTTATTGAATCCCCTGAAGTGGTCATGTTATTCAAATTTGTCCTACATATTCCCACTGGGCTGGAAACAATTGTCATATTTACTATAAAATGATGACTTTGAACTATTGTTCAAATGTGATTACATGTGACCACTCCTGGAAATTTAATATTTGCACTAATGGGGACTTGATGTGCCTAGCAGAGTGCCTGGTATATAACAGGTGCTTAATAAATGCTTCTTCATGGATTAATTGATTGATAAAAGGAATTATATTATGTCTAAATGTACTATGGATCATTAAACAATCTCAGTATTTAATATGTGTACTGAATAGCATGGCATCTCTGTAATTAAAGGAAAAATTAGCAGTGAAATGTACATAAAAAGATAATGATTTCTGCATCTCTAATTTCAACAGATCTCTTTCAAATTCATATAAATCTAATTAAAAGACAAATAAAAATAATTTAAGGATCCAAAAAGTTCAGAAAAAATGAGATATGATAGCCTTTGGTGATTATTGAATGGGAATCCTAAGGAATACATCTATTTTAAATATTTCATGGTACCTTTTCAAAAATTGACTATACTCGGGCATAGTGACTTATAAAACAAATGCCAAAAGATAGAAATATTAAGCAGATCATTTGGAGATTAAAATGCAATAAAAATTATAATTAATAAAAAGAAATTAAGCAAAGGGCCTGGACTTAAATAAATATAAAAGTATACTTATAATAAATAAGTGGGATAAACAACAAAATATGTAACTGATACATAATTATATTTTTAAATGATACTAATGAGAAAATATACCAAAACCTTTGGGATGCAGCTAAATTTTCCCCTAAAGTAATCCTTAGGGAAAATTTCTATTTCTAAATACTTATAACAAAAGTAAAAAAGAGAACAAGAGAAAAAACTCATAAAAGTAGAAGCCATGGAAATTGAAGAAGACATAAACAAAATTAAAAACAAAAAGCTATGAAATGATGAATAAAAGTGACCTATTAAAAAAAACTAACAAAATAGACAAACCATTTGATAATTTGATATAAAAAGGAAGACAATAAAACCCAAACTAACAAAGTTAAAATGAGGAAAAATTCTCAGTGAACAAAGAGGAAATTTTAAAAAAATTATCAGAAATGATTATGTACATTATATGCCAACAAAACTGAAAACTGAACATCCAGATAGTTAGCATAGTACAGTGAAAAGAGAACTAGATCAGAGTGAGAGGATGAAGATTTATATCCATCTATGACACTTAATACCTTCTGAACTTGAGCAAGTCACATAACTTTTTTTAACCTCTTAGTTATGTGTAAAATGAAGAGGTTGAGTTAGATAATCCCTCAGGTCTGTTCTAAATTTAAATTTGCAATCCTATGACAACTTAAATGAAATGAATAAATATTTCCAAAAACTTACATGTATTCATTAACAGAATGGGAAATAGAGAACCTAAACAATCTTATCTCAGAAAGGAAAACTGAACATAAATGAACTCCCAAAGGACAAAACCAGATGGACTGAAAAACCAGATGGAAAAGCCCAGATGGATTTACAAGTGAATTCTATAAAATGATTTTAAAAATATAGCTGCTATGCAACATAAACTATTTGCAAAAAAAAAAAGAAAAGAAAAAAATCTATCTTGCAAACCTTTTTCTATAAGATAAATAGGGTCTCAATACCCAAACCAGAGAGATAAAACAGAAAAAGAAAAAAATATAGAGCACTCTTTCAAATGAATAATGATATAAGAATGTTAAATAAAATGCTAGCATAGAGGCCACAATAGTACGTTTTTTAAAAAAATCACTAAGACCAGGTTGGGTTTATATAAGAAACGCAAAAGTATTCTAATAATAACAACACTAAAATGAAATCAAATGCTAAACTAAATATAAATATAATAGTAATATCAAACAATTGAAAATATCATTATTTCACTATGAGGAAAACCCATAATAAAATAAAATATACCACTCTTTCATAATCAAAACACTAAAAACAAAAGTAATGAAAAACCCTTGCCTTAATATGAACAAAAAGCATTTATCTAAAAGCAAAAGCTAGTATTTAACCATAAAGGAAAAATAGAAGAAACTCTCCCAATAAAATTAGGGGTCATATAAGTTGCCCTGTCTCCACCATTGTTTAATATTATGCTATAAATTCTAGCTATAGCAATACAAGAAAAAGAAATATAAGGAATAAACCAGGCAAAAGGGAGGTGAAATTACCTCTATTTACAGATGATGTGTTAAGTCAATAGAATTAGCCTTCTTTGTTATATTCAGACCACTGACTAGTTAAAGCAAAAGTGTGTGTGTGTATGTGTATATAAGATATAGATCCTATGATATAGATAGACAGACAGATAGATAGATAGATATGTTGGGGGGGAGACAGAGAGATAGAGACAGAGACAGAGAGGAGAATTAAAATAAGAACGATATGGAATACAATTAATAAATTCCAACTTGACCTATTGACTGAAACAAGCTACTGATGTTAAAAATAGGGAATGGGTAAAGGAAATCAATTAGAATTTTGCATAGAGGTTTAACTGATATGTATCAATTGTATAACAAGGAAACCAAAATAGCCTGAAAAATCACCTTAATCAGAAAATTGTATGACTACTTACCAAGTAGAGAGGTAAACAAGAACAATATCAATTCAGAATATAAACTGTTCCTTAAAATCTTACAGAGAAGGATGATGGAAGATTAAGATCAGTAGTGCCTCAGAAATAGTAAGAAGAAACGGAACAAGAAATGTTAAAGTTTGATGAGGAACCCAAATAAGGGAAGCTATCCGAAGAGCATTTAAAGGTAAAAGAACAAAGACAAAACATGGAAAATATCTGCAAAGATTGTTTTGTTTTGTTTTTTTCACAAACTCTTTTTGCCTACCAGGACAGTCAAGCCACCACATCAAATCAAACATCTTGAGTCTGAGTGTACCTCTACAGGTAATAGAAATGTCAGTGAAAAAGACAAATATGGGAAAGGCAACAAGATTGACCAAGAATACAAAGAGGATTTCCATACTGGAGAAAAAATAAATTGTGGTATTTTAAGAGATAGATTCTTAACATATCTGGAGGAAAGATAGGAAAGTTGCTGAAATTTTTCAGATCTTACTATTATCCCTCCCAAACAGCAACTTAGATAACACTAGTTCTCACGCCCCATATGCCTTCTTTTCTATCTATAAGAAATTTTTCTTTTTTTCTTTTTTTTGAGATTTTTTATTTTTAGTTTACAACACGCAGTTCTACATAATTTTGAGTTCCAGGTTTTCTTCTCCCCCCTTCTTCCTCCCTTCCTCCCCAAGAAGCATGGAATCTGATATATCTTCTACATATAACACACTAGTCAAGTTGTGAAGAATTATGACCAATGGAATGAATCATGAGAAAGAGGAAACAGAACCAAAAAAAAAAAACCTCAAAACAAAAACAAAAGAGAAAAAAAGGTGGGGGGGAGGAAGGTGAACATAAACTGTGTCTCAATCTGCATTCAGACTCCATAGTTCTTTCTCTGGATGTTGTGTTGGTAAGCAAAATGGGCTCCTTAGCACTTAGTTCAACAAGTGCCCTTGAAGAGTTTGGCTTTTGTTTCCTTTGAGTAATTCAGCTATTTCATTGAATCTTACTAAGTGCTAAGCCCCCAGGCCCAAACCCCTATTAGGTGTAAAACCTATGTGGGTGTGGATTGGCAACTAAGGTGGGGCCCAAGGTGGGTCTAACTCCAGGAAGGGCCTAGTTTACATGTCTGGGACAGCACAGGCTCTTAGACCATGTGGGTTTAAGTCCGCCTCTTTGTGATGATTTTAGGTCATGTGGGTGAGTCGCATGTGTGATTCACCCCTGACACTGACAAAGATATAAAAACCAGGGGTTGGCCTCCTCTTCCTTGGAGCTCTTTGCTGCAACAGTGGTGGTACGTGTGACTCTGGGCCAGCCCTTGTTCTGAGCACCCCAGGCTGAGCCTAGATGTTGGTTAACTATGAATTGTACTGGGTCTGTCTGTTGATGTTTGTAATTTGTTTGTATTTTGCTCTGAAGTTCAGTGTTCTGCCTTTTTTCCCTGAACTAAGTGAATGATATTTGTGTGCCGAATTAAAGTAAGCTTGCCAACCCCTTCACCTTGCTTTTCTTAGTTAAGCAGATCGAAAGAACCTGTGCTGCCCGGCAGCTTTCTGGGTGCTGGCTGTGGGTGGATCTTTCACCCCCATAGAAGCTGCTAGCTGGATTGTGGAAACAGATGTAGATAGCATTCTCCATCATGAGTCCTTTGGATTTATCTTTACCTTTGTGTTGCTGAGAAGAGTAAAGTCTATCAGGGTTAGTCCTCACAGAATCCATGTATCTGTGTTCTCCTGGTTCTGCTCCACTCATTCAGCATTATGTTGTGTAGGTTTTTCCAGGTTGTTATGAAGTCCATATCATCCCCATTTCTTATAGCACAATAGTATTCCATCACCTTCATATACCACAACTTGTTCAGCCATTCCCCAATTGATGGGCATCCCCTCGATTTCCAATTCTTTGCTACTACAAAAAGAGACGCTATAAATATTTTTGTACATATGGTTCCTTTTCCCACTTGTGTGATCTCTTTGGGATACAACCCCAGAAGTGGTATTGCTGGGTCAAAGGGTATGAACATTTTTATAGCCCTTTGGGCATAGTTCCAAATTGCTCTCCAGAATGGCTCCACAACTCCACCAGCAATGCAACAATGTTCCAATTTTCCCACATCCTCTCCACCATTTATCATTTTCCTGTTTTGTCATTTTAGCCAATCTGACATGAGAGATGTGGTGCCTAAGAGTTGTCTTGATTTGCATTTCTCTAATCAGTAGTGATTTTGAGCATTTTTTTCATATGACTGTAGATATCTTTAATTTCTTCCTCTGAAAACTGCCTGTTCATATCCTTTGACCATTTCTCAATTGGGAAATGACTCGTATTCCTATAAATTTGGCTCAGTTCCCTGTTATATGAAATTTTTCTAAGAAAAATATAAACATGCATTCAGAGCACCCTTGATGAAGGTATTAGTAAATAAGAATTTATTAAAATCATATTACATATCATTATAATATTATTAGGAGGTTTTAATAATTGATATTACACTATATACTATCTCTTTACCATTGCATGATTTAGAAGACATAGAGCATACAAAACACCATGTACCTATCATTTGTTGATCATAAAAAATTATTAGATTCATGGAAAACATTACCTTAAAGGCTTTTGTTGGTAATTGTCAGTACAGAACATACCAAAACTTGAAAGTTTTAGAAAAAATTTTATTAGGTCATTTCCAAAGGAAAGTGCTAGGAAAAGGTATAGCTCCCTCCTCGAGTCTTTGTGAGGTTCCATTATATAGAGTGCAGATAAGGGCAGAAGAACAGTTGACTAATTGCCCACACATAAACAGGCAGTTTGAGATGCATATTAGTGGGTAAACATAAACAGTCAAATTTGAGGAACCCAAACATAAGCTTTGGGTCAACCCAAAACAAGACCTGAGTGAGATTCCCTGTAGCCACCCAACTTCCCTGGAGCATCTCTGAGGTCAGCCTGACTTCTACCATAAGTTTTGGGTTAGGCAATTTTTAGCTGCATAAAACTAAATTCAAACAATATTAATATATAATAAATAATAAAATATTTTCCCCCAGTCTCCTACAAAATGTCTTACAAGCATATGTCAAAGTTGTGCAATAGTCCTTTAAAGATACAGTATAGATAACTTTGCCTGTTGACTCTGGTCATTATTATCTGATAGGAAATAACATAGGATACCTATCTATGCTTACCAAAGTTATTTATCACTGTTATGAAGGAGATTCAGCATACGGTCCATGTCAAAACAGGATTCCCTATAGATGGCATGGTCCTCTTTATGTGGATGATAGTCTTAGTCTTAGAATCAAGACCTAGGGCATTGCAGAGTCTTCTAAATGAAAATCATAATTACTGAAAAGAGTCTCACCTAACTATCCATATAATAAATTCCAAGTGGATAAAAAACGTCTCGTGCAGATTATAACATGCAGTTATAGAGCTTCTCCATCATCATACATATCTTTTATAGACATAGCAAATGAGGATAATGAATTTAGCACAGAATTGAACAGGTGGAGTAATCCTGTACTGGATTGCCTTTGGCAACATGGAGGATTCTTTTGAGAACCACAAGCTTCTCCCTGAAACAAAGAGCCATAATTTTAGTAGCGGTATTCTTTCAATGCTGTTGTATAGTAACAAATCATGGAACACTACAGTCTCTGAAGATCCACCAAATGGCAATGGAGATGCTACAGGCTACAACACGCGAAGAATTAATAATTCTCTAAGCAAAACTTGGAAAGATGTTATCCAGGAGACATACAATCAAAAAAAGAAGGTGGGATAGTCATATTGAGAGAACAAGGGAAATTGACGTACATCCTGAAAGTTCTGTTGATATTCTTGAAATTTCAGGGGAAAGTGAGGAAGATTTCCACTATGTTTAGTCGATGCCCAGGAAGAATTTATGGGAGGACATGGACAAAAATTGCACAGGCATGAATGGGTTGTGATATGCATTGCAAGAAGCCATTTTTATCACAAATTCATTATATTAGGATATGATGGCTTACTTAAAGAATCCCAGAGAAACAGAGAAGAAACTAATTGCTATGATTAACAGCTTTGATAAAGTAGCATGAAAAGGCAGGGGGGACCAATCATTTCAGGGGGAGGGAGGCTGCAGGAACTTCCCTGCCACTTCAGTATTTTTTTCTCTAGTTCCATGCCATAGTTTATATCTGTTATGTGCCACAGCCTTCTCACACCTACCATCTACCTCTTTTATCCTTCCAGTGACATTAATTTTTAATTCATGAGAACCTGTAATATTTCATACCTTGCTGCTATATAATTTTTTAAGTATCTCTAGATAAATGTCACTTCCTTATGTCATAAGAGTGATAGTGGTTACTTAGAAGATAATTCAACTACTCCACATCATGTCCCCACTCCAACAGGTTTCCCTACTAATACTTGTTGCCTGCTGAATGAAGTATAAACTCCTGATCTAGGTGTTCAAGATCTTCTACTCCATCTACCTTTTCAACCTTATCTTATATCATACCTCTTTGCTTATTCTATGTTTCAGCTATATCTCACCCCTGTCCTCTTTCCCTTTGTTCATGCTGTGCCCCAACCCTGGAAATGAGTCTTCTACCTCCCTCATATCCATCTACATCTGCTTAGTCCTTCTCACACTGAAAAAACACACACAGAGTTCTGACACCATGGCACTCTTCTTCCAGGAGACTTCCTGCAAAGACGAAAGCCCAGCAGAAAATGGCAACTCAGGTGGCACCTCCTCTATGAAGTCTTCCCTGAGTCTCTGAAAGTGATCTCTCCCTCCTCAACCTTCTCATGATACTTTGTCTAGACCCCTCCTTTTCACTCATCACACTCTCCCTTTTATATTATTTGTATACATGTCTTTTTTTCCCAAGTAGATTAAAAATCCCTTAAAAGTAGCATCTGGGTTATATCTACATTAGTATTCTTAATGCTTTAAACACAGGAGATATTTAACATATGCATGCATGGAATTGATTTGTATGTTTAATTTGGCATAGTAGAAAAACAACCAAGTTAAAAATATCTAATAGTCAGGTAAAGTTTCAGGACTGTCACAAATGTAAGGTCAAGACTCTAGATTCAGATGGCTGAAACCACAGGTGCAATGTTTCTTACTGCACTCACACTTACGTGGTTAGAGGGAAGGGAAGCAATGGAATTGTTAAGGGTTCACATGCTCATATGGAATATCTCTTCTGTCCCCCTTTCTCCTAGGTTTGGCAAGAGGTATATCTGCCAAACAATGAACAATTGCAGCTCAATGATTTGTTCTTGCGTGATTTCATATTGTGGGTAACATCCTTTGACGATTTGGCTCTTTTTATTCAAGGATCTCAAAATACTTTAAAAACGTTATGTTCCGAGAAAATAGTCCTGTTAATTATTGAAAGATCAAAGAGACTGCAAATGAAGGCCTTTTTTTAAGTTTCAGGGGGAGAAAACAAACTGAAAACAAGATTAGGGAGGTGAGAAGAGAGGGAAGCTGTGAGAGTGAGAAGAGAGCAGATTATTTAGGAAGCAGAGCTTATGTGAGTAGGAGTTAAGGAGCTGATGAGGATGAGTTGAGAGAAGATGTAGGAATTTTAATTTTTTATTATAATTAAGGAAAAGCAGTTTTATGTACTATGTTGTGGACTTGCTTATTTTATTCCATAAAATAAAATAAATAAAAATTAAAAGATTAAGCAAGTCTCCTGTGCCTGAGTATTACAACCTATTCATTTCTTTTAAGTATGAGTAATGTGTCTGAGTGATTGGGAATGATATAGATAGCTTTTATAAATCTTATAAGTCCAAGCTGCCATTTTGTTATTAAGAAAGAAAAGAAAAGAAAGGCAATTGGGAAAATGATCTCTCCTATCCATTTACTCCACTCTCTCTTGTGTCATACTTATCTGAGTGCTCTAATACCACATTATTCTGTGAGCATCTTGATAACACGTCTTGTGTTATGTTTCTTTTTTTGCATCACAAGCACTGAATACAATGTCTTACATATAGCAGGCACTTAATCAATTTTTTAAGTTTTTAAATTAATTTTAAACAAATACAAAATAAGAAAAGAAAAGAAAAAAATGTTGCCATGTACCTAGCAGAACATAAGAAAGGATTCAATATAAGGCAATAAATTTCCATTACAAGAAAACCCATATGATGAATACTATACATTATTTTCAAATCTGTACATCTTTTCTTTACTTCCTTGTAGGTTTTCTTTTGTCCTCTGCTGTACACTTTTTACTTTATTTTCCCCCTTCCTTCCCCCCCACCAAAAGCTACAATTAAGCATGGATATATACATATGCATGTATGTATGTATATATACATACACACAGCTGCCCATAAGCATACACATATATACACATATACACTCAAACACATATCTGTAAGACCATATTATGCTTATTTCCACTTGTCATCCGTTTTTCTGAAGGTGGATAACATCTTTCATAAGTCCAAGTCTTTCCATATTTTTCTAATTCTATCAGCTCATCATTTCCTACACCACAACAATATTTCAGATATTCTATCTGAGAGATTGTCTATGAGAGCTTTTTCCCCCAATTTTCTTCATATCTCCATTTTATATTTCAACACTGCTCTCACCTTGTAGTATGGTTTAAGTAAGGATACTACTGGATCTAGTTCCTTCAAGTCTTTTTCCCCGGGTTTCCTTGAAGTTCTTGACCCTCTGCTCTTCCAACTGACCTCTGTTATTATTTTTTCTGACTTAGTAAGATAACCTTTTAGTAATTTAATTGGGATGACACTACTTAAATAGATTAGTTAGGTAAAATCATCATTTTTTATTTTATTAGCTTTACCTACCCATGCACAATAAATATTACTTCAATTATTTAGATCTAACTTTGTATAAAATGTATTTTGTGTTTACATTTGCATAGTTTCTATGTCTATTTTGGCAGACATACTCTCATGTTTATTCTTTATACTGTTTAGTTGTTTTATATGGTCTAAAACTATTGACTAATATGGATGACACATAGTATAGTTTCCCTATTTTTCTCTTTCGATTAAATCTATTTTAGCTTTAACTTTATCTGAGGTCATAATTACTGTCCCTGCTTTACTACATAATAAATTCTACTCCTGACCTTTATTTTATGTTTGTATCTCTCATTTTATGGCTTTCCTGAAAGCAACATATTGTTGAATTCAAATTTTTAATCTGCTATCAGTTTCCATGTGGGTAAATTCATCCCATTCATATTCTAAACTATAATTACTTGTTGTATATTTTCCCCTTTCCTGTTTTCCTTGCTATCCTTCTCACCCTATTCCTATCCCTCTTCATTCCTCTACTTTACCTCTACCTGCTACCTTGTCCTCCTATTCCTTAACCTACCCCCCAAGAATCCCTCCCTTATCCTCTCCCTCCACTCTAGCTCCTACCTTCTTATTTCTTTCTGAATTTAGAAGACTTTTATACCCTTCTCAATATATATGTATTATTCTTTAAATCATTCCCAATGAGAGTAGGGTTCCAGAACTATGAGCCCTCCTCCCCCATCTAATTCCTCTGTATCAGTTCTTCCTCTTGTACCTCATTTGTATGAGATAATTTTTCTTTTTACCTTTTCCTACATCATTTTGCTTTTTAGAATCACATCATATTCAGCTCTACCCCACTCTTTCTTTCAAACTACTCGATTACTAATGACAATCTTAGACATACAGTTCACATTTCCACATACAAAAAGTAAAAAATTTGACCCTATTGAGTCCCCTGTAATTAGTCTTTGATGGGACGG